>CM042864.1:5048101-5378101 GCA_023658055.1 Thaleichthys pacificus
GAGGATTTGCACTGCATCTGTGTACGCTGTGTGTAAGGCAGGGAGGAAGGTAGGAGGGGTGGCAGCAGTGCTGGAGTCTTCCACGCCTCACCCACTCACCTGCTCACTTTTTGCCAACAGAGAGAGAGAGAGGGAGGGGGAGGGAGGGGGAGGGGGGAGGGGGAGAGAGAGAGAGAGAAACTCCTGAATGCAGACTCGGATTTTCAACACTTCACGCTTCGCCTGCCCTGATTGGCCAACTCCCGGCTCCCTGTACCTTGACGAACCAATCGTTCTTTGGCCCCTGCGCGGAAGAGGAAAAGAAAGTGAAGGCTTGCCTCGCTCGTCACCATGGCGGTTCGGGAGGGGGAGGGTGGTCGCCTGGTGGTGGTGGGGGGAGGGGGGAAGAGAGGATTAGGGGCGGATTTAGCAACATCGCCGTTTTCTTTAGGGCTGTTTAGTTAACCTTAAAATGCCATCAGAGTCCGCCCCTATCACCCCTCCCCCCGCAAGTCCCGCCTCCCCCACCAAGACCCCACCTCCTCTCTCTACTCTCTCCTCTCTCTCTCTCTCTACTCTCTCTCTCTCTCTCTCTCTCTCTCTCTCTCTCTCTCTCTCTCTCTCTCTCTCTCTCTCTCTCTCTCTGGGGCGGGTTTTTAAATCCTTTTGAAGTCCTAAGCGCTGCTGAAATCCATTGAGAGCCATGTATAATGGCTTTTAAGAGAGAGTGTTTAGCTGTAGCCCGACCCCATGGCTTATGAACCACAGCCTCTTTAATGGATTTTTTCCCCCCCCCTCTCTCACTCTCTCTCTCTCTCCCCTTCACCCGGACTAAATCGAATGGATTGTCCCTCATTATCATTTAAATAAGCCTCTCTTTCTACCCCAAACGCTGCAACTTGAATGAACCCTGCATAGTAAGGCTAATTCCAAATGGCCTTGGCCTCCCACCACTAATGCGCGTGCACACACACACACACACACACACACATTTGCCCCCCTTTTGTGTCCGCGTCTATGGCCCAGTTGCCCCCGCCTCGCCCTGGGTCTGGCGGCGAGGACAGCACAGGGGTGAAAAGAGCGGGAACAGCCTTTTGGAGCCCCGCTGAGTTGACTTTCCGGGTCTCGGTAGGACACCGCCCTAATCGTCGCCATGGGGGCGGCCTGTGAATCAGAGGGAACAGAGGGCCTGATGAGGGCTGGAGCCCAGAGCAGGTGTAGGAGGGAGAGCGCGGGGGGGGGGCGGCCGTCGGGATTGGCTGCGGCTTCGGGGCCCCCGCGGACGAAATTGGTCTGGCAGAGAAGTCCCCTCCTGAGACCGAGGGGGGAGAAATTGCCAATCGAAACGAAAGGAATAATGGAGGAGAAAGTGGAAGTGGAGGGAGATTTGGAGATTGGTATTCTGACTGTCCCCCTGAGTGACGGGGAGAGCTGGAGGGGAACAGGGCGCCGCACTTTCATGGCCCCCCCCCCCCCCCCCCCCCCCCCTCCGCTTCCTCCATCCCGTCTCCCTCTTTCGATTTCTCTTCATCCGTTTTGGGCCCTTTTGATCTGCAGATGGACATGTTGTTAGGGCTGTAACAGGCATTTACTAGTACACTACACCCAGTAGGTTTGGATCAGCATCAAATGATATAGAACAGAGCTTTACGGCTCGCTTGCTGTACGCACTACTTCAAAATTATGTTAACTTATCATTGTCCATAAAGTAACCAACCTGCGTTATATAAATCCATTAAAATGAGAATGTACTGTGAGGGTGAGGGTGAAGTGAATTCACTGAAGTGAATAGGCAAGGTAATACTGTGGAGGTCGATCTTTCTAGATGAACTTCCCAAAACACTGCAGCCTGTTAGGTACTGTCACCTGACTAATGGTTGCACAGTAGTTTTTGTACTGGTGTATATGGACATTTGTTCTCATTGAGAATGAAAACCCCCCCGCGAGCATTAACATTTCAAATCCAACCACCACATTTTCATACCTACCTCAACCGGGAGCCCCCAGCTCAATTGAGCCACCGACAGTAGAGGCGCTTGTTTTGACAGCCAGCCCCGGCCCGCTTTCCCTCACCCCGGTCAAGGCAAGAATGAGTGGAGGGGGGGGGGTAAAAAAAAGGTTAAGGTTGAATATTGCTCTGAAAGCGCGGGGGGGGGGGTGGGGGGGGTGGGGGGGGCTTCATCATGTCTCTGTCTCGGGGACAAGCTTCATCATGTCTCTGTCTCGGGGACGAGCGGTCCTTAAAGGTCAACTGTGTTCTCTCTTCCTACAGAGCTCCCCACTCTCCCTGTCTGGCCTAGGCTATTCGGTAAGTGACATTTTCATGCTTCACGACTTTACGGCAGAAATGACAATCTCCAGCTTTATGGCCCCGTCGCTCGACATTTTAATTATGTTAAATAGAGTAATGGAGAAATCATGATATCAGAGACGTGGCTCCTGGTCGACCGGCTGATTAAATTGAGGGAAGGTGTTCCGCTACGGCTCTCGGCCCTAAAGAGCTTCTTTTATCGCCATCGATCACACGGTCGTCGCTTCAGCAGTTTAACTGGCACGCGCTAAGGTCTTCATCCAAGAGCTGACAGTGCACTGAAGACCTCTTCACTCCGTTGTCAGATAATATGCTTAAAAGCCATTTAAAGTGCTTATATTATGATATACCCCCACCGCCACCCCCACCACCTTCCCAACCATAGTCCGCGGTGCGTATACACTCGTCCTGAACATTCAAAGCTGTTGTTATTTCGTTGAAGGAATAGCGGTAGGGGCCGCTTTCATCTCACAAGACTTGTTGGGTCGATTTAAATTGGCATTGCACGGAGAACTTGTTTTAGGTAAAATAGCCCAAAGTGAAAGCGGAATGTTTGAGAACTTTTTCAAATCTCGTCAGCCCAATCGGTTCATACCCTGTCTCCCACGGTGTCTGAAGGAGACTATTTTTATCTCCTGAAAGCTTCTGTTGCCTTCAAGCTCATGTTGCCTTTTACTCGTGTGTGTGTTTCATCCAGACCTCATGAATCTGTTGAGTTTTTTTGGGGCCTTTTCATCTGTGATGTTGATTCCATCCAGTGTATGGCGTCAGATGATATATTCCAATGAACCTGTTTGTCCTCTACATGAAGGGAAGCAACACAGACCCTTTCAAGCTTCCAAGTGACATTGCGTCGCATCTCCGCCACGCCCATCATCGCAAACAAACAAACAACAACAAACGCTTTGTCGCCGTGAATCAGGATCCGAACGCTGCAGAGACGGAAGTCGAAAAGGGCCCGACGCAAAAAAGCTCCACTCGAAAAAGACGTCGATCTGCGCGGGGTTGGTCTTTTCGCCCCCCCCCCCCCCCTTCCCTCCTGTTGGCTGCTGCGTCAAATTGAACATGTCACATTCCTATTCCCGAGGCGGGGCTGCGTCGCGCGCAGACAGATGAAAACAAACAGGACCTCCGGGAAAAAAAAGCTGCGAGGGCCCTTTTGGCTCGAGCTGTCTGTTTGAGTCGGGGCGGCGGGAGGGAGGAAGTCTCTTCATGTGCCGCGTGCGCGGGCGGAGGGGTTCCGAGAGAAGGGAGAGAGCACGGGCGGCCGTGGCGGGAAGTCTCAAGTTGTCACTCTCCCTGGTCGCCCTTGTTATCTGATGCCCGCTATCCGACGCTGCTATCTGTGGTAGAGCCCCCCCCCCAGGTACCTGGTGGTCTGGAAGACGCTAGCGAGCGAGGCCCTCACCGCTCCCCGAGGCAGTGGGCTTGGCTCGGGGGGTGGGGGGGGGGTCGCGCTGGGCGCTTATCTACAGGTGTTTCCAAGGACTCTCCAGTGGGTGTAAGAGGCCTGTCAGGGGGTGTGCGGTTGGGGCGGGTGGGTGTTATGGCTGGAGGAGGGAGCGTGTGTGTGTAGGGGTGTGTGGGGGGGGGGCGGGGGGTGGCTTGAGGGCAGAGCAGGCAGGCAGGGAAGCAACAGCAAATGCCTCCAGATAAACAGCAAGAACTGGGTTATCTGATGGTCAGCCTGGGCCCGATCGACATCTCCAGGCCCGCGTGTCCTTCGCGCAAAACCCCCCGCAGGCCTCGGGGTAGGGGTGGGAGCGGGGGTGATGGAGGAGGAGGGGGGGGGGGGGGCGCCTATCTCTGTCACAAGGCACCGAGAGGTAAGAAAGAAGAAAAAAAAGAGAAGCCCGATCTCTCTCTCGACAGTTTGTTTACCATGGCTACGAGAGATAAGGCCTCTATCATATCCTCCCACCTTCTGCCTGCTGCGGCGTGCCGTCTGCGGGGCCTCGGCTCTGGAGGGAAGGCCCCCCTCACGTGTGAAGGAGTCGGCCTTTCAGCGCGAGTCTAACAGGAAGGCAAAGTCAACTGTGGGTCCAGGCGGATGCGTATGTGCCACTGTTAGGATCGTGCTTTTTTCAAAAGCAAAGAGGGTACATTTGTGGAAGGTTTCCTGTGTGGCCTTTTTTCAAAATGCTTGACGTGACAGGTTTACTAAACCCCTGTCAGCTGGACAGGTTATAGTCCACAGTTGACATCTTCAACCGTTCTATACAAGTCCAGGTAACCCAGCATTTGAAAAAAAAACTGTTTTCCACAGCGTGTAGTCGTAGTAATGGCTTTTGCACAAAACAGCACTGTGACAAATATGAGCTGTACCCAGTCAGTTCCTGTTGTCTGTCGCTATTCTTTGTTTTTACTTGATTCCGTTGCCTGTGTGGGAAACGAAACCAACCCAGTTGCTAATCTGTGCAACACTCTCGACCGCTGAGTCAACAGGCGATAAAGAAGAACTCGGAGAATAACTATCTCCCTGACAGAGAAGTGGAGATAGGATATTGTTTATCAGTCCGGCCTCCTTCCTCTCCTCTCCTTGGCTTTGTTCTGAGGTTTTTTATTACAGTGTCACCCTCCGTGTTGAGGGAGACGATATCTCGGCCATTTCCTGGGAGGCTACCTGTGGGTTTATCCTGCAGAGACGGGCCTGGGCTCCGGTGAGTCATCTTCCTCCTGGGGGGTCCTTCATAACCCCCCCTACACACCCACCCACCCCCATCTGTGCCTGTGCAGATACAGGCTTTAAGAGATGGGGAAATGTCAAAACATCTCCCTGCGACTATCTCCGCGTCCTATCTCCACTGCAGGCTTGAAATAGAGCAGAGAGGGAGGCGTTTATGGAGGGGGGGGGGCGGGGGGGGGGGGGCGGGGGGGGCGGGGGGGGGGAGAACCAACCTGCCTCCTTCTCAGAGATGAAGCGATCGAGCTTCTGTATCTCCTCGAGCCGAAGCGAAGGTGGTTCCTGTTTCTCTCTTCCTCGTTCTCAAGTGGCGGTTTGGACTTATGCGGGGAGTCGAGAACGCGCCGGCGCGTTCCGGGAGTTGGATTGCGGTGAGGTCACAGGGTGGCACGTCAGCAGAGGTCGGGCTCTGCCTCGGAGCTCACAGACACACACGTCTAATGACGCTTATGTAAAACTGGTTTTGTTTTTCTAAACCAGCCTTGTTTTACAGATTAGCCATGGATGACCTCCATTCAGTTCAAAACAGTCCCTTTCCTCCTGACGTGCCCCTTTAAGAAGATTTTTATCAAATACAAGGATTATGTCACTTAATTATAACGGGAGTCATTAAAAGCTTCACGGTTAATTTAACAGATTGACACAGATTCATTGGATTACATTTCAAATAAACCGATTGTTTTAGAGCCAAGGAGGGAAATTGAGTGGAAATGATACATCATTTCAAATGTGATCTCTCTGTCACATTGCTCTGTAAACACAGCACAAATTGTTTTCTCTCCCTCTCCGCCTCTCTCTCTCCCCCCCCCCCCCCCCCCCCCTTCTCTTCACTTTCACCCTGTATCACCTTTAACCCCTCCCCTTATCCACCAATCCCAATGCATGTCCGGCCATGGTTTCAGACCTGTTCCTGCACATGGTGAGACGTGATTCGGAGGAGCCAGCAGAGGCGGCAGGTTAGGGGGTTTAGACGGGCAGCCTGTCAGGACGGCTCCACGGGGCCCCGGTCCGGGGTTCAGGGCCCTATTTGTTTATCCCCGCGTGCGTCCCTTCTTCAGAACAGGGGCCACGCCGCTACCCTCGCACGCCGGGGGACTCGGGCTGTTGCCGCTAGCAACAGATAAGAATTGCTGTTAACCACAGCAGGGCCCCACAACACATCAATCATGTGCTCCAGATAAAGGGTTTACGCTTTTGAGGGTGGGTGGGTGGGTGAGGCGGGGGTGGGGTGGGGTGTGTGGGGGCGGTGGAAGGGGGGTGGGGGGGAGGGGGGGGGCTCTCTGAATGGTGGGGCTGGAAATCCTTTTCCACTGGCTGCACACACACAGCCTCGACTGTGGAGGCCGGGCCTCGGAGGGGCCGCTTGGTTTTCCACCCTGGGCCGCCCCGGCCTCGGCTGCCTCCTAATGGAGACGTATTAAAGTCCGCCCACACACAAAAGCTACTGTGGGAGAAGTCATTTGAATAAAAAGACAACATGGTGAATTAGTGTATGGCCCTGGCCTACTGAAATCGCCAGGCATAGTTTGCTCGTTCGAAATGAACTCCTAATTGCTTTTGCCACTCGGCTTTGCTGTGTAGGCTGCTTAGAGTGTTAGCTGTTCAGCACATACACCCCAGTCAGACTTGAGTTGAAATCAGTGATTGAAAACACCTTTAGAATCTCCTCCGGTTTGAGACACATTGTAGAATGTGGTATTTGTCATGAAAGGTGACTTGAATGGTTCATTTGCGACCCTTTCTCCTGAAAACAAAACCGAAGGCCACTAACGAGAAAGCGAAATCTGGATAGGCTCGGCTAACACAACGTCCCTGGAATAGATTCTCGAATGCACGGCCGGTGTTATTCCCAGCCAGGTTGGCAGTACTCCACATTCCCAAGCACACAGTGGGTAATGGATAAACAAACATTCGGGCCTCCAGGGTTGTCCAGTCTCCCTCTCTCCATCAGTCGTCAGCGGTTTGTCCCTCACCTCACATCAGCCTCACTTCCAGCAACCAGACCGCTACGTTAGCACACGGCCATGCTCCCAGGACCCGTTTACCGGCCCACTCTTCCTGTTCCGTTTCGCTGGTGCTTTAGACAAACAATGTCACACAGTGCCACTTTGTCACATGTTCCATATACCACAATCAGGACTCAATTACATGCCACTCTCATTCATATAAAGGCTCTTAAGACAGTCACGAAGGCTTTTAATGAGCGCTGTAATGAACGTTCAGGGTGTTTGGCAATTCTCCTAGATGTTACTGTGGCTTTTATGGCCCATTATAACATATAATTTGCATCAGCAAATTACAGTGCTCAATGTCATTATCCAAACTGGGGACCTGATCGTAAATTAAAGCTTCAAATTACGAGCCACTCTGTGGCGGGCCGAGGAGCGATTGGCTGGCGCGTCACCGGGGGGAGAGATGAGTGGTGCCCTCCTGTGGGCTGGGGGGGGATCTTCATATAATTCTATAATCAGCCTCTGTCTCTCTCTCTGTCTCTCCCTTTTAATCACTCTCTCTTTGTCTCTTTCCTCTCCCATCTCTCTCTTTGTCTGTGGCTCTCTTTCTCAGTCTCTCTCTGTCTCTTTATCCCCCTCTCTGACTCTCTCTCTCTCTCTCTCTCTGACTCTCTCTCTCTCTCTCTCTCTCTCTCTCTCTCTCTCTCTCTCTCTTTAGACAGATAAGGCCAGTATTAAGAGTGGAAAGGTACTGGTGTTTTCCAGTGAGCAGGACTAACAAGATCTGTATTCTGATATGGACAATCGTTTATTTATTTCCTTTTCTTTCCATCTTTCTATCTGTCTTTCTTTATTTCCTTCCCCTCTCCTTCCACCTGAGTGCACCGGAGGGAACATAATAAATCATTAAGATTTATCACACCGCTGTTTATTAATTCACCGCCACGAGTGTAATATTAGTCTGTGTCATTTAAAGGCACAGGCACATCAGTGATCGACTGTCCCTCGAGGAAAACCGCGGAAGCCATTTTAGTTCGGGCAAAAAAAAAAAAAAAAAAAAAAAGCAATGCTATGATTTTGAGGTCAGTCCTCTTTCACGAGGCAATCTCCCCCCCCCCCCCCGCAAACGTATTCCCCGCGTTCCTCCTCCAACCCCCTCGCGTGAAACGTTGCGTCTCTTTCGTCTGATGTGGAAATCCACTCTGCCGTGGGCTCTCTTTTTTCCGGAGCTAGCTATTGTTTAGGGAGGTGGTGGGGGTGGGGGGGGGGAACGACAACACAAACAAACGGGGAGGGTACCTGTGGTGGCGGCGCCCGCTGGGCCCCGAGACCTGCGCGGCCCGCGGCTCGCCAGGAGAAGAGGAAGAACGGCGTTGGTGCAACGGCTAGCTGGAGGCGGAGGAGCGGCGCCGAGCGGAGCCAGGCGAGGCGAAGGCCTGCGGGCCCTCGCAGAACCAGGCGAGGCGAAGGCCTGCGGGCCCTCGCAGAACCAGGCGAGGCGAAGGCCTGCGGGCCCTCCCAGAACCAGGAGAGCTCCCGGCTCGGCGCAAACAAAGCCTCGAAATTAGCGGAAGCCTGGGGGCAGGGAAGACGTTACACCACACATGACAGGTTTGGGTTTTGGCCCCCGATGGATTCCAGCTTTGGGTTTCCAGAACAAGAGAGCGTTTGGTGTCTGGTGTCTCGCTGTGTGTGTGTGCAACTTTCACACTTCCTGTTATACCTCCTGCCCTCAAAAGCCTTACATTTCCTTTTAAGGGTGTTAGGTGACATTCATTAGTTTTTCATTTGTAAACTGAATGTTCAATTCAGTGCATGAGTGCTGATAGTACATTCCACACACATAAACACCCCCCTGGAAATGACCTTTGGCCTCTTTCCTCCCCCAGTTGAGAAGCTCACCAGGGCCAGTCAATTTACCCTCCACTTAAGTGTGCGGTTCCCGAAACCCATCCGAAAGTTACTACTAAGTAGGTCATGTTCTGCCGTTCGTCGTCTAATCACTCAGCGAAGCCGCGGTTTCTTGAGCATGAGCCCCTGAGTCTGGCTCCTGGGACCGCCTCACCGGCACGCTCGCTCCTTTGATTTTCTGTCATGTTTTTTCCCCCCCTCTCTCTCTCCCCTCTTTTCTCTCCCCTCTCTCGGTCCCCCCCCCCCCCCCCCCTCCCGTTTCTCCACCCCATCTCTGACAGTGCGCGACACCCCCCCCCCCCCCCATCATCCTCCTCCATCCCCGCCTTTCCACTCCCCCCCCCCCCCCCCCCACGTCCATCCCTCATGCCTGTCAAGGAGCAGCAGGTAAAGGCGCCAGCTCATGGGAGGAGTTGTGGTCTAATTATACCTCCAGCTGATGCCGCTGCTGTTTATGAGGAAAATAACTGTTAATGACAGTGTAACCCCCCCCCCCAGAGACCCTGAACAACAAAGACTGGGGGGGGGCACTCTGTTTTGGTTCTCTCTCTCTCTCTCTCTCTCTCTCATCTCCCTCTCTTCTTGATACCTCTTTCTATCTCTCTCTCTCTTTCATCTCTCTACCTCTTCTCATATCTTTCTGAGAAAAAGTCAAGTGCGTGTGGTTTCGTAGCTCGTTCCATTGTGGTTCTGCCGCTGGGCTAACAGATGCATTGAGCAGGCGCAACCCCGACATCCTGTACTGCGTGTGTGCGTGTGTGTATCTCCGTGCCAACGGGTGCAGAAGTTCACCTCAGCCTGGTGTGCAGCCCCAGCAGGAACACGACATGCACAGCCTCGCCGCGTAGCTCGCCCCGCGCCCTGAGGCTAGCGAGAGGCCGTGTCTAGGTCACACTACCTCCCCCCCCACCCCCCCCCCCCCCACTCCACCTCAACCGTGCCTCAACCCACAGAGCTGCCATCCAGATCTGCCCAATTGGACAGAAGAGGTCATGTTTAGTTAAAAAGGAGGCGTCATCATAATCGCATTGTGGTCTTCCAGCGTTTAGCAAGTGGCTCCTTTCCAGCAGTGGCCTCGACCGAGGCAGCTGTCTGGCCTCTCAGGGAGAGGCCTCAGGGAGAGGCCGCACGAGCCTGCGCGGTCGACGCCATCTCCATGTCATTATTCGTGCCGGTTCCATGACATCTCTCCCCGCCTCTGGACACTCCAGACGGAGGGGGGGATCGTGTTCGGGGGGGTGGGGGGGCGGTGGCGGGGTTCCGCCGAGGCCGCACCTGTCGGGGTACGAGAGCCACCTGTTTCCACTCTCTCCTGCGACACGGAAATCCGACCGTCCTGACACTGAAACCCGATCTAATTATCGGGCATGATCTCTGTCATCTGACCGAGTGGAGCTCTGCTCGGCCTTTGATTTAGAGGGACGCGGGGGCGGCCGCCGTGCCACGCTGGGTCTTTGTGGGACGCAACTCCAAGCACGGTCACATGTCCTGGCCCATCTCCTGTTTCAGGGAGATGGAACAGACCAGCAGTCTCCAGAGAACGGCTGGTGTCATCTCTGACAGTCTCGTCTCTCCAGTTAAAATCCTCCCTCACAGGCATAATCAGATTCAATTGTCTTTAATGCTTCTCATAAAAATATATGAATATATACACCTATCATATGTATATTACAGACCCTTCCCCCAGGTGTACCCTCTGGGTTGTGACCCCCCCTCCCCTCGGCCAACCTCTTCCACCCCCTCTTACCCTCCCAGCTGAAACCAGACCGCAGATGCATCACCACAGGGACACACACACTACCCTCCCAAGGCACCATCACACCCATCACCCACAGCCTTTGTGTGGAACAGGTCTGGGTGTGTGTGTGAGATCTGGGTGGGTGGGTGTGTGTGAGGGGGGCGGGTGGCTGGTGCATTTCCCCTGCCTACGTGGCCCCGCTCCGCACCAACCTGTCTAGCACCACCCTGTCTAGCCCAGCCCGGTACCACCCAGCGCTAGCCAGTATCACCCAGCCCAGCCAGAGCCAATCTGGTACCCAGCCTCCTGCTCCCTCTGCCCAGCCAAAGCAGTGGGGTGTCCTGGCCTGGGCCTGGCTTCATTACGCCTGCCAGATGGGCTGAGAATTAGACTCCAACTCCCACGATGCATGGGTAGTGTGGGAGGGGAGGAAGGCGAGAGAGGGTGGTGGTGGAAAAGTGAAGGAGGGAGAGAGGGAAGGGTGGTGGTGGTGGGGGGGGGGGGGGAAGGAATGGTTTTTGTTTTCATTTACGTTGCAAGTTATTACATTTTAATGTAACACCTCTGGGACACGGCAGCATTAAATGGCTGTTCTTGAATAATCGACACTAACTGCAAGCTAATGCTGGGAGAAATGAAATTAGCGAGCACAGCAATTTGGCACAGTGATTATGGGCTCCTCCGAGGCACTTCCTGATGATTTAAGAATGCTAACATTTAAGCAAGTCAGATCTCATTACTCTTCAAGGTTAAATCGAGCTGGGTCGGCAGGCAGGCAGCTTCTCTCACTCTTTTCTTCTTTTTTTTTCCCTCCTTATTTTCTTACCTCGTTCTCTTTTTTCTTTTTCATTTCTTCATGTCGTCGCGTCCCTCTCGCATGCTTTGAAACTGGCTCGTTGAAAATGGCGGTTGCTGAGGGCTGGAATCAGTGAGACCCCTGTGACACTGCGGAGGCAGCTTTTAATTGGATCAGTGATATTCACTTCCTGAGCTGTAATTCGTCCTCCCTGCCAAGGAACACGACTTGCTGTGAGCAATAGGGTATCACTTTAAATCCCGACTACACGGTATATATTCCAACGGGTCGTGTGCGCGGGTGGGTCTTGCTTCAAGCAACCCCCCCACCTCATTCTCTTCTAAAAGGCCCTCACAGAAAACAAAAGCAAATGATTTCTTTCCTCTCAATGAATACACGTAGCATCTTTTCGGTTTCATCCCTTTCTTCCCTGGCTGAAATCACTTTCCAAGCAATTCCCGGCGTCTTTTGTTCCTGGTGTACCTCGTTCGCCCGTTCGCAGCTGTTCCGCCACACAACCTCGATCCAATTAGGTGACACGGGGACGGCTTACTTCTCCGTAAGCCAAACAGACGTGGAAGGTTATAACAATACGGAAGCGTCTCCCTTCCTCGTTACAGGGCGTCAGATCCTTTTAAACGTGTTTACCCGCCGTTTATATGTCAGCTCGTATCCACGGGGCTCAGCTGGGGAACGTGAAAGGCGATGAGGATAATGACACGAGCGGGAGCCCGGCTTGTCGCTGGATGCAGATGCACTTTACTGTTCGCCCACGACAGCCCCGTGACGAATCCTGCCGCCGTGCCGCTCTGCACAGCACAAAGTTCCAGGCAGATGGGTCGGACTTTTATCTCCCGTCTTCTGAAGGCAGGAGAAATCGAAACATTTCTTGCAGCCACCACTGCAATGAGATTTATTTAAAGCCAAGGCAGAAGCAGGCAGTTACTTTGGGGAATAGGATGTAGCCTATTACTGCTAGGATTTCGTTTTTTCTTTTCTTCTTCTAACGCTGTTGTTTTTTCGCAGAGGAAGAACATTGCAAGTCAAATGTAATCATTATAACTCCGGGTTAGACACCGTTACCAAATAATATTAGGTTTGTTTTATTGCAGTTGCTTGTCAGGACAGTGACTTGAATCGCACAATATTAGCAATGCCGTGGTGGATCTCAACCAATCGACAATTTGTTTCTTTTCTTTTAATCTTCCAGTGCATCTTAAAACACAATTTACATACTCAGTGATTTGCATATACAATATAATTTGAAATATTCAAATCTGATGCTAACTGGCATGTAAGGCTTTCCATTTCCTGGTACAGTGGTTGAATAGTCACCTCATTGGCCTGTCTAATGGCATTCCAAGCATGAGGAACATGCAACCAGACCCGTTTTCTCCCAACTAAAAACTAAAAAGCCTCTTAATATCAACTAGGAATTTGCGCATGAAACATTCACGGTTAAACCGATTAAAAGAGATGAAGGTGGGTTTGTTGTTTTAAAGATCCCGTGACTGTTTAGAAATGGATTGAGAGCTGCATACATATCTGCAATTTTCTTAATCCAATGCCAAGATTTCTCCGCCAGCATCAACCGTATTTTTACATGTGGTTTTCACTTTGGCTGAGGAGTCAAAACACAGGAAGCTTTTATTTCCTAAATCTCTCCAAACCAGTTTGTATCGGTACATGACTTTGAACTGCGTGGTGAGGACTTGAGAATCCTTGAGAATGTATGTCAATCCTGATGTGTGGGTGTGCAAAAAAAAAAGCCTTATCTATGTGTTGACGGATTGTTGAAAGGAGACATTGACAAATTCCACCACAAATGAATCCAATTCAGCTTACTGATATTGTGTGTTAGGTTGACTGATTGATTGGATAGCTGGGCACTATATAGACTCCCAGCGACACACACTCCCAGCCAGGGGGGTGAATCCATCTCTCAGCTGAAATCCATTTCACCACCATGTAGCCCCATTTCCATATCATCTCCCTATCATGTCTAGGGGAGGCCCTCCTATGTGCTCCGTGATATAATCTGCAGATAGATTCATACGTGATGATAAAAGATGGCTTTCGACAGGGGTACTTATTTGACATCATTGAACTGCCACCATGATGGATGGCGCAGGGAAGCCGCGACCAAGCCGTCGGCTCCTGATCCCAAACTATTTATTGTCGCTGGCCGGGCTCAAGGTTCCTGTCAGCCTGGCTGGCAGTTTGAAAGAAATATCAAATTGAATTAAAATTGCTCGCTCACCCAAAACAGAGCCCCCCCCCCCCCGCCGCATGCCTTAAAGATCACACATCTGTTTCCCCCCCCCCCCCCGCCCCCCTTTCCTAGTCATTGTTGCAAAGTCAATCCCTCTCTGGGTACGATAATGTGAATTATTCATGCCAACGGCGCCGCGGCACGCTTTATCACGTTAAAGTGCCCGTGACATTACTGATGGAGCGGCTGCTCTCTGGCTAGCGGCTAGGCTAATGCAGCTGGAAGGAGGCTGGCGGAGTCACTGCTGGGGGGGGGGGAGAGCAGAGGGCGGATGAGGAAGAGGAGTGGGACGTGTTCGGGCTGTGCGCCAGGCTGCGGTTCTCACCCGAAGAGTGCACTCTGGTCTTCAGCGGCCCCCGCCTGTCGGACGGACTGCTCCCCGCCTGCCTTTCAGACACGCGCTCACTACAAATCCAGCCCGTCTCATTATACAGGGGCCGACTTTCATGGCCGCCTAAATGACACGGCGACCGAGGTGCTTGGAATATTATGCTGACCTCCAGCTCCACAAGCCAGCCCTGGGCCCTCTTGACTTGATCTGCCGTCCTAGTCCTTTAATCCTGGAGAGCTCTTGCCTAACGGCTCCCTGAGGTCCACAAAGGCTGCAGTGTGCGAGTTCACAGCCGAGAACAAGACCTCCACAGTTCCCCCGTCCTCCATGTTTGTTTTGAAACGTTTGAGGAAAAGCCTGTCATCGTTTCTACCGGGAGGTACCGGAATGAAACCGAAGAGCTTTTTCCCCTTTTCTGTTTTTTCTCTTCAAACATTTTTTGAGAGATTGCGTAATGGAATGTCACAAGGGAGGATTGAGTGCCTATCGCCCTCGGGAGCTCTAACTACTAGTCACATTTCAGCTCCGGAATTCGATAAGGGAGCTCAATTGTAAGCGCAAAGAATTAACTTTGATCTTGATATTGCATATAAAGCATTGATTTATCCTCCGAAGAATAGAGCCAGGTTCTCGACGACGCATAATGGCTCCTCGTAGGGACAGACTATCTGCCCGGCTCTGTCATGAAGGTGTTTGGCATTCACGGCTAAGAAAGCTCTGATTGAGAGAGATTTCTAAGCCAGAGGGCTATCACATCTTGCATCTCAGTTTTTTTTTTTCTCTTTCAGCTCAGCAGCCAACACGCAAATGGGGCGGCCGGTCCCAACAGTTATTTTCAATGTTGTAAATCTATCTTTCTAATCAGCCGGTACGATCTGGCAAAGGTGAAACACAAAGCAAACTAAAGAGAGGGGGGGAGGAAGGAAGGAAAGAAAAATATTTCCACTGTCAGTTTGCATTTAACAGCCGGCTGTGTGCTTTGTGCAGTTACTCGCCTCTTTCAGCGAAACCGCCCGCGCGTCTATAAAGGTCCTCCCCGAGGTGAGCCAAACTGATACTTTGGTTCCCACACGCTCTGCTTGTCTGAGGTTTCACAACCGATAAAGCTTCGTGGCGGAGAGGAGCCGTGATAACAATCTCACCTGATTAGAAGAGGAGATAGAAAAGAAGAAGAAGAAAAAAAACTAACCTCAACGAGACATAATGAGAATATAGGCGAGGTGATGAGCGAAAGGGAGAAGTCATTCTGGTCTCACCCTGGGCCTCGGAGGTTGTCTGTTCCAGGTTTCAATTGTCACGTCTAAGATCCCCTTGCCTCTCCACTGATGAACAGGATGTGTGAAAAAAGGCCAGGGGGAGGGCGGGAGGGGCGGGGGGTGGGGGGGGGAAACACCACAGAGGCCTCTCTCTCTGTATGTCGCCCTTGTATTGATTCTATTCTGTAAAGTAGAACAGTCAGTGTTCCACACTGTTTTATTTTGATCATTTAGGGCCTTACTGTGACAATCCATTGTTGCAATTTCACAGCTAAGACAAACAACCGCACAAGCTGTTTTTTTTCAAAACCTACTCCTACATGTCATGGATGCTCTTTCGATTTCTGTGGGATCGCTTTACCGACCCTTGCTCCTGCCAGTGCTGCAGGTGACATGGCTGGTGAGTCTCACGTACGTGTCAGTGTGTCATACCTCCTCCGTGGCGTTACAAGGCCCCACCAAAGCTGGGACTCCAGGGGCTTCTGGATGAGCAGAGGCCCACGTACGCAGGCCCTGGCCTGGGGTAGCCCGGGAGTTCATCCCCCTCTGGGACAAACTCTGGTACAACACACAGATGCTATCGCGCAGCCCCCAAAGTGGTCCGGGCGTCGATAGCGGTGTGATTGCATCGTCTTGTTTGTTTTGCACAGTAACTCATGGAAGCGTCTGACTGGTTTGTTCTAGGATGTCCCCGGTTTTCCCGGGTCTCAAGCGCTCTGTGGCTTCTTCCTGGTGACATGCTTGTTCACGCTGTGCTGGGAAGTGAACCTGGGAAGTTGTTTTGGATGACTACTTCCTGATTGGATGAACGCCGTCCTCCAGGACCGTCTTGGAAATGTGTTTATTTCAAACAGAAATTGGTTTTTCGGTCTCTTTTTAAATTCACCAAAAATGGCAGATATGAGGAGCGGCTTCTCTTGTCTGCTGTTGTCATATTTTCCGGTTCACAGAGTTGCCGTAGACCGTCATGGCTCCGACCTCAAAGTCACCGTGTATGTCTCTGACCTCATATAGCCCCCACCCCTGTGGCCTGGTGGGGCGTGATGCATCCTGGAGCTGTGGAGGCGGAGCAGCTTTCATGTCAACACGCCCTCAGTCCTGCGCCGCAGGCCTATGGAGTCATCTAAGTTCACAAGTTTCAAAGCTGTAATTACACAAATGATCTGGGTTCTTATTGTTATGGCGACCTGTTGCTCCACTTGGAGGATTAGCATGTTGCCACGGCAGCAAATCCGGGGCAGTGGATCGATCACCTGACAACCAGCAACAGTCGCAAATGACGCAGCCTCGCTTTACCTGGAAGTCATGTTTTGCTGTTTGGCATTTGAATCCAGTGCAAGCTTTCGAGACTGTCCATTATGGCTCCCCCCTCCCTCCCCCGTCTCTCCCCCCTCCCTCCCCCGTCCCTCCCCCCTCCCTCCCCCAGGCCCCTCATATTTCCGTGTAGTGGAGTATTCAATTCCAACTGAGCGGTTTTTTGGTCTTCAAGGCACAGACTTTCATTTGAGCCAATCACCTTTTATGGCTCAATTCATCAGACCCGTGGAAGACACGTCCAGGACTCTGGTTGTGACCGTCTCCCAGGGAGACAATGAGGCGTATCCACACAGGGAGCTTGTCTCACACTTTTAATGAGTTGCCGTTGGTGATTTTCGCCTCAGCTGTGTTTTTTTCTTTTTTTTCTTTCACGAGCTCGAAATAAATGTGTCCTCTCTGGCTGGACGACAGCCTCTTTAAATGTGTCGGATGGAAGTCGCTGAATGCCAAGTAGGGAATGGCCCTTTGAAACGTCATTTGAACTTGTAAAATCATTTATAAATCGCTGTATGTCTTCCTGTAAAGAGCGAGATGTGCTTTCACTGATATGCACTTGGTTCAGCATATTTTTTATCTCATCTGTCGTAAATGGGAAGAACATATTTTATTTCCCGGATGGAGCTTCTGAACTTCAGTATTGAAATACTTAGCATTCCCATTCACTTAAATATAGTAGTTCTAGTGAAGTATAGAGAGTGCAGCATCTACAATACCTCAAACATGGCTGTACCAGGAGACATGGCCAGAAACCAAAGCAGTGTCTTGCACCTGTCAGTGTGGGTGGCGACCTGTAGCAGTCTCTGTGGGGGTCATGTGATCCCTGTCCTGATTGTGGCGGGGACTCAACACAATGCTGTGACCTGGCTGAGGTAGTGAGCATATGACTCGGCCAAATCCCCGGGGTTGGGTTAGCAGCATATCCACCCTGTGTGGGCCAGGGAGATAAGCCCTGGGCGAGGCTGGGAAGTCCTGGGCTGGGCCGGGCTGGCAAGGGGGAAGATTTGGCTCGGAAGACAGTAGGATGATGACAGAGCCTGTAAGCAACGCCAAAACCCGTCCACAGATGAGTGAGATCACATTCCTACTCCTAGCCTACTCGACACACCAGGGCTTTGCAGCGTACTCGACACACCAGGGCTTTGCAGCCTACTCGACACACCAGGGCTTTGCAGCCTACTCGACACACCAGGGCTTTGCAGCCTACTCGACACACCAGGGCTTTGCAGCCTACTCGACACACCAGGGCTTTGCAGCCTACTCGACACACCAGGGCTTTGCAGCCTACTCGACACACCAGGGCTTTGCAGCCTACTCGACACACCAGGGCTTTGCAGCCTACTCGACACACCAGGGCTTTGCAGCCTACTCTACACACCAGGGCTTTGCAGCCTACTCGACACACCAGGGCTTTGCAGCCTACTCGACACACCAGGGCTTTGCAGCCTACTCGACACACCAGGGCTTTGCAGCCTACTCGACACACCAGGGCTTTGCAGCCTACTCTACACACCAGGGCTTTTAAGCCTACTCTACAAACCAGGCTTGGAGGGATATCGCCGCAACCGAATAGACCGCGTTCCCTGGGATGTGCGGGAACCTCGATGAATCCTCAACATTAAAAAGTCAGGACAGGCCATTCGACAGTGGCACGCTGCCATTGTCTGCGGGCTTAGTCGGAGATGAAAAATACTTTTAATTTCAAGTGTCAGAAACTTGCCAGGCTTGATGGGGCCCATCCATACTGTGTGATGACTTTAGAAACCTCTAATGGAATCTGTGTGTGCTCCCTCTCTATGGACAGGGCTGCCTGTGGCCACCAGGCTTGTCGGATCATTGGATTCCAGTTCATAGCTAGCGTTAGCCCGGAGAAGGCCTCCGATGAGATTGGGCCTCCCTGGGCTCTCTGGTTGAGGGTGTCTGACGGCACAGGGGCTCAGATATCTGGGCGGAGAGGCCTGATAATCTGCCGCTTAGGACGGCTGTCTGTGTCAGCAAGTGTACGGGGATTATCCCGAGGGAAATATCAGAGTTTCAGATACGTCAACCCTGCCCTTCTCCGGCATGCCTAAAGTCCCTCGCTCATTTACATGTCATTTGACATATTCCTATCCAAAGCGACGTACCAGTGCATATACCGTAGAACGTTCCGAAGATCAAGGATCAGAAGGGCACGGTTGTCAATAGCAGTATTTCGGTGGTACATGTGGTTACCCTCACAACGCATCAGACTTCACCCCGTACATACCCCCCCCCCCCACCCCTCACACTCACACAAATGAAGTCGTGTGAAACAGTGAACCTTTATAATGACTTAGTCTCTAATTTTGTTAATGTATTTTCCCTCTCCCCCCCCTCTCCCCCCCCCCCCCCTCTCTCTCTGCACGTCTGTGTAAATGAAAACACGTCTCTGTTGACACGTCGGAGCGCGGCGCTTTTTTATTAGCGAACGAAGGGAAGTGGTAATGAACTGTGAAGATGCTGCTTCCTTCAATTTGGAGCCGAGGTATCACCCGCCTTGTATGCGTCGGCTGCCAAAACACCAGATTATTATTCCATCCAGACACAGCCTGAAATTAGCCTTGGCATTCCTCTTCCTTTGTTAATATTCAATGTCAGAATGGCAATTTGCTCAATTTTCTCGACTTTCGCATCGATGATACACTAAATTATGTACGAGCCGTGGAATCATGACTGCTCTCGCCTTCTTCTGGAAGGTGTGTGGCCGGCATGGTCGTTGTATATGAGTCTTTGTTGATCGATAGGACTATACCGTGACGTATAGTTACCCAGTGTGCACCGCTGAGTTTTGAGGCGGCATGTGTCCCTCCCTGTTTAATTGCAGTCAGCCATGTTGGCGAGGTTTTAACTGAGGCATCATTGTGTGTCGTGAAATCGTCCCCAATCCGAGTCCTACTGTGAGATTGTTATTTTTTGCTGTGAGGCGGCCTCTTTGCCGTCTACCTCCGAATGTGTTAAATCGCTTTTCCCTGATATCTCGCCCCAAAATCTGCAATAACTCCCGTCTGGGGCGGCTGTGAGACGTGTGAGTGTGTATCAATCTTTTGTCATATTTAATACCGGCGCCTTATCAGAAAAGACGACAAGCTCAAATGAGCCGGAGCCGCAATTACTGCAGTGCGAATAAACGGGGGAAGAGAGACCATTTATGCCTGGCTGATGAGAAACCCTGCTGTTCTCTCCACCACCCCCCCCCCCTCTCTCCTCACCCCCGCCCCTCTCTCTCCTCATCCCCCCGCCCCTCTCTCTCCTCACCTCCATCTCCCACCTCTCTCTCTCCTCGCCCCCAAATCTCCTCACTTTACCTCACCCTCTTCAACCCCAACCCCCCCCCCCCTTCTCTCCTCCCCCCCGTCTCCCCTCTCTCTCACCCCCGACTCTCCTCACCATCCTCACCCCCCAACCCCCCTAACCACTCTCCCTCCTCATCCCCAACCCCCCTCTCTTCTCACCACCACACCACCCCACTCTCCTCAACCCCCCAACCCCAGCCCCTCCATCTCCTCACCCCCCCCCCCACCCCCTATGCTTTCTCTCTCAGCACACCTCTCCCCCTCCACACACACACACCCTCCCCACACACCTCATCTGGTTCCACCCTGCCTCTTTTAGACACCTATAATTAAGGATCACAGAGTGAGGCTGTGAGGTGCAGGGTAGGGGGCGTGGGGCACCAGAGGACTGATCACAGTGTTTAGAGGATGTGTCTAACTACAGGCTAGGGCAATACATCACTATCTGTTCCTGCCTGACACGCACACACACGCACACACACACAAAGCCCCCGCCACACCTTCTTGATCAGCCGCCCCCCATGGCAGGGGTAAAGATCGCAGTGGGAGGGGTGGTGGTGGTGGTGGTGGTGGTGGTGGGTCCTGACCAGCCCTCGTGCACAGCCTGTCGCCTGTGAGCAGCACAGTCGGCCAGTGACAGGCTGGAGATGACAGCTCTGCTCCTGCCACTGGGCAGGTTAGTGGTCTCCTTCTACCCTCCCTCCCTCCCTCCACCCCCTCTCCCTCCCCCCCTCCCTCCTCCGCCTACTCAGCCAATTGTTGTGACTGGTTTTGACAAGACACAGGAGGGAGGGTGGGGTGTGTGTGGGGGGGGGGGGGGAGTTTGTTTGTATTTATTCCAAAGGGATGCTTGATTTAAAAAAGAGCTGTGTGACATTGAAATTTCCCAAGTAAATTCGCCCCCCCCTGCTGTTTGTGTTTGTGTGTGTGTATCTGAGCGTGTGTGTAAACAAATACTATGTGTGCTGTGTGGCGGAGAGTCTGATGGCGACAGCTGGAATGTGAGGGAGATGTGCAGTAAATAGTCATTGAAACAGAGTCCCTTCGCTTATGACAACAGTCAGGAATAATCCCCCTTTTTAATCCTGGAAAAAGATGTTGTTGGCACGGGAACACGTTTATGATCACAATTGGCATTCTGACTGTCTCAAAGGTTGTCATTTATCCTTCTATCCTATCTATTCGCCGTTTCTGTCAATGCTACTCTCACGGGAAGGTGTTATATTGGGTATTTATACATTACAGTTACAAACTGAACTTTGACCGTTAACTCTGTATTCATTAGCCCATATCAGTATTTACATTTTTTGTTTTGTTAATCTTTTATATAATAAACATTCATTCCATAATGGTATTTGTAAATTATAGTATCTTATTTGTAAATAAGATGTATTTAAGCTAAGCGTGATGTTGAAGATTTCCTACAGATCCCCTATTTGATTTTAAGACGGTCAAGTCATAGCTATAGTTTCATGCTACACCATACATTGGAAATTGATGGTTTTCTGTCAAGAATGTCCTTTATTGAAGCAGTGTTATTTGGGGTGTTTCATTTCGTTCGATGAGTGCAATCTCTTTCTCCTGAGGATTGTGTTCAATTCAATTTAGCACCGTTCGCTTGGTGTTCAAGGGAGTGAGCTGAACGTTACCAAGAATTGAGAATGGGCAGGAAAATAATTCTTTTTATTTCACGGACACACACATGTACCACACAGACACAATTTGTTATCACAGATCAGATCCTCTAGTTCTGGAATCTTGTTTCCATTTGTGCTGCACACACAGTGTGAATGGCACTCTCCACTGCTCCCCCCCTTCCTAGCTGGATGTTGACCCTGCCCCCCCCCCCCCTCTGGGTCTATCAGTATCCGGATGTACAACCCCACCCCCAACAATCATTGCTTTTGTATATGAGATGGGCCATAAATAGCCAAATTACCATACATTTCCATTTTCCATGTCTAGCATATGGCTTGAAATGCTTGTCAAATGCTGTGTAATTAGAGATGTTTTGAGCCAATTGTGGACCTTTTGTGAGATTCCCTTGAGAGAGCTAAAGATAGGATCATTATTGGGTTTTAATATCGCACATTGCTGCATCGATGAAGCCAAAGCAGTAGCGCTTCACTATTCATGTCAGTTCTGGCTGTAAAAGGGATAATGGTGCTGCCATGTAATATACACCCTGCATGTTCTAGACCCTGGATGTTCTGGGCTCAACTGACTAGTACTAAAGTCTATGTGCTAAGTACTAAATGTTTGAAATACGACACTACTGTTCATGGCACAGTGGTGTGTGTGTGTGTGTTTTGCATTTTTGTCCACACCATGTTGTGTCTGTGCTATGTGCTGTGGTGGTTCACAGTGCTCTGGGTCACCAGGACCCCCGCTCCTCCCCTCTCCCAGTTGATCCACCCACTCAGACACAACAGAGTCACTCCCACACACACACACACACACACACACACACACACACACACACACACACACACACACACTACCCTCCACCCCCCCACAGATGGAAATCATTATGGGATTCTTAACTCCAAAGAAAAATCTATTTCATATCACAAAAGCAAATTACTAGCCCTCCAAATATTTAGAGAATGAGACCAGAGTCGATCCCCCCCCCCCACCACCACCCCTTTCCCCAACTTCCTGCTCGGAAACTCTAATTTGTGATTCAAACAAAGCCTGAGAGAGTTAAATATATGTTGGCCTCGTAGGAGGCACCCCTGTTGACCCCCGTGACCTCCTGGTAAAACGACACAAGCTCGTTATGACCCGTGTGATGCCTGCCGGGGCTCCAGATCTGCTCAGGACGCTGGGGGCCAGGAGGACATGCCCCATGAGGATGTGATCCTTCTATCCCCCCCCCCCCCCCATGTGACCACCGGTGTTCCTGCCAAACCCAGCGTGCGCCTAATGACACGTGGGGGGGACGAGGAACCGTAGATTGAGATCTCTTTCCTGTTGATCTTTCGCCTCACCAAGACCTGCAGTGCTGTGCAGACTATGGCTGGCTCTTGTCTGTGGCTGGGTCTGTAAATGTGTTTGGGCGTGACTATGGGACCAGAGGATGTGACGGGCAAGGACGCTGGCATCATGGTTGAGGAGGTCTGCCCGATACCCACTGCTGTGAAACACGGTATATTCCTACTGTACTTGTGGAGATGTTCCCATAAACCAATCCATCATTCCCTAAACTTGAACTACATTACATTTTTACATTAAATCTACTTTTTTCCTCACACCTTTGATTGCCCTCGGCGAGAAAAGGGTTTTGTTCACTCCCTAGAGCAGAGCGTGATAATGCTGCGTTCTCCACTGCACGTATGGACTGAGACTGAACTGGCTGTTTGGGACCCAGGTATATCCAGGCTCCGTTCTACCATCCCTCAATCCTCCCTCCATCCTGCAACCTCCATCAACCCCTCCATCCTCCCTCCCTCAACCCCTCCATCCTCCATCCCTCCATCCATCCATCCTCCCTCCATCCTCCCTCCATCCTGCAACCTCCATCAACCCCTCCATCCATCCTCCATCCATCCTCCATCCATCCATCCTCCATCCATCCATCCATCCTCCATCCATCCTCCCTCCATCCTGCAACCTCCATCAACCCCTCCATCCATCCTCCATCCATCCTCCATCCATCCATCCTCCATCCATCCTCCATCCATCCTCCCTCCATCCTGCAACCTCCATCAACCCCTCCATCCTCCCTCCATCAACCCCTCCATCCATCCTCCATCCATCCTCCATCCATCCATCCTCCATCCATCCATCCTCCATCCATCCTCCCTCCATCCTCCCGTCCTTCTCCGCGCCGCGTCAAAACAGCTGGGCGTCTGTTAGTAGTATATTCATAATTGTGCCAGGGTAATTAAGAGCTTTCTCCTAAATGATAGCTTTGCTCGCCCGCTCAGATGTTCTCTAACAAGGCAGTGTACAAAGGTGTTAGTGTAGTGCATTCATCATTGTCATCTGGGGCTAATTACTGGGCTATAAATCACCATACTGACCCGAGCCAGACTCTTCAACTGGGAGGACTGTGGGCTCTGTTAAGGTGGCGTGAGCTAAATATCCAGTGCAGGAGACGCTCCTCTGGGTGAGAAGCTAAGCTGCTTTAGTGGCTAGCACGGTGTCTAGCCATGTGCTAGCCGTGATGTCAGGGAATGTCTGGCACAGATTATGTTTTAAAGTTAATATGTAAGTATATGTATATAATCCATAATATGGCGGAAATAAAATTATATAAAATAAATATATTGGCTGATGATAAAAAAAGTAACTAATATATAGAAGTACCTTAGCATACCTATGCTAAGCGGTTCTAACTTGTTAACGTTTTTAGCTGTTGACAAAGCTCTAAGTGTTCCACCTTGACTTTTACAATGCGGCAGAGGTTAAGTTAGCACTATCTAAGATTTATACTGCCTTTCAAACATCCTTCATTTCCACTTACTCACCAGATCGAGCAATCACGCAGGCCAGTCTATAAAAACCTCACGGCTTTACTTTTCCTTTAATGAAATGGGCACTCGTAATGCCGGTCGGAGCCCATATCTCCAGCGCGAGCCGGGGCCCTTTAAGAGAGGAGCGACCTTTAATGCGGTGCGGTGCGAGGCTGCAGTGTGGAGGCACCCAGGGGAGAGCCACCAGACCAGGCATCCGTCTTAACAAGGTCACGCCGTTTGATTTTTAATATAATGCTCAACCAGCTGTCCTCCCTTTGAAATATTAGCGCTTATTAATGATGTGGGGGGGGGGGGGGCCCTCCCTCTCTATCCCCCTCCCTCCCTCCCTGCCTCCCTCCCTCCCCCTCAACAGGAGCCTGTTGGCTGCTAATGCTTAGCTTCTGTACAGGGGTGGCCAGATCCAGACCCAATGCAGGCTGTGTCGGCTCCCCTGTGCCTGGCCCTGCGCCTGTTTTATAGGGCAGCTTTACGGCGTTCATTATGCACACTTAACAGCCACTGTAACTCTACACGACGGCCCGGGGAAGTGAGGCGATTATCTGTCGGCCCAAACTCGGGTTTTCTGCGCCAGTGACCTTTCGTTTCAGACGTGAAAGTTTGATGTCTCGTCTGCAGATATTTTTTTTTTTTTTTTTATCTTCTCCTTTGGCTGTTCTGTGGTTGAGGTTTATTAGATTTTTCTCCCTCTCTCGGGTATGTTCCACTTCGGCATGTTTGTACGTCTCTTCAGATTAGCTCTAATCAGGATCAGGTACAGGAGCCAGATAAGAACTTCTTATTGAGGGTGGGATTGAGTGAATCGATACGGGAAAAGACCGCTTTGTTCATCTGGAGATGCCTTTTTAGAGCTTTTAAAAGCATTATTGCATTTTCGCTCTCCTCTCAAAAATCATTTCCGTATGTTTTCTCATCACAGTAGCTTATGGTCGAGTCTCCGAGACGGAAAGTTCTGTTCAGATATCTCCTTCTGACAAGTCCAACCGGGAGGCAAAAGGCCAAAAAAAAAAGTGTGTTTCACTCCTACACAAGCTGTTAAATTAGAAGCAGACATAGCATTTGGGATTTATTTTCATATATATATATATATATATAATTTCTTATTTTTTTGCTTCCCACTCAGTTAATGCTTCAGAGCAGGAAGCAGACGATACTGTTTGCTGATTCACACCGAAGAGTTTTAACAACCACTATTGAAGTGTCAATCTCAAATATGGCACCCAAGTAGTTAGGCATTTTCAGCAGTGAAACGCCTCATAAAGGGAGTATGAATTAATCGTGAACACCACACCAGAGAGACCTGTTATCCGGAGAGGAGCTAACTCATTCCTCCTCCGCCACTGTTGTTTACGGCTTGACCATTAAATCTTGAGTGTGAGGCGTAGCTGGTGCTATGAGCATACCCTGAGCTAATTATATGTACAGTGCCTTCCAGTCCACATGACCTCTCCGTCTGTATGGACTGAGATGTGAGACATTCCATTCGATATTGTGTTATGTGCTCTTGGACGTGACTCAGTGTTTGCCTAACTTGCGTCTCACCTCCTTATGCAAAGATCCCTCTCCCCTACAAGGAAGACGTGAGCCTTCTCCGGTACAGACCAGTGGAAGGTTCCAACGCCTTCTCTCCGAGCTCCCTTCAGTCAGAGAGCAACACCACCCCCCCCCCGCACCCCCCGCAGGGCGAGACCCTAGTCACAGGGATTCCACGTCGTAAATTTGGGGGAAAGTGACCCCATAAAGTGAGCTCGACCTCCGGGTTGAAGAGAGAGGAATGGGGCCACGGTCCATTAAGTTCTCACGCGGGGTCGGGATTAGATTCACATGCTCGCGCCGCTGTTCCGCGTGCTACCGCTGGCACCCGCGAGTCAGCAGGAGTGGGCCCCGCTGTGATACACTTAAACCTTCAACGCTGCTTTTAATGGCGTTCCTTCCGGGCTCCTAGAGACAGTTGCCAAGGTATCTCCTCATTCAGAAACACGCATCGCCAAACGTATACAGTATATTTGTATGCCACGTAGGAGGGCGTGAGAGGAGAGGTATTTCGAAGGCTTCCTGAAGTCCAGGAATGCTTGCACTCTTTTGCTGTTCATAACAGCATCCATTATGGCAGGTGGTATTTTTAAAGGTGCACGAAATACCCAACGTTTGTACTACAGTGTGCCAACATAATGTTATTTTTTTCCGTGGTGCTGTATGAGGACAGTCCCATCCAGAGTATTAGACCAGACATGGCAAGATTGAACAGCAGTTCCATGATAAATAGCACACATTCGTAATTACTAGTTCCTCATTCAAACATACTGAGTGCGTATGACTACATATGCTTATTTATTATGTGCCAGCTTGTCAGTACTGTTTTTCTCACCGAGAGTTGTGATCTCGAGTTATCGTCTCATATTATTTGCGTTATTTAAACTGAATGTGTGTTTGAAAAGATGGATTGATACATGGATAGATAGAAAGAAATATTTCTACATCTGCAGTCTGCAGTTCCTTTTTGAACCCCTTGCTTAATTGCCCCCCCCCCCCCCCCCAAATAAAATAAAATAAAATGAAGTTTAAAAGAAACTGTTGTTTCCCCGTCTAAAGTCTCGGCATCGCAATGAGGCCCGGAGGGCTTGAACTGGGCCTGGATCTGTGCGCGGCGGTTCCTTTTAAGAGACCACTTAAGGTCTCTTTTGTGGTTCCAGATGTTTTGTGTAGCTATTTTATTTAGCTTGTAAACAGACCGCCAAAAGCGTTAGACATAATGATGGAGAGGGGAGACCGCAGTGACATTGTTGCAGGCCTTACAAAAGATGGCGGCGTGCTTAATGTGGTTTGGGGGTGGGGAGGGGGTGGGGAGGGGGTCGACTTTACCGCCTCCAAGAGGGAGGTTACCAGATTGAAATGCAAATCTTAACATTTCTGAATTCATTGGGGTGCAAAACAACCCGTGCGGCACCAACAGAGGTTTGCAGCAGGCAGGCCTCCTTTCTGCTGCGTTTCCAGGAGAACGGACTGAAACGATGAAAAGAGGGCCGACCGTCTGACTTTTGCGTGGTCCTACAAAGCCCTCTTTTAAAATGAAGGCAGATTTGATGCGGTGGATATCTCTCCAGTTCTCCCTTGTTCACCTGGCGTTATTGAACAGGCAACTCAAATGATCCGTCTTGTGAATCCCTGAGGGTTTAGGTTGGTTGAGGGGCAGTTCTATGGGCGTATGTGAAGCCCTCTGTGACATGCGTGCGTGTAAAAAGGGCTATACAAATACGATTTGATTTGTGAAAAGGTCTGAAACGGTAGAGATATGTTCAATAACAACAAATGGGCTTTTTCTCGTTTCTTTCACGGCTCATGTAGAGATCGGAAACCTAGCTACTGCGTTACAATTATAACAGAAACCTTGAGCTGAAGCTTTCCAACCACATGCAAACTAACTTGTTGTGAAGACGAAGCTGTGTAAAAAGACTTGCTATATAAGTCTAGGTTTGTGCACAAGGTTACTAATATTGGCAAGATGAATGCTTCGACTAAGCTTTTCATACTTACAGAATTGTCCTCTCTTCCTATTACTCAGACATTGACACACTCTCGTATTTTGAACAAAGCACACACACCAACACAGACAGACACCTCGTTTCTCACTTATAGCAGAACTTGATCTGTATCTCCCCCACACACACACACTTCCCCAGAGAATTGATTAAAATCGGAGACGCAGACCTTGAACATTGCTGCTTTTGTCTGAACAAACAAAGGCTGCCGGTAATTGGATTCACTTTGAGAGAAGTATTTAAAACAAGCTGGTAACTAGCACAAGCTGTTGGCCCAATACACATTTGCCAGCGTTTGGTTTCAGAGAGACCCACCTTTATGAGTCCAGCCCTGTTCCAGCAGGGCTCAAGCTATGTTCAGAAGCACCCATTTAACCTTTCTGGAACATTACTATGAGAAACCTGTCACCGGAGAAAGGTTCAATCCTCTTTAACCTCACTTTCTTCTGGTCTCTCCTTGTGGAAAGTTTAATGCACCACTTTCACCAGTATATCAGCCTCAAGCTGTGAAGTCGAATCAGTTTTAAAAGCATTGTTAAAGACTTTTATTATGAAATGCCTCAAGTCCTATGTCCAGTATCGCGTATTCAAGTGTAACGTCAAGATGAAACGTTTTGGCAAGCTATAAAGAGCTTTTTACATGCCTATAGTGAAAACTAAACCAGGAAGTCCTTATTAGAAGCGATGACACAAGAAATCAATCAAACATGAAGTTCCGGACAAAGTTGATCTAATTGTTTACATACCTGTGGTCAGACAGAGAGAAATGGGAGATAAAAAAAAAAAATGGCTGCCGTCTTGTGTCTGGGATGGAGGTGAAAGAGATAGGGATCACTTCCAGATGGCTGTGGTCTCAGGCCCCGGCCCAGGGGACCAGACCAGCCAGTAATCCATCGCTCACCGAGACAAAAGCCACTCCATTACATCCAGTCTGAACCCAAGTTATATACCGTCCCCGCAGATGTGGGGCTTGATTGCCTCTCCATCTCCACTTCCAGTTCGTCCTGTTGACATTGCCCCCCCCCCCCCCCCCTCTCCCCTCCACGCTGAGGAGGAAACCCTACCTGACGGGGCAGAATGTCACACTCCTCACCACAAGGCCCCTAAAGATAAGCTTCAAGTGAACCTACAGACAGTTGGGCCCTAAAGAGCAAAACAGAGGAGACCTTTCCTCAGTTAAATGTGTTTGCACAGTTGACCAGCTCAGGGGGGTTACTCACTGCCAAGGTCTGTTACCACCGTGGAGAAACTGTTTTGTTTTTTCTGAGTGTCTTATATAAAATCTGTGCCTTTGAGCAGACAAGCTAAGTAATTCCGCACAAATTGAAGCGGGAAAAAAAAAAAGAATAAAACCTAAAATGCTTTAAATATTGTAATTTACGTTACGTCAACAAAAATGGTCTACATTCAACGACATTTTCCAATTACATCTCAACTGCGTTTTAGCTCTGAAAGGTTGTCGGTTTGAAG
Organism: Thaleichthys pacificus; assembly: GCA_023658055.1. Lineage (NCBI taxonomy): Eukaryota > Metazoa > Chordata > Actinopteri > Osmeriformes > Osmeridae > Thaleichthys > Thaleichthys pacificus. The sequence goes on from CM042864.1 coordinate 5,077,446, forward strand.
GTTAGTGGTGGTATTGACGTCGAGTTGACCTTTGCTCCGAGGCTGCCAGAGTTTCTCTGTGTAATGAGAGGCCACCAGGGATGGGAGTCATGTTCTGAAGTGGAGGAGAGCTGTTGGATACAAGGTCTCACCTCTGGGCCCCCTCAGCCTTTTCCACTTCCCATCTGCAATTACTCCTCTGTCTGATGTGTGCCCTGACCATGTGACAAGTCAATTAATTGTTAATGGTCTCTCCCATCTGTTTCACCTCACCAGGATCCTACCAATCATCGCTTTGAGTCTCAATTCAATTTAACGACCCCTCACCCCTCTGCCCAGGTAGAAAATAATTGTGTAGATGCCAGTTCTGGAATGGCATGACGTAGCATTGTCCGTGGTTAAATGGGGGGCAAGCACTGCTTTGAAAAATCAACTTTACAGTATGCATAATGATTAACTATGCATTTGAATAGGTTGTGAGAGTTTAACAATTCCATGATATATGCAAATGTAGCCCAGCTGAAAAAACGTCTGAATGAGAAAATTGGAAATGGACCCACTTTTGGTATTCCAGCTGATGTAGTGGTAGTATTATCTGTTATAATTTCTAAGCTAACCACTTCCTGAGATGGAACACAACACGATAAATATTGATGTTGCTAATTACTCAATGTGCATTATTAATTGCCCCAAAATATCCCTCCAGAGAATTTCATTAGGATAGGAAATTAGTCAAAGCTAATAATTCTCACAGTTGAAAAAGCATTTTTAAACATCACTCCCCCATTTCCCAGTAACAAGAACTTCCTAGCGGCATTGTGGATTCATTCATTCGAGTTAGTTTTTCTTCAACCCAAGATGACTGTTGAAATACTGCGTGTGATTAAATATTAGCTTGAATGTAATTAGCATGCATTAGCAGTGCGCTACACAAGATAATGAAATCCTTCATGAAACGCGTTGTTGATTTTTCATGAGGAAATTGACATTTTCTCACATTTTCCATTCTGTTTGTCAATCACGCGGCTAGTTGACAGGCTTCCTTTGTTTGTGTTCAGCCTAGGCCCCGATGTACTGCAGCCAAGTGTTCAGTTTCCCCCCACAGTAGCACCCTGTGTGTTTAATAGCCCTCTCAATCTGACAGGGCCATTACTGAATCCAGCACAGGCCATTAGCCCACATGAGCTTAATTGCTCATTAATTGGATAATTAGTCCCTCACTAGTTTTTTTTTTGGGGGGGGGGGGTACCAATTCTCGCTATTCTCCCCGTTTCTGACATATGCTCGTTCATTTGTTATATTTCCTCCTCAGTCTTCATTTTCCTCTGTGTTTCTGAGCTAGCGGTGCTACAGGGATGTAGTGTTCCACAGAGGCATGTCATGACTGTAGCCCAGAGTGCCTCAGTGGGCTGGCTGCGTGTAGGTGGGGAGTAGAGCACTAGGCTGAGTGGTTTGATGCTGCCTCGGGTCTCTCTCCCCCTCTGAGCCGTCATGTTGACCCACAGAACAAGGTCTCCGTAAGACAGCCCGGGAACCAGGCTCCATTGTGTGTCATGCCTGCATAGTTAAACAGGCAGCAACTCTGAAGTGCATTAGGTACATTATTTATGAATGTTTTAGAGGACGGTTAAGCCTCTTTTTCCCCCCCCATCCAGCATTCATATTCCTCCTGTCGTTCTTCCCTCTGCTTCAGGCTTGCGTCTCTGGCAGAAATCTCAGAGCCTCACCATTAAATCGGAAGATTCAGCCGCCAGAGTTATCAAAGTAAATGTCTGGTGCTTTTGACAGTGCCCCCCCCCCCCCCCCCCCCCTCCCACATCTAAAAGAAGGGAGATATATATTTTCATGCAAATGGTATTTAGATATCCCAAATAGTTCCTGAGATGTCATGCGGAGGCGCAGTGTTTGCGGGGACTGCGTCTCCACCCCGTCGACGTGCACCACCGCGGAAGGGCTCTCCGAAATGTCGCCTTGTTGCTGTTTAGACAGATGGGGCGAAGTGTGCGTCGTCTCAAACCTCGTTCTGCTAACCCTTAAATAAAACTCATTCTTCTACATTCACAGGCAACGGATCTAGCGACGAGGGTTTCGACGAGAGACGGTTAACGACGCCATATGCTAGACACATGGTACACAGAGAGCAGAAGGAGTGGTTAAAATAGCACTAAATAGATCATTATGGGGTTTTTAAAGTTGTTGGATGTGGGAGTTAGTCAACCTGGATGTCCATCAGTCAGTTCTCAGATTCTATGCGTGTTTTCATGTGACCCATGTATCTGAAAGGAAATGATTGACACAACCCTCTTCTCTGTGAACTATTTTCCTTTTAATCCAAGTACTTTTCCTCGAAGGGAGGGCACGTTTCTGGGAAAATAGCCCAGAATTGTAATGCGTGGAATTTCAGTGTGCTTTTAGCTTGGCCTGTGGCCATAGCCAGCACCAACGCAGGAAGAAGGCTCCTGCCTTTGCTGTGATGTAAGTCTTGTTATAATGGGTGGATTTCAATCCATGCATGGGTGAACAGGCTCACATAGGCTAGATCAAATGACACAGGCACGCTTGCTTGTTAAAAAAGAACAACTTTTGCATCTGTTTTCAGTCCCGAGCATTAATAACCATAAAGTGCAACCCCTTCCAACGTGTTAAACTGCACAAAATGAATGCGGTCTGTTTTTGTTTTGTTTATTTGTTATTCATCTCGTCCAATTACCATTCTAAAGGGGGGGGGGGGGGGGGGGGAATATGGAGGGGAGGGGGGGGGGGGGGCTTCTCGCTGGCACCGAGGGAATACGAGATTAAAAGGCAACGCACAAACATCTGTGTCTCCGCTTTGCAGCGATCTGCTTTTCATTTCCACCGCTGGCATTCAAATAGACAGCGCCTACGAGAAACATGCCGGAACCTTCCCAGGCTACCAAACGGAGAGCGGGTTACCATAGAAACACACATACCTCACACGGGTTTATGGGCTGTATCCTATCACATGCTATCAGGAATTACCATAAATCACCCTGCAGCGAGTCTGTGGTTAAGGTGCGCTTGAGCGTTGAATGACAATGTGTTGATCTCAGTACGGAGAGAGGCATCCACATCAAGAGAAAATGGCATTTGTATTAGAATGAGAAGATGGTAAAAGCAGGCAACAAAAAAAAATATCATTTTGTGTCTCTCCATGCTAGGAGTATGTCAGGAACTGTATTCAAAGGCAACGTGAAGAATGTTGCTAGTGCCGGTCATTAAGTACTGGACACGACCCCCCGTTTTGTGTCGGAATTAAATCATTGATACTCGGTACATCCTAAACACTTGTGCGTGTGCAGGGCACATTTCCGAACGGCGTCTTTGTCATTGTGTTCCGTAAACGACAGCAACAGTACGCTTTCGAAAAGCGATGCATGAATATCAATCCGTGGAAGAGCACAATTCCGGGCATAATTTCCACAAATGACATATTCTCTCTGCTCTCAGCCACTAGACCTCTCGCTCGGCGCGATGACGACGCGGGCGTTATCAGATGTGTTTGAACAGTTCCCATCAACATGACTCCGGTGGGCGGTACAGATATGGAGTGACCTTTTCAGCATGGCTCCGGATATTAACGCAATCTCCCGACCTTCTTACCACGGGAACATTTCACCGAATATTAGACTTAATAAATGACTTTCCTCCACCTCCCCCCTCCCCCCTCCTCCCTCTCTTCTTCATCTCTTTCTCCCTCTGCTCAGAGCTCCCTTCTCCCATCTTGGCTCTCCCTGCTCCTAAGCAGATAACCTTGTCTCCCCAGGGCCCTGGCCTCCATAATCGCGTCGGTTCACGGCCCTCTTATTTGAGCAGAATTGCTTAATTGGTATGTGTTCTACATAACTGTCGGAGTGTTAGACTCCCAAATGAAGGTTAGAACCTCTGTGCTTGTAATCGACTGAAAGAAATTGATTTGTGCTCAGTGGCCCTTCTGGGAAAAGACTTTATGGTTCTCTGAAGAAATGGAGGTTTATAATTGTGTTTTTTTTCTCTCTCTCTCTCTCTTCCCCCTGTCTTTTATATATTTTTCCACCTCTCTCCTTTTTCGTCTCACCACCGTCTCGTACGCGCAAAGTGCTTTGTTGACGTTGAGCAGGGGGGCAGGGTCACGGCAACTCGGAGGTTGTGTGTCAAGGTACTGTTTAGAAGCCCGTGTGGCAGGGCACTTGATATGCTCGGGGAACGCCGCTTGGCGTGTGTTGTGACAGAGCTGCACCAAAAGCCCCTCCGTGGATATGTATCCATCCTCCTCGCTAAATCGAATCATAACCGAAAGATGAGAGCGGACACCTGATCAGCCGGTCACGTAGAAGGTGCACAATCAGTTATTAAACGTCATTAAACATTGGACCACGATATCATAATATGGTTGTTCCTCAAACAGTGGTTGATGATATCTATTGGAGTGTGCTGTAATATATGTTGGGAGTGCTGTAGGGTTGGTGCTAAGATGTATTAGTTGATGTTGGAACCAGGCTGGGTAGCTGAAGTGAGTGATTGAGGAAACGTAGGAACGTTGGAAGCCTGGAGAGAGACGTCAGCGTCAGACGTCCGCAGCTCAAACAGTCGTCCTATATTCATCACTTCTGTACAACTGTTTCATTCGTTTCCATTTCCGCGAAGACGTGGTGCCACCGGGTGTCTGTTCCGTCGTGAGACGGAAGAGAACGCGGCCGAGAGTCATCCCAATGCACGGCACATTGGAAACGTAACAACGGCTAGTGCGGTAGCTTGACATTTCGCGAGGGGACGTTCGACAGAGCGTTGTTTCACCTCAGGCTGGACTGCTCACGCCTCATGCATACCCACCAGCCTCTCTACCCCCAGAGAGTAGAGGTTACTGTACGTTCTCCATGCTTGCTTTCCCCCGCGGGAGCACGCGCGCATGGAACGTACCGGCCGCTGGACTCGTTGCGTGCAGAATCCCATTTCACGCTCGCGTTAATGCCACGCGACGAAAAAGGAGGCTGAAACAAGCAGGTGATGTTTACAAATGAGGACGCCCGGAGCCGCGCGGCCCGCGAGGCCTGTCGCCAGGTGCCGATTCGATTATGGGATGGCATCGCCGGGAAGGTGAAGAGGCATGGGGAAGGCGAGACCGGAAGTGTTAGGAGCATATTTGACAGGATATACAACCTTTTTTCAGATTGTCGAATGTTCTCAGAGTATGATATTAGTCAATACAAAATAAAATAAAAATCACAGTTGTGGAGATATTTCAAGTGCCTCCTCAAAACAGGCGTGTGATTCCAGAGAAAATGATAAAACATTTGTTTTCACGATCATCTTCTACTACGAAATCAGCCCAGCCCAACTGCTCTTCTCAGAAAGAGACTGAGAAAGAGAAAGAGACTCAAGCAGAACGTTCTGCTGGTATGCCTCGATGCTGTAAACCTGGAAAGACCTTATTGAACATGAATGGTATGTTCCACAGTCAACCCACGAAACACCTTCACAAACTAAAACATGTCAACCAAGATATAGCACTACATACTAGTCAAGTCATACCGCAATCATATATTTAAAATTGTTTGACCATTTACTTCACCTTTGTCATTTGAAATTAGAAAAGGACACTGAAGGGCATGTCTTGTTTAGAACCAAGAGGGCTATATTAGGGTGCACTTAGAAAGTGAATGGAAGTGGGAGTTATTCTCTTCACAGAAAGTGCTGCTTGTGTTCCAGTCAAGAGGAACATGGGTCCTGGGCCTACGGTAGATAGCCCCACTCATAGACAAGCGCCCTCTCTTAAGTGAACAGGTCTCATCCATCTCTCTTCTTTCATTGTGGAGATGGATGTGGACTGAACTCTTAATGGCCAGCATAGTGCTTTTAAACACACATACACACACACACACACACACACTTCGTGATTTAATAATGCATCCCCACCACATTAGTATTCCGGGGCCGGATCGACGTTGGATCTGGGCTTGGATTATCCGAGCTTTTAACATTTGAGCTAATCTGGTTAACACCTGTTTTTATTGACATCTGAGCAGCATCAGAGACGGCGTTCCGTCTCTACGCTTTCAAAGGCTCCTCTCTCCCTATCTCCCCCCTGCAGCGGGCTGCAGCACCGCGTTCAAACTCACCGGGAGAAACCTGCCATTTTCCCGCCGCACACTTCTTGTTGATGAGGTCGGCGGGTTGAACTCTTCGTTTTGGCCCGTTCGACATTTGTTGCGGGAAATACGTGTCCAATGGAGTCCTTCCAGCGTGTGGAGCCGGTGTGTTCGTTCCAGTCCTGAGGTAACCTCGCACCCTAAGCAACCAAGTGCTACCAGACGTCATTATATCGATCAGAGTATGTCGTTGAGGGGGACTGGGGACAATACGCTGGGATTGAAATCGGATGTGCGAATTTCCTTGCGTCACTGTGCTGTACACCCAGTACTACTCTTTGGCTTGTGTGCCCCTCCATAGCTGGAGTGCTTGCTAGTAAGATAGGCCACCAGCCTAAGATGAGGCCTTGCAGAGAGGCTCTTGGGCTGGCCGTGCAGACATGGAGGCGCCCCCTCTGTGTCTGGGGGTGTAAGCGTGTGTCAGGGGCAGCAGAGAGAACTTTGAAGTATGTTCCAGATTTACCTCAATCGGCAGGTATGAGATCATCATAATCATCGCGGGCATTAAAACGACCCAGGCCTATCAGTGCCTCCATTAACCCACATTCCGAACCAGGGGGGGATCATAACATGAGCATATTAACCTCCGGATTTCACCAAGCCCTTTATCCCCACAGTGGGATAGGCCGGATGGGCCATAATTCACCGTGCGCCGGGCCACCAGCGTTTCTCGATCCCCCGATGCACAGAATGATCTGGAACTTGACCTTGTATGGAGGGGAACATACACAATGTGGTTGATGTGGTGAACCTCTTTGCAGCTGCTTTAGTACCGGGTTTGGACTTCCGTGCTTCAGACCACATGTTCGGCCGTTATATTTGGTCGCATGTACTGTAACTATGTTTCAGCATATGTGTGGAGGGGTAGGTATGGCTCAGTGGTATAGCCTTTAAATGGAAATCAAGAGGTTGCAGGTTCAAATACCCCCTGTACGTTGCTTTAGATAAAAGCTAAATGAATATATGATATTATTATTGTGAATCATGCTTGCCGGTTGTTGCACATGCGTAACATTGCAAGAATAAAATGGAGAGCTACTTCCAATCAAAATGGTCGCACGAAGGAGCGCACAGCCATTACATCTGTTCCAGCACTGTTCTTTAAACACCACGTCCATCCCAAATCAACTTGTTTAGGCATCAGCAGAGTTCGAATTGAAGTTGTCGTTTGTTTTCCCCTTTCTTTTGATGCTGTTCCCAAACCAAATGACCACAGAAAACAGTTTGTCGTTTTGAATTAGCCAGAGGAGCTGCCTGGAGTACATTAGCAGTTGTTGGACTAAGCCGGAGGTAAATGATCACATTCGGGGGCACATCGAAGCACGGGGGGGGGTGGGGGTGGGGGGGGGGGGGTGGGGGTGGGGGGGGGGGATTCCACCCTTCACCAAATCCCTCCTGTTATCGTTGAGCTATGGCTAATGACTACCACCTTACACCTTGGAGTGAGGGGAGAGAAGGAGACGTCCATGTCCGCCTTCATTAGGACAAAGGCAGGGGGGGAGCGCAGGGCGCTGGCAGCCCCGGCGACGCCTCATTGTCCCTGATCTCAAGTTTCGTCAATTTTCCACGGCTCTCGTTAAAGGCCGCACGCCATCTCGTTATCTCCTCGCTGCTGTAAAACGCTGTAATTAACATTCAACAACTGTAACCGATCCACTGTTCCTCCTCCCTAACCACTAATTGCTAAGCTATTGTGCCCGCTTTTAACTGCCTCTATGTTTTCCCCTTGTGTGTGTGTGTGTGTGTGTGCATGTGTGCGTGGGCACATCTGATGCCAGCGGAGATGTGTGCTGGACTCCAGGAATAGTTTCTTCCCCCAGGCCGTCGGGCTTCTCAACCAGCGGCAGGTCATCTCAGTGACCATTGACCACATGATCCCCTCCATGTTTGCCCTAGTCCTGCCCCATGGACATTCAGTGTACATTCATTTGATGAATGAATCACTGACTTTCAATGTAGGATGGTCTCCGTGGCGGTACGGTTCACATGTCCGTAGTGTTGGAGATCAAATGAACGCGCTCGCTAAAAAAGTGTTGGGGATCTTCTCGACGCGCTCTCTAAAAGGGTCACATTGTCTCGGTGCCATTGTGACAGAGTTCCTGTATGGAAGTGGCCTTGCTGATATGAGAGTTTTCGGTCCAACTCCACAGCTCTCCTCCGTCTTTCAAAGCTCCTAAATTGAGGCCTTGGAGAATGGATGCTTTCAGTAGTCTTGTCGTGGATGAGCACACCATGTATTTTCAACGGTGAAGGGTATATTGAAGGCCATTTGGTGGGCTCACAATTACAGTAATTACAAATTTCAAGTTGACGCATGCCTGTGGTGGTGAAGCGGAGGGTGCCGTCATTTAAGGAGCGTTTCGGTGCTCGATTCAACCATGCACAATTCCTCCCAATACCTCTTCGCTTTATCGCATGGAAAACGACATGGCTTTGGAAATGGATAGCTAGGCTTAGGCTTGTACTGTACCCACCTTTACACACACACACACACACACACACAGACACCCACACACGTGCCCTAGCCCACATACAGGTTTTCATTTAGGTTTCCTCTAGTCCCTCAGCACTGCCACCTCCACTCAGCAGGATGTTCTTGTTTGGGTTGGGGAACCCTGGGACTGACCCCAGCCCCAGAGCAGCGCTCCCAACAAGCCTTCTGAATATTGAGCCAGGGTCACTGGATACTCCCTGGCCAGCCGTGCCGCTGATCCCCCTCCCGGCCTCGGCTTCAAGCCAGCGAGACACGTTTCATTCTGCCCAATTGAATCCGTTTGGTCGACGCGGCCTTTGTTATTGTTAAGGTGACTAGCAGGGATGTAAGATGATAGGAGAGTGTGTGTGTGTTGGTGGGGCGGGGGGGGTTGTCTTGGAGGCCAAGTGCACTTGGGGTGAGGGGGGTGGGAGGGGGAAGGGGTGGCAACGTGACGCAGGACCAAGTCCCGGGCCTTCCACGGTGGTCCACCACAATGATGCTATTCACCTGGTGCCTTACAGTATCCATCTGCCACCGCTCTGCCACTCCGAGTCTGGGCTCGGACACTAAACGGGTCAGGTTTCTCACAACAACTGAGGCCTTGTCAACAAACAAACCCAAATAGCTAGCTCAGGGCCGTTTTTGATCCCATACATTCAATTTCTGAAGGCCACGGGTTCAGTGTATGCTGGTCCTATTAACATGCAGTTTGCTATGATACTGGCTTATTATTATTAGATATACTGTAAGCACAATATTCTCTTTACACAAGGTCTCTTTTTCGGCTGTTTGGGTTGTGGCTGACCCCCACACAAAGATAACATGTCGTTCAGTAGTGATACTGACAGCTCTTTGTAGCTTCTACATTTCTCACAGATCTTTCCGGTTTTACATAGGCTTGCTATAAACAAAGCTACTTGTTGCAATCGAAAGCTTCCAACACCTCAAGGTGGAAACAACAGCATGTTGTCGGTGTCCGGCCTGCTATATCGGAACTATAATATACTTCTCCCTTCACTCTTTTGCTAGAAGAGGAAGCTGAGCTGTTTTTTAGTTGACCACACAGAAGTCACCGGAAACCCTTTTCAACTTGAGGAAAACCGTGCTTAGCTTCAGTCCCTCGTGGTGAAAAGTCACATGCTTCTCGACCCCAAATCCCACCTCTCGTTGGGTGACTCCATGTTGGACTGTTCCCGCTTGTGTCAAGCTGTTATTCGAGTAATACCCTTAGTCTAAATACAGTTCTGCTGTCAGCTGATGAATGAGGGAGACACAAAGACGTCCTTTCAGCCCGACAACTAAATTGTGTGCTCAATTCATTTCCGTGCTCATCTGGGGTCTAATGTAGCCTGCAACATCAACAAGGCTATCTGTAGCTTCCACACTCTCTCAATTGGACATGGTCCCCCACCGCCCCCCCCCCCCCCCCCCCCCCCTTTTTAAACTTTTTTTTTTGAAGTCTGACTGCAATGAATTTTACTGATAGAGGAATCTCCTTGGCAGGAGTGCAAAGAGCTCTTTACAAGATATGAGGGAACAAAGGAGAATTGATTCTCTTCAGATGGAGGGAGAGAGAGAGAGGGAGAGAGAGAGAGGGAGAGAGAGAGAGAGAGAGATGAGGAAAAGTAACCTCATATGGCTTTTTATTACACTGTTAAAGACAGATCTAATTTTAATTTAGGCTAATGTGAGGAACACTATCGGCCATTGACTGTCGGTGTCTTATGACCAACTTGACGCTCTCTCTCGCTCTCTCTCTCCCTCTCTCTCTCTCTCTCTCTCTCTCTCTCGCTCTCCCTCTCTCTCTCTCTCGCTCTCCCTCTCTCACTCGTCTTGTGGTTTCGGCGCCAGTTTCTGTTCATGTTCAAGGCGCAGTGCAGTGCGAGGTCTTTTTAACAGCTCTTGCACTCAGTGTTCAGTTCATGAACTGAACACGTCTCTCCCCCCCCCCCCCCGTCCTCTCCCCCCCCCCCCCGTCCTCCCGTCCCCCCCATCTTCTCTCTGCGGCTGGAAGCTCTACCTTATTAGTATCTTCCAGACAGCAACAAGACAGCCTGCGGCTCGTGTTTACAGGCTATTCAATCACTTTAAGTACTGGTGGCAGACTGATTTTCTTGGAAACACATTCTCCACAATCCCCTCTGGCTCTTAACATACATGGTATTTATCATATGAAATTTGGGAGCTGTCTGGGTCGCCTATTTTACTAGGTGTTCCGCGGGGGTGGGGGTGTAGGTTGGGGAGGGGAGGGAGAGAGGGTGACCATTACACTGTATGTACAATATATCCAGTCAGTATAGACAGATACTGATGTGTGATGTTTCTGAAATGGTTGAAGTCCTCGGGGCGTCGTTTGACATCACAGAAGGCAGCGATGCAGTACTACGAGAAAAACACCCCAATTATGCCTGGCAACCATGTTGTTCTAGTTCCTGCCTTGTTCCTCCCACAGACCTGCTCGAACCCTGTCTCATACACAGCTTTTGCATTCTGTCGTGGGTTTCCGGAACATACCAAGATGTTATGGTATTTGGGTCATGTTGTTCTGTTAGATTGTGTGTCTTTGTATTATATCTTACTCAAATCCATGGATTAGGGCCACACTGTAAATCAAATACCAAGGCCTCTTCAATATCTATCTATCTATTTTTTTTCCCCCCTGGGTTTTTATATTGGGCTTGTGCTCCAGGCAGTGGGATTAGGCTGACTGTCAGAATGGATGAGGTCGGTGAGCGGTTATCATGGATGGTTCTTACAGTACCCTACAGGATCTCCAATATTGAAACATGTCCAGGTATTTGGGGGTATTTGCGCGTCAGCAGAGTTGTAATTACGTTTGTGGTCTCGGGGCTAGCGAGAGCTCGGGGCTCGCGAGAGCTCGGGGCTCGCGAGCGCTCGGGGCTAGCGGGGCTAGCGAGCGCCCAGGCGGCGCGTCTCTCTCCTGGTTGTCCCTGTGTGACTGGCCCGCGTGCTGTAATGAGCCGCGCTCATCAGCCGGGTTTGAACTGTGGACAGGATTAACTCTGCTGAACACTTAATGCACACCCCGACTCCCCCCCTTCTCGCCCCCGCTCAGGCGCAAAGGTAACCAGGCCACAGAGCCCCCCCCTCTCTCTCTCTCTCTCTCTCTCTCTCTCTCTCTCTCTCTCTCTCTCTCTCTCTCTCTCTCATCTCTCTCTCTCTCCCTCTCTCTCTCTTGGCTCCGAGGCCTCCTCCTCCCCTGCCCTCATTTCTCCTGAGTTAATTGAGTTCTCATTTTGCGGGGGATCTCACAGGAGGGCTGTGGGGAGAGAGATAGAGTGGGGGGGGGGGGGGACAGGAAAAGAAAGGACAGCGAGAGCGAGCCGTGGAGGCCTACAGGGAGCTTCCTCTCTCTGGGGGGCGTCAGCCACTGGGATGTGGGACTCCCACTGCAGGGACTGGATCTTTATGCTCCCCACAGGGGCCCCTGCCAGCGGCCGCGGGGGACCCTGTAGGCCTGAGGTGAGGGTCAGGGAGCCACGCTGCTCGTCATCCCCTCCAGACCAGCACTGCAGTGTCACTTTAGCTCTTTTTATCTCCTTAAGCCACCACCTGAAAGCTTCACAATCACAACATGCGGTATGGTACCGCTGCTAGCTGCTAGCTCCAGCCCCCAGCACTCCCCCCCCCCCCCCCCCACCCACCTCCTGTCCTCCACCTCCCCGCCAAGCCAACATAATTGTGTTCCTACTGAAATGACCGCACAGGACATGACATCATTGTAACCAAGCAACGTGCGTAAGCTAGATGAAATACAGTACAGAGGATGACGTCCGTGTGTGTGCGTGCAGACTGTGCACTGACCCTGTCTTTATCTGAACCTGTTCAATTATGGACCATTACAACTCCTCCTCTTGCAGTATTCATGGGAGGGTGGGTCGGCGGCCAGACATCTAGGGTTGCCGTAAGTTGAGATAAACACTTACCAAGTAGTTACAGCGAATCCTTAGGCCTCAGTGTCACTGCTTTAACTCTTAATAATTCACTCTGCTCGCACTAATGAGATCCCTCTAGACCCGCCCCCTTAGGGACCCCCTGTCGTGCTTCCACTGTAATGTAGTTATATATTATGTCATCTTTCAAATCAATTACATTTTTATCTGATGGAAATGTAATTCCGCCTGATTGAGTTGTCGGCAAGCCGGCCAAGTGTTTGTGCGACTGGAGAACGCGTGCAGGCAGTCAGAACAGGAAGTGGGAACCAAATGAAACTGTGTTTCATGCTGATGAAGGCTTTGCACGCCATATCGCGGGGGATAATTAGGATAATAACGACAATAACAGTCTTTGTTTTCTCAGGTTTGTTATTTCGTTTCCCTCAAGATTGTACTTCTGTCAAAACAGAATTGACTGATTAAATAGTTTCCACCAGACTTAACACAAGAGATGAAACAAAACTCTTTATTATGCTCTTTTTATGTGCCTCCTTTTCCAAGTTCTTATCGGACATTTGATTTTGCCGTGTTCACTAACCTACAACAAACACACACACCGCACACACACACACACACAAAGGGCAATAACCTGCCTCAGAATGAGAAATAATGATTCACCTGCAGCATTGAGCCCACCTCTCAGATTAGAATTGAGCAACAGCCAACGTTTCAACACTGAGGGGAGGCAATGCGATCACGAGGAGCAGGACCAGACAGTAGAAGGCTGGTGTGGATGGATAGGGATGGAGGGATGGAGGGGATGGAGGGTGGGAGGCCAGAGACAAATGGAGAGAGGGATGGGGGGGGCTGGTACTGAGCCCATCAGCAGTAAAGCAGTAATGAAACGTGGCTGTTGTCAGCTCAGCTAAGGATGACGGACGTAGGCAAGGCACCCCTCCTCATCCGTAAGCGAGCGGGCGATGGCGTGTGTGTCCCCCCACCCCCCCCCCCCCACAAGCCTTCCCTCACCCTGTCCTGTCTCCCTACCCCCCTCTACTATTCCATACTACCTACACCCTCCCCCCCCACACACACACACGCACACACACACTCTCCCTTAACCGTTTTACGGACGCACACCTCTTGTCAATAATTCTGGCGTTCTCTCTGTCGGTTGTCATTTTTTCTTTATTGTGCTCCATCTCTTTCTCTCTCTCTCTCTCTCTCTCTCTCTCTCTCTCTCTCTCTCTTTCTCTCTCTATCTCTTCTTTCTTTCTCCCTCTCTCCCTCTTTCTTTGTCAATGTATCTCTCCGTCTCTTTATGTCACTCTCTCTCTCTCGCTCTCTCTTTGTTACAGCCATCTATTACTGTGGCAACAGAGAGGCCAGGAGCCATGGCACATTACAACAATCTCCCTCTTTCATTTCATGGCTGCTGGAAATGGCAGTTTAAACGGCCTTCATTAAGACATGAGGCAGTCGGCGGCATGTTTTCACCCTCAAGTTTAGCTCCATGAACCTCGCCATTAGAACACATTACAGCCCCCGATTTCGGGGCACAGTGGAACCCTGTATAATTTGATTAGTGTTATTAATCAGTGGAATAGTGCTTTCTCCTTCTCACCACACGCCCCCCCCCCCCCCGCCACCCTCCTTCATCCACCAGCCTTCTCTGCCCCCCTCCCTCTCTGCCCCCCTCACTCCCTCCCTCCACACCACCCCACCCTTCCCCTCAGTCTCCCCACACCACTCCTCCCCTCCTGCCATGAAAGGCCCTAGCCCTCCCTTTTAAAAACAATAACATACAGCCAGCACCCACCCCTAAATCCCCTTCCTCCCCCCACCCATCCACCCCTCTCCCCTCGCCAAGCACATAAATCAATTGAGATGAAAGTTCCATAATTGTGCTTGCTGGGAGGGATTTGAGCAAAATTGCGCTATGAATTTTTTAAAGGGAATTTTTACTAGCTGTTTCGTCGGGAGTCGAGAGGCGAGGAAGGTGAGACCGGGACGATTTATGGGCCAGGATTCTTCATTACTGAAGTAATTTCCCCGCAAATGATAGTGCATCATCCCAGAGGAGGCCCGAGCCTCGACGCCCAGCCTGGGAGGGCTAGCCTGCTTAATCTCTCGTGGAGAGACCATCTCTGAACACTAATATCATGTGTTAGGGACGGAGGCTGCATTTGTTCTCTTAAAGACGCTGCCATCTTGAACCAATCCCGGGGGGGGGGGGGGGGGGGGGGGGGGAGGGAGGGGAGGGGGGGGGCTTGAAAGGGAAGGGGGTTGTTTTTGTGGCCCACAGTACACGGTAATGGATTGCTGCATTTTTGAGCACGCCTCACACACCTAAGTTAATATCATTTTAAGTGCTAGTTTGTTTGGTCGTTTAGAGAATATGCTTAAGGGATGATCATTTTGTAAATGTCATTTTCCAAGTCCTGCCCAGATATTGTTTTTCAAACCTTTATCTGGTTTGTGTACATGCTGTGTAAGTATGGTGGTATTAGGCTGCTTGGTAGGGAATGGCAGAGTTAGCGCTTCATATTACAAACTGAGGACGAGAGAGGAAGAGGGGGATTGGGGAGGTTGTTATAAAAGAGGCCTGATCTCTCTCTCTTCTCTCTTTCTCTCTCCTCGCTTCTTCTCTCTCCTCGCTTCCTCTCTTCTCTCTCTCTCTCTCTCTCTCTCTCTCTCTCCTCTCTTCCTCTCTTTCTCTCTCTCTCATCTCCTTGCTTCCTCTCTCTCTCTCTCTCTATCTCTCTCTCTCTCTCTTCTCCCTCTCTCTCTCTCTCTCTCTCTCTCTCTCTCTCTCTCTCTTCAAAGAATTCAGCCATGCTGTCTGCATGCCTCTAAAAAGCTTTCAGGCTTCATCAACCTTCTCTTCTCCCTCGAGCCATCTTGTTTCCTTCCAGCAACGGCTCCCAGAGTCCGACCACGTGTGCTTTAGGACTCAGTTCGAGTCCACCTTCCTTTCCCTCGTCCGCCGTTGGTGCCCGTGTGCGTTTGTGCGTCCGAAGGCCCCGTCGTCTTCCTCCCCCTTCTGTTCGTCGCGTCACCAAGGCGCCGCCCGTTCCCCCCCTCCTCCTCGGCCCCCAAACCAAGATGGCCGACTTGTCATCTCTCTCGCCGTGGCTCTCCTCAAGGTTAGCGTGTCGAAGACGCCAGCTCTCATTCCGTATCCTGCCTGACGCCTGCTCAATTTTACAGCCCAGTAGTCTGAGAAGCAAGAGGGGTAAATTTGGCGGAGGGTGAGAAGAAGGGGGGGGGGGGGGGGGGTGGTGGTGAAAAGGAGAAAAGAAATGATTGCACAGCCTGTCACTGCTTGAAGTGGATCTCATTCCAGGGGCACTAACAACTAGACGCAATTAGTCACTTCTCACTAGGCGAGACCTGAGACTCACTTAGAGTTGGAATGAGCTGGTGGAAGGGCCCACTGGCTGGGCTAAGAACAGCCATTACTGCCGAAGCTCAGCGGAGAGAGGCTTAGCTCCATAATGGCCCCGAGCTTTGCTAGGATGACTCTGCAGGGAACGCAGCGGCCCTGCCAGGCTTGCTAGCACCACCTGGGGACTGGGGGGGGTTAGGGGCTGGGGGGCTGGGGGGGATAGGGTCTGGGGGGCTAGGAGGGGGAACTTGGGATAGGACCAAGACTGTGCCCTGGGAGATCTAAGGTAATGGGCTGTTGAAAGTTCAAATTGAACTGTGGAGCTGATGGGGTTTTATTTCAAGGGGGGTGGGGTGTGTGTGTGTGTGGGGGGGGGGGGGAGGGGGGTCCCACATTAGGGGTGTTGTATGATGTGTGTAAGAGGCTGCTCAAAAACCAAAGCCGCGTCTGAAAGTCTTTAACTACCTCCGTCACACAGGAGCATGACGAAGGTGGCTGCTGTGGGGGGGGGGGGTGGGGGGGGGGCGGGAAAGAGGAGGAGGAGGGGGGAGGGGGGGGGGATAAAAGTTTGTCCAGGGCCCTGGACAGAGACTCAGCGTGACCAATGAAGGTGGCAGGGATGAATGGGGGCATTCACTGGTCCTCATGAAAGAGACCCCACTGGGCCCTGAATGAGGATGGGCTCATCTCCACCTCCCAGACGCACACAAACCAGTGACCTCGAAAATTACCCAGGAAGCACTCTGGGACGGTCACCCCAGCAACAGGCGGGGGTTCACATGGTAACCAGGCGCTTTTTGCTTTCAATCAATCCCTGGCAGACCTCTTTAAACAGAGCTTTGTTTTTTTTCTCTCTCTCTCTCTCTTTTTGTTTTTTTTTTCCACGGTCGAAGAACCGTGTGTGAAATCAAGTTAGAGAGCTAAGCCACTCCCCCCGTGAAGGAGCTGGGATTGTTTCGTGTGAGACCTCCGACGTTTCAGCCAGCGCGAGGAGGTGTGGGAGGCTGCCCTCTCCTCCTCCCCACACACACACACACACACACACACACACACACACACACACACACACACACACACACACACACACACACACACACAAAGAGCGTTCTGTCTCCACTGTGTACGCAGTACAGTAACGGAATTAAGATTAAGTAGATGTACTGTAACAGAGAAAAGGGCGGGTGAGACAGATGAGATTACAGAGATTAGGGGATTAAGTGAGAATGGGCCTGGACATTAGACTTACTGTCAGTTGTAATAAGATCTTGTGTACCAGACGTAATCTGTTTGAGTGAGTCAAACACATGGGCTGGAGCCTAATGATGCTTATAGTGGTGTATAGGTCATGTGTTAGTTGTGGTAGGTAGAGAGGGTCTTTAACCTTTCAGAACTACCGACCGGTGAAAGGACTGTCAGATTTGTTGGCGCACATCAGGGAGTAATGAGATTGTACTGCTAGAAATGCCTGTCTGTCTTCTTGTCTTCCTGTCTGTCTGTCTTCTTGTTTTCCTGTCTGTCTGTATGTCTGTTTGTCTCTCTGTCTGTCTGTCTTCCTGTCTGTCTGTCTCTCTTCCTGTCTGTCTGTCTTCTTGTCTTCCTGTCTGTCTGTCTTCTTGTCTTCCTGTCTGTCTTCTTGTCTTCCTGTCTGTCTGTCTTCCTGTCTGTCTGTTTGTCTGTCTTCCTGTCTGTCTTCTTTCCTGTCTTTCTGTCATCCGCCTGCCTGCCTGCCTGCCTTCAGAAACAGAGGCAGCAGCCACAGAAAACAATCAAGCTCTGGGTCCGGAAAGCTCCCTCGGTGGACAGAACGCGACGAGGGTCTTTCATCCCTGAGAGTGATTATCCATCCGTAACGTTTTACAGCCCACTCCCCCCCCCTCCTCCCTCCCCCCCCCCCCCGAGTCTGTTCCTCAAACGAGAGAGTTCCATTCAGGGGACTGGCGCGGTGCTAGCAGTGATCTCCTCTCTAATTGTGGCGTCTGTGACAAGCCCGACGTGGCTGGGAGTCTTTGAGCTGGCTTTCTGCCGTACTCATGTTCCCATCCTGTCAGATGCCACACCAAAGGCACCTGGGTAAAAGAAAAAAAGGCTTCTGTGTTCATCCTAAGGTTTGGAAACACGCAATTAAACAGGCTTCAACTCTGTAATGGGCCCCTGCACTGGCCCCCCCGTGACCACAACAGCCTGTGTAGCAGGTGTACCGTCAGTTCCTGGCTGAAACAGAAACTGGCTGCGTTTGTCTCCGTCTCCCCCCCCCCGTCCCCCTCCCCTCTGATAGTAACTGTCTCTGGTTGACTGTCATGTTCCTCTTCTGCGGCTCCCTCTCGCTCGGGCCACTTTGAGCCCGTGACGCGCACCTAGTTCTCTGCCTGTGTGGCGCAGTGCAGCCGGAACAGGAGGGCTCGCGGTCGAGGCCTTTGAGTGAGAATCATCAGCTCGACGCATCCTTCACAGATTTAGCACCCTCCCGAATCCAAAAAGATGACGGATAGTAGAGGGGAAAAAGACAGGTTGTTAGAAAGCGGGGGCGTGCAGGCGGGAAAGCGACCGCACACACACACACGCTCGCGCGTGCAACGCAAATGCGGGGAGACAGAGGGAGGGAGAAGTGACGAGAGCAGGATTGGAAACACTGCTCGTAAAAAAAAAAAGTCTGTATTATAACAACATTAATTGATGCTGCTGAGTGCCATATGTGAAGCCATATGGAGCTGCTGCCCCAGAGGCCTGCTGTAATAGACAGCCCGCGGTGGTGCACACAACTTGGCTCGTTTACAAACAAGGGACGTCCCATTAATATCAGCAGCTCAGACGAAGCAGGAGACACGAGAGAGAGAGAGAGAGAGAGAGAGAGAGAGAGAGAGAGAGAGAGAGAGAGAGAGAGAGAGAGAGAGAGAGAGAGGAGAGAGAGGGAGAGAGGGAGAGAGGAGAGAGGGAGAGAGAGAGAGGGAGGGGGCAGAGAGAGAGGGAGGGGAGAGAGAGAGAGAGGGGGCAGAGAGAGATAGAGAGAGACAGAGGAGAGGGAGGCTCTTTGTTCAGCAGCCTGTGTGTTTATCTTCTATTACTCTGCACATGTCCATCGGTGCACAAAACAAGCAAACCTGGCAACCCCACCTCCCCCTTCCCTGTAAGCGCTAATTTAACTATCATCCTGTAATTACAGTAATAGGTCCTTCCACAGTGACGAGCCCCGCCCCATGGCCTGTCACTCCTCATCTGAACTGAACTCCGCAGCCAGGTTCTGCTGCTCATCACACCTCACGCTCTCAGGCCTTTTTTGTTGTTGTTTTACTTAGTGTTGACGCGCGTTCACACACCAGATCCCAGCCCCAACAAGCTGTACCTGCTCCCCTGTTGGCTACTACCCCGTTAGCCTATCAGACGGCAGCGCTTCTCTCTCCGACGACGCCCACCCAGGCTTGGGCGTCCATGTCTGACTGCCACTCAGGCAACACCAGCTCGCAGGGTCTCAGCGGGCGGGTGGAGGTGGGGTGGGGTGGGGTGGGTCTGGAGGGAGGGAAGTAGGGAGGGTGAGAACTGGGGGAACTAAGATGTCAGCCATTCTGTTGGGTCTCTCGGTCTCGGAGAGCGCGAGGCGAGACAAAAGGAGAGCACAGCTGTTTCCTCACAGGCTCTCTGGGACCAAGATGAAGGGGAGAGGGGGAGAGGAACAGAAGAGGAAAAGAGAGAGAGAGATAGGAAGAGAGATAGGAAGAGAGCCGCTCGAGAGAGAGAGAGAGAGAGAGAGAGAGAGAGAGAGAGAGAGAGAGAGAGAGAGAGAGAGAGAGAGCTCCTCTGATGTGAGCTGTTGGAGCTGCAGCTCTGGGGTCAAACGCTGCCAGTGTTTTGTGTTTGTCTTTGTTTCGGCGTCCCAGCGCTCCTCTAAATTATTCACCGCCCGAGGATGTGCACCGTGAATACCTCCTCCTCCTATTTCCCCTCTCTCTCTCTCTCTCCCCTCCCTCCCTCTCGTCTTCCCCTCCTCTCTGCTGTACCCTCTGTGCTCTCTCTCTCTCTCTCTTATGCCTGTCTCCTCCTCTCTCTCGTGATAGCTTGTTTTGGAGATTAACAGAAGTTTCTCTCTCTTGCTGCTAGGTTAATTCACCCCCCCCCCGCCCCCCCTCTTCCCCAACCCCCCCGATCTTTCATTACTGACTACATCTTTCCCCGCACTCCTTCTTTCATCCCTCGCTCTCCCCCCTCTTCCTCGCTCCCAGTTGACAGACCCCAGGCAGTGGTACAGCTTTTTAAGGGGGAGACAAGCAGCTGTTAGGCTCTCTCTCTCTCTCTCTCTCTCCAGCGCTCTCTCTCTCCATCTCTCCCCATCCCTGCCCCCCCCCCCCCCCCCCCCCCCCCCCCCCCCCCCCCCCCCATCTCCACCACATTGGTGAGATTCCTGAGACAAGAAACAAAATGTTAGCCCCGTGTCGGTTTCCTGGCGGGCTGGTTTATATCCCTGCGTCTTCCAGAAAGCTCCTCTGTGAGATCCGACCCGACACGACACAGATTCTCCTCCCTCTTAGCCCCAGAGACTGACCCCAGAGACTATATCCCCCCCCTCCCCCCGCCCCCCCCCCCGAGGATTCTCCATGACTTTGGTCTCCTCTCTATCTCTCGGTTCGGAGATAACCCAAGGGCGAGGCAAATCCTCGGCGTGTCAGTGCGGCTGATTAAAGATGGGGCGGCATGCTGTTTTGCCTTTGCCTGTGCTCAACCTGGCCCAGGAACCAGACCCACACAGGGGCTGCGGTTCTGCCTGTTTGACTGGACTAAACCCCCCACCCCCCCACCCCTACGTGGGACAGATTAGCGCTGTGTTAACTGGGTGTGTTGAACGGACACATCTAAAAGGCCTGTGTGTTGGGGGTGGGGTGGGGGGGGGGGGGCTGGGGGGAGGGGATTTGGGGGCTGGGTATTCCTGTCCTTCTGAGGATGGAGGAGAGGAGGAGACCCAGAGACAGGGAGGGGGAGGGTGTGGGGGAGTTGGAATCCTCTCCCAGTCGCTGCCACAGGACACTCATTTGTAATTCTTTACCCTGCCCATGACAGCTTTTGATCATGGTAGAGAAAAGGGGAAGGAGGGAGGGGGGGAGGGATGGAGGGAGGAAAGAAAAAGGGAGGGAAAATGCCTCCCCCCCCTCTCTGGCAATTGCTGTCACCCAGTATGATTGTCCCTCTGGCTCAATGACAAGTCTAGCGTGAAACGCTTGGCTGCCCCCCGAAATTAGCAGTAGAGCCCCCCGGCGGCACATGCTTCTCATGACCAGCGCGCTGTGGGTCGCCGCGAGACTCTTTTCATTATGGCTGTGCTGTCGCAGGCCCCCTCTCCCTCCCTCCCTCTTCTCTCTCCCTCCCTCTTCTCTCTCCCTCTCTCCTCTGTCTCTCTTCTACATCGCTCACTCCTCTCTCTCATGCCCCTCTCTCCTCTCTCTCTCTCTCCTCTCTCTCTCTCTCTCTCTCTCCTCTCTCTCTCTCTCTCTCTCTCCTTCCCTCCTCTCTCTCTCTCTCTCTCCTTCCCTCCTCTCTCTCTCTCTCTCTCTCTCTCTCTCTGTCTCTCTCTCTCTCTCTCTCTCTCTCTCTCTCCCTCCCTCCTTGGAAGGGAGACGGCATCTGTGCTGCTCATCACGACGCCATCCAAGGCAGGGAGAGTTACGGGGAACCAGAAGCCAAGCTCGGCGTGCGCACGCACACGCCCCGACCACGTCCGCACAACACTGTACGTGTGCCCGCGCTCTCCTCGGTGTGTGTGTGTGCGAGTGGTGAGTGAGAGAGAGAGAGAGAGAGGGACAGAGGGAGAGAGAGGGACTGAGGGAGAGAGGGAGAGGGAGAGAGAGAGAGAGGGAGGGAGGGAGAAGAGAGGAGGGGAGTAGCAGTACAGAGCAATGCCCCGAGGCTCAATCTGTTCCTCGCTGAGCTACATCAGTGCGAGAGACGGCGTCGGAGGGCCGCGGGGAAGCCTCCACTCGCTCCATCAAACTGTCAGGCAGCCAGCGGAGCCGCGCGGGGAGACTCTCAGCTGCCCTTGGGCCCAGTTCAAGTCAACATCCCATTTCCTTCCTTCCTTGGCTAATTTCTCCTACACCCGACTTAAATTTCCAGTGGCCCAGTGGCAGGCCTGTAGCCCGTGTCAGAACATAGATTCATAAACTGTGTGTGTGTGTGTGTGGGTGTGCATCACTGACACCCAGGCGAGTTTACTAGCTGGTCGGGGAGGGCGGTTGCAGCGGTGCTCTCTGGGAGCTGGCGAGGCCAGGCCAGGCAGCGTAGGCAGAGACGAAGCGAAACCAAGCAGACCTCTGAGGAGGGATAGCAAGAAAACAAACAACATGGCTGCCAGGAAGCAGCAACTTTCTCTCCAGGCGCCCTAGCTCGTCCCGGGCAGCTCTGGTTTTCCTCCCAGGTCTGAGTATTCATATGTATTACCAGTCCGTGGAAAAAAAAAGAAAATTACAAATGAATCGGAAAATGTCGGCTGTTGTGTTTCTCGCTCGTGAATGAAATGGAGAAAAGATCCCCCCGCCCCCCCCCCCCCCCCGTACGGCGTCCCATTGCGGGGGTTCTGGTCCCTGCCAGACGGGTCGGATACCCCCCCCCCAGCGCCCCGCCAGCGCCTCCTCCCTCTGAGGCCAGCGTGCCGAGGCTCAGAGAGCTGTAGCTGGAAGACGCAAGAGAGACCTTCCATTCAGTAAGGGGGAGAACGCCCTCCCCCCCCCTCCCTTCTCTCACCCGCACCCTCCTCAAACACACACACACACACACACGTAGATCTTCTCCCCACATGCTTTGCCTGTGTGTGAAGTGAAGTCCGCGGCCCTGTTTCCATGGGCCCTGTTTCCATGGGCCCTGTTTCCATGGGCCCTGTTTCCATGGGCTCAGGGGTGGTGTTTAAGGCCCTCTGCTTCGGCCCCGGGTCAGGCCTATGTCTGTCCCTCACTGGGCTGATTCCCACTGCTCCTGCTGGGCCTGCCTGGAGAAGAACAGCCCCTCGCCGCACCTTCTGCCTGTCTGCCTTAACGCCCAGAACGCTCGTCTCTGTCTCTCTGTTTCTCTTTGGATTATTCTCTTTTTCTCTCTCTCTCGTTCTCTCTCTTTCTCTCTCTGTCTCTGTGTACTGTTCACTCTCTTTCCCTCGCTTTGCAATTCTCTCTTTCGGTATCGTTTCGTCGGTGTCTCTCTACCTCCCTCTCTCCTCCCTCGCTCTGTCCCTCCGCCAGGGGTTTCGCCGCGTTCCCGGTTGCTGCTTGTCAAGGTCCCCCAGCTCAGATATGGTTTTCCATTAGAGTCTTCCTGCCGTCCGGGCCTCTTCCAGCGGGTCGATAGCGACTCCCCCCTCCGAGCCCCTCTCTCCGGGAGCCTCCATCATCTCCTGTGATCGATACTTCCCTAATCCCAGGCCCCTCAGCTTGACCCCGGGTAATCACCTGACTTCCCAGGCAGCCCCGCAGCAGGGTGAAAGGTCAAATGGCCGTATGGATCGGAGCCCTTTGATCAAATCAGAGCGCTCGGTGTCGCTCTCTCAATCGGGCTGGCGGGGTCAAGAGAGATCGCTTTTTTTCTGAGGTCTCGAAGGTCTGAGCGGCGTGACACTTGTTATGTGAGCCGTGTAAATCTCCAGACCCCGACGGTCAGGTTCCGCCACCGCCTCGGCTATTTATTCTACTGCGGGTAAACAGGAACGCCCCCCCCCCCCCCCCCCCCCCCCCCCCCCCATCCTCCTCGATTGAAACCTGCCGGTTTTGTTTGTTGTGTTTCGTTGTCCCTGCGTCGCTCGGTTTAGCGCCGGGCGCCATTGTGTCGTCTTCCGTCTGATGCCAGCGAGGTTTGTTTGTCGAGCTTTTCTCCCTCTCTCGCGCGTGTCACGCAATCGGAATAGAAATCAGATTTGGGAATCGCAACTCCCCCCCCCCCCCCCCCCCCGTACATGCCCGGACGCTCTGGTGAGTCACGCAGCGCCCTGTTTCGGAGGGGGGAGCAAGGGGGGCAGGAAGGAACGTATATATAAACATGGTATGGTTCATGTATTATGGATGCCCCAGTGCCTAACCTGGCATGGTGCACTTTAAGGACGCGGGGAGTCAGTCCTCGGCCCGGGGTTGTTTCTGTCGGCCGGATTGGTTGTGTCTAGCAGACTGGGCGGACCCCCCACCCCCCCCCCCCCCCAGTGAGGCAGAAACAGAGCCAATATCCCGCACCTCATCCCCGGAGCCCGCAGGAGGGAAATTGAGGGGCCGAATTGGGTCTGTTTCCTGTCTACCCCGTGTCTCGCTGTTGGATCCTCCGTGTGTCTAAATACACCATTACCCCGACCGCCCGCCCAGCAGGGAGCCTGCTCCTGTCGCTAACCGGGCCTCGCATAGCCCCCCCCGCGTCAAACCCCTCTCCTCGGACTTGTGTCGTCAAGATTTAGGTCACCTCCTTTGACGATGTGAAGATACATCTGGTTACTTGGCTAAGTACCCGTGGCCCGGCTTGTAGATGGTAAATATGACATCTAGCCTTGAAGCAGAGGCGCTTAAGTTTTCCCTCGACGATCGTCTTGGCCGAAGCACAAATATTGATGGCCTCGGTGGTCTAATAATTTCCATTTTCTGGAGAGCAAGTCGACAGTGAAATGAATGCGCCGGTCGGCCCTCTCGACTCTTGTATTTTTCTGTTGAATACTTCAGGACCTCTCCCGGCGTGGACCGCCCCGATCAGTATTCGAGCAGACAGACGAGGGATGCTCAGCTGCATTCCTAACGCCCTGCGAGTCGTCTCCGTGTCTCTCTGAGGCGAATCCATCTTCGAGTCTCCTCGAAATGTGACAGGAGGAAACTGGGGGGGATTCATTGGGTTTCTCGACGTGCGTCGGGATGCTTATTGTGCCCCCCCCCCTCCCTCCCTCCCTCCACACGTCCATCGCTGCCAGCCCGAAAAGTGGCCTGGAAGAGAAGTCCTATGGTTCTCCGCCCCCATCTGGCTCCTCTTCCCAGGTTGCTGTCCAGGGGCTGAGATATGGGGTCACTGTGGAGGGTAGGCCCCGGGCCCACCATCCTGTCTGGGCTCATCTCCAGGAACATCTCCCCGATCCTGAAGTGTGGAAAGCTGCGTTGATGTCAGAACATTCCATCAGATGTTTAGATGTTTAGTAAGAGGGAGGAATGGAGTGGGGAGGGGTGGGGAGAGGTGGTGGGGAGAGGTGGTGGGGGGGGGGGGAGGGGGGAGGGGGGAGGAGAGGTGGTGGGGGAGGGGTGGGGTTGAAGTCCATCCCCTGGTTACCGAAGCGTGTCTGTGGTTTCCAGGCGCAGATGTTGCTGCTCATCCCGCTGCTTGTGAACCAGAAGGTTTATTTCTTTTCTTTAATCTCAGTGGTTTTGAATATCCAATAAGAGAGATCCTCCTAGGATTTGTCTGGCAACGCTGCTAGCAGCAGATCTTCGCCGTGTTCACTAACCCTCCCCTCAGATATCCTGTAGGTAGCTTTGGGCTTAGCATGTTCATCATTTGGTTTTTGGCTCATTAAGTCCATCAGAGCGCTTCCAAGTTTGGAGAAAGTGCTGCTGTACTGACACAAAACGTTGTTTCCTGAGCCCAGCAGACCTGTGGTTGTACAGGCCTGCGTGAAGCCTCCCCGCCCGCTGTCCTGGACGCTCTGCTGCCCACCCCCACGCTCTGACCCTCTCCTGGGGAGCGGTGGATGACGGGGGAGGTTCCTGATGGACTGGTTTGATATGATTCCTCCTGTTCCACATCGTCCTTTTCAGACCCAGATCCAGTTCCACTCCCTGGCCAGACCCAGGCCACCCTGTACAGGGCAGTCCTTCAGACAGACCCTCCTCTTCCTGGCCAGACCCAGGTTACATCCTCCTGGTCGTAAGGGATCTGGGATCACGGCAGAAGCAGCAGTTTTACTTCCTAGGTTGACAACAAGGGTTGATTTGACTTTCGGGCGTGTTGTTGGCTAATCAAGAACCATCAGGATTCTGTGTGTTTTTTTTAAATATTTTTTTTTACAAAATTATAGGGTGGTGAGAAACAATAAGTGGTGATTACAGGTTGAGTTCTCCCAGACTGTGACAAAAGTCTGAAAATCAGTTATTGTTGAGAACCTGAATAGAAAATCAAATAATAAGGGGATCTGAGCCACTTACACCTATAGTAAACATACAACTTCACTCTGAGACGTAAAGCGTTGAAATGGGAGATGTCAAGCACCTTCCTAAACAAAATCAAGACGTCATCTGAACCCTCTAGCGTGCGAGTGCATGCACACATGCTCACCAACACACAAAACACACTTTCTCCTCTGTCATCCAGAACATGGCCTCGTTATATACGTGAGACAGAATGCATGCAGGTCAAACATAACAATCATGATAATTAACATGAATCACAATAATAATAATTAGAATCACACAGCGCACCGTATGCCTGTAAGCCCTACATGCCTGTACGCAGTACTTCAACAATGCCTCCAAGCTTCACGGACCTGTTCTCTGCGCGTGCAGTGGAGCTGGGAGGCTTTTCGAGTCAAGTCAAGGGCACGGCCACGTGCACAAGCACGTGCACGTCCCCTCAGAGCGGCGACGGCGGCCACTGGGCCGCGGTGCTGATTGCGCTCGTTACTTAATTATACATTTGGACCCACCACACTCGCACAAAAGCACCTCTGTGTTCCCTTTGACCCAGCTTCCTCCTTTGTGCCCGGCGTCTGAATGGACCTTTAACTCAATAAAGAGGCCACTTAAATATGTTGCCACAGAAACTTAATTGACAGTTCTGGAGGAAGTTTTTCAGGGGGGGACCCTCTCTATGGCTCTCTGGGTGAATTGCGGCGGCTCCCCGCTGGGCTGCCTGGGAGGGCCTGGTCGCCTCTCTTGTGTTGCCTCAACCCCCCCCTCCCCCCCCCCCAGCCCGGCCCCCTTTGTGGAGAGAGAGAGAGGGCGTTTGTGCCTGAGAGCTTTATTCGCCGTTCACACTGCATCAGCGCGAGAAACGGAAGTCGGGACCGGGTGGCGGGGGAACGGGCGACCTCCTGAAGGAATCCTCCAAGTACCCAAGTCCTGCCATGTTGAATCCAGGCCTGACAAAAAGCTGTGTGCGTGTGCGTGTGTGTGTGTGTGTGTGTGTGTGGTGTGTGTGTGTGGTGTTTGGGTGTTAGGGGAGCGTTTTCAGGGAGTATTTTGTTGCCGAGAATCGGTTTTGAAATGGCATAGAAGACACACTGGCCTATTCTGTAGCTTGTTCTGTCGAAGCATCGCTATCAAAGACAACCACAGTGCACCCTTGGGCGACCACAGACCAACGTACGGCAGTTTGTAAAGGGTGAATGACTCACCAAGCAGTTTACAGTGCCGCAAACTCCATGCACTGCCGCCATTTTGTCTCTCTTCCTGTCGCTTTCGAAAGCCGTCGTACTCGCACGGAAAACTCCAGAATAGTCTCATTGTACCGCATTTTTGCTTTTGAACCTTGAAACCCCTCTCTCAGACGTGTCGTTCCCTTCCAACCCCCCCGCCCCCGCCTCCCCCCCATCCTCTCTTCTTGTGTTGAAAGCTGTCACTGAAGGAGAGGGGAAGATCATGTACAAAATAACATCTGCACTGATTGTAAGGCGACGGCGGTGGCGTGTGTGTTGGGGGGGGAGGAGGTGGGGGGCACGTAGGGGGCAAATGAATAATTCCTTATATTTCTCCCCTCTCTTCTGTTTCAGTGTGACAGCGAGAGAGACATTGACGACAAGGTAAGACTCCCTCTTTTCTGGAGATGTTCCCGCGCAGGGGTGGGAGACAAGTGTGCGAATAACAAATTAGACTTCTCAGCTAAAAGAAGAAACGGTCTATTGTTAGTGTGAAGAGGAGTGAAATGCGCTCGGCGTCCTGCTATCGTGGATCATTTACATAAAGACCAGAAGAAGCTGACAAGGATTGCACACTGTAGCAATGAAGGGAGTACAGTTTTCACTGCTACAGTATTCAGTAACACTGTAGATCCAAGTGTTAATAGGTAATAAGATCCTTATAACATTACAATTTGTTAAGAATACTTGATAATTGTTAATGATACTAGGCAGGGTTTGTGTTGTAGATGCTTATTTGCAAGAATATGCGTGCATTGATTAACTTACTATCTTATTACGTATGAACCAACACTACAAGCACGGATCGCTAGTGTTATCCAGCATTCTAATCTTCCTGGTTTTGGATGTAAACAAATGGTGGGTCATTTTGATGACCACTTCCTGCAAACCTCCTGAAAAAGAACCGGTTTTCACACACAGGCATCCTTTATCTCGAGCAGGAACTAGGGAGGACTGTGGCGTCCTCTCAGACTCAGTGTGACGTCAGTCGTCTACACGTTTGATCTTTCAGTGAAATCAGGCCTCTTCAGTAGCAGGAGGAGCCGGTCACAGGGACAGGTGCGGTCTCAGATACAGTTCGGCTTGAGACTTGGACGGGACTATTTTTTGGGAACTAGTATCATTCTTATGATTCTAGGACTGTGGTTGTTTGTCTGGGGACGGGGAGGTGGTTAGTTTGTGGTTGTAGCTTCCCTTACTACATGATGAACAGCCCATGGGGTCTCACCCATCTTAATTCCCCAGCAGTTGAGCAATTACTCCCTGGTAAATGAATAAGATTGCATGGCTAATCTCCTGTAAGCTTAGCTCCCAGTTCTGTGGAAATGTCAGCTATTCGCCCCTATAAATAATACATTGATAGCGAGGCAGACGAATTTGCATTAACTGTAGCTCTGGCAAGTCAATAGGCTTTTATCTCTATCATTGAACCAAAAGTAAGGGAAGCTTTTTTGTTGTTGTCAGTTGTGACATGACAGCTACGGAGGTGTGTGTGTGTGTGTGTGTGTGTGGGGGGGGGGGGGGTAGGTGAAGTTGGTACATGCCTGTCAGCTTTTATTCACGTCAGTCGACAACGCCGTGCGCTGAGAAAGGCAAGAAGGAAAAGGCTCCGCGGTCTCTTCCACTCGTTCTCCGGTCAGCCATGACTACTTCCAGGTGTCTTCATCCTCCTGTGTCGTTATCGCGGCATCAACTACGATGTCGTGTCGAAATTAAACGGCGGTTAGATGCATGCAAAGAAGCAGCGCTGGCTGTATATGTGTCAAAACACAACCTGGACTCGTGCGGCAATCAGCGAGACAGAAGCCACTCGTCCGTTGGGAATCCCTCCAATAGAAAGCCAGAGAGGAGAAGGGGGAGGGGCCTTGACAAGCTGTCACCAGAGTAGACCCACCAGTGTAAAATTGATTTCCATGAGGAAAAAGACAGACACTGTCATTTGTAATTGCCCGCTCTGAAAAGCTGTTAATTTACCAGCGGTTTCCCGAGCAACAGGTGCCAACTCCTCCCGCACTTCCCCACAAAACAATGGCTTCTTTCAAGCCAGATCACTTACCACCTGAACGCCCACATTGTCAGGATTTAAGCAGATTACCTTAATTAGAATATTGCTAACAGGTGTGCCCGCGGGGGGCGATCGTTTACACCTCTCTAAACGGAGCCGGTGTGCAGGTGCACAGAGGCCAGCGGAGATGTGAACACAACGCCGAAACCACATCCAAAACAAATACAGAAAGCACGCAGAGGCAGATGGATTCCAGGGGAATTGTACTGAGACTGCAGGTTACAGGAACACATCTCCCAGGGGTCCCCGGTGCTGTCAGTAGCGTTTCTGTAGCTCGGGGGCGTTCACGGGAGAGGCACGCAATCGCACGGCCCAGATCGCTCTTTCATCGCCGCCGTTTCCGTCTCGGGACGGCCCCTTTAAATAACTGCTAATTTGTCGCCACTTGGAAGTGTTAGACAACAAGAACAATTCAAATTCTTCAACAGGCCTAGAAGTCCTTCAATTCCCCCCCAAGCTAACCTCCACATTGCCTGTTCCTTGAGGTCAGGTCAATTCGATTCCTTTAAGACTTGAGTTCTTAGTCGAGCTTTGTTTGCAAGCCACACGTGTTCGCCTCCATGTCCAAAGGAAGGAAGAGGTTAACTTAATGCTTTGAGAAAATGGCTCCCCAACAACACAGGGCTGAGTGTTGAATGAAAAGGCTTGAGGCCTCTTCGTCGAATATGAATGCAAAATGCGATTGTACGTGGTCAAATTGGTTCAAGAGACGTTCTCAGATGTGGTCCACCTCTCCCCTTTCCCCAATTGATTAAATTGTATTTACGTATTTTGGATAACAGCATGTGTTACCCATTTGGCCACTTAATGTAAAAAATGTGTTACTGAATGCCTGTGTTTGTGTTATGTTGGAAAAAAAAAACAAGACAGACGTCTGTAATTTCTCCTGACGATATTTGCTCTAATTGTGGATCCAAAAGGTTTTACTCATGAGAATCTTCTGATCTTCTGACCTAGCGAAGATGACTAGAAGTCAAACCATTTCTAAAAGTAGACCCATAATTTGGACATTAATCACATCAATGAATCATGTTATAACCAGTTTGACACCGAGTTTCGGGGACATGACCGTGCTTAGCCTAGTCTGTTCTCCCGGAAATTCTACACAGCACATTTGTTCAAGCATGTAATGTTCTTGACCTATCCCCCTGCCCTGCCACGATTCGTCAACGAGGCGACATTGTCATCTTCAGACATGTCTGTTTTGTGTTCAAGCGTCCTCAACTGAGTCAGCGTCCATGGGTGCGTAGAAAAAAGAGATTTGTCCTCCTCCCTCTGTCTCGATTTCTCTGAGGCTCAGCAGTCCCCGTGTCTGTGGTAGACGTGGCTGGCTTGTGTGCTGTCCTTCCCTCCCCCTGTTTTGACTTATATAATATAAGTTAATATATTATATATACTTATAATAATACTCCCTCTGCTTCTCCCCATGACTGGAGCACTAGCATTAGCTGCTAACTTGCCCTAAGGGCCCTCTCCTCCTCCAGCCCTGACACACACACACACACACACACTCTGTCTCTACCTACGTCCCGCCTGTCAGGCGCATGGCGACCACGTCGTCACGCTCGACGATTCGGGAAACGCGGGGAGAGACGGTTAATTCTGTTTGGTTTTATTGGCCAGGCAGTCATTCACCGGCGACTGGGTCTGTCCCCTCCCTCCATCTCTCCCTCCCTCCATCTCTCCCTCCGTCTCTCCCTCCTCCATCTCTCCCTCATCTTCCCGGGGGACCATTCCCGCTTCGCCGCTACTGCTCTTTAATGGCGTCCGCGCCGGGCTGACAGGGCTGCCGTGCTCGCTTGATTGACGCCTTCGTTCCTCCCTCTCCCTTATCTCCCCGCTCGCGGAGGGGCTAGATCACGCCGACGAGAGATGGTGGGGGTTTTTTTCTTTCTCTTTCTCTCTCTTTCCTCCGAGCTTATCAGTAATGGCTCGTCAGGTAGGATCCTCCCTTGCGATGTATGTGGCGAGCGTGCCCGTGGCGAGCGTGCCCGTGGCGAGCGTGCCCGTGGCGAGCGTGCCCGTGGCGAGCAGGGGAGGGGGTGCTGGGTGTGAGCAGCTACATGCAGAGCACTATACCACCGGCCCATCCTCCAGCTTCTATCTGAATCTCTCTCTTTGACTCTTTCATATTCTTCCCTTATCATATTAGCTAGGGCGCTGTGCTGCTATACTCTCTCTCTCTCTCTCTCTCTCTCTCTCTCTCTCTCTCTCTCCATCTGTCTCTCAAAGATACAAACACAAAGGTTGTCTCTCTACCCGGCTGCCCCCACACACACGTCTCTCTCTCTCTCTCTCGGGCGATGACGACAGAGACAGGTGTATGGGGTTGCCCTCGCACCCTTCTGGAAAGCGAGCCTTGGTTCCCCTCCCAGAATCCTCCTCTTCGACAACAAACAGGCCACCCACCTGGTCCCTGACAGCGTTTTGTTTTGTACGTGGGAGAAGGGGGAAAAAAAAAATGGACCGACTTAACGTTTCGACACAAGCGATCATCCGTCCTCATCTCCTTAATGAAATTAGATTAAGTGCACCTGGGAAAGAGCTGAGAAAGCAAAATGCCTTGCCACCTCCTTTAATTTAAAACCAATTTGCCAGCAATATTCCTTCCCCGGCTTGGGATTCGGAGACGACTCAAAATGGAGGAGGGATGAGATGAGACCCGAGCTGACTGCTTTAATTCTGCTCCCCACAGGCGGCGTGAAATTATAACTGACACCAGGAACACAGGCTTTAATATGGAGATGTCATTTTTTCTCTCAACTTCGCCTTTATCTCTCTCCGTCTCTCTCCCACACTCCCTCTCTCCTTCCCTCTCCCTCTGTCTATTGCTGTCTCTCTCTCTCCTGGAGAGAGTGTGTGTTTTCATCATCTGGCCTCATGATGTTCCTCCTGTAGTAATTACAGTTTGGTCTGGAAACACTTTTCAGTTTAATTTATATTGGGCTGCTTGCAATGTTCCCTCTTTGCTGTTGTTTATACACACAGAAAAAGAGAGACAGGGAGAGAATGTGTGTGTGTGTGTGTGTTTCTTGCCTGGTTGTCAAGAGATACATCTGTTGTGCATTTAGTGCACAAGTTAGTGGTGACTTTGGAGCACAGCCCCACTGTGGCGAGTTGTGTTGCTCCAGCGTACAGTATAACCTCACACCACGGCTGAAGGATCAGACCAATTATCAGACATGTTTGTGCGGGAGCCGGGTTTAGGAGAGGGCTAGGGGCCATGGATAACCAGCCTGAGCTACCCAGGGAACGCTGGAGATAAAAAATAATAATAAAATAAAATAGAAAAAAGGATCGCCTCAAGCTCCTCCCGGCCGAGTCAGTCACAGCCGTCTGACATCACCCAAGCAGGCGTATCACTACTAGTGCGCGTCACCGTAAAGGTAGGAACCGCCGCCGAGTTCTGACAAACCGGGTGGCAGCGACACGCTTGCTTGCCACCGGACCACCCTCTTCCAGATTCCTTCGTTAAAGGTTACAATCCAATACAAAACTGCTTTCGATACAATAGATACCTGCTGAAACTGACCAAACCAGAACCCAGGAGCCTTGGAGGTATGTGAAGGTGACACATCGAATGATGTATTTCTCCTCCCTCCTTTGTTCCAAAGTGTTCACGCTGATCTTTCCAGAGTTGTTTATCAGGTATTTGGGCCTTTTGTTCTCCTCCTCGCATCTCTTGTATTCAGTACCTGCATCCTCAGGAGAGAATGCCCTCCGCTCTGGTGCCAGACAGACGATCAGAGCCATCCTGGGACCGTCTGTTGCCTGGATGAACGTCAAGTTTCTGTGTGTGTGCTTTCCCCTTCACTCCCCACCTGGTTCGCTTTAGGAGCGCCTTCTCTTCAGATTCTCTCTGTGCCCACACCAAGGAACAGCCTGGTAACAGGACCTGGCGGGCGAATTTAGGAATTTTCCTGCGAGAGATGTTCTCTTGTCAAGCTAGTTCAGTGGTCGGACTCCTAAAGTTGACGTGAGGATATCATGACGTCCATGTTTTGGGGAGCTCGGTGATGGACGTGTGTATGTGAAAGTTGGCTCCAAAATCGGGATCCTTTTGTCCTCTCCAAGGAGTATGGCAGACTGTTCATTTTTGAGAAGGGCCCGTTTTTGAACAACAAGCCAAGTGCTATAAACATTTTTCCACGTTAGTAATAAAAGTGAAATTGAGTCTATATTGGTTGCAGATGTATTCTGCCAAAAAAAGAAAAGAAAAAAAGAAAGGAAAAAAAAGCCAAGCGAACTTCTTGTGCGTGTGTAAAACTGGAGTGTTTCTGATCCTACATAAACATGATGCTTAAGAGCCTTTATGTTCAATAAACATTACTGGACTAATGACTTTCACATTTTCTGCTGGCGGGATAGAGAAAACAGGCTGTGTGTGTGTGTGTCTGCACGTGTGTGTGTGTGTGAGTGTACAGTACCTACAGTCAGTCCCAGTCTCTGGCTTTGTCTGAAAGGAACTGACTAATGCATGGTTCAGTTTCCCCTTCCTCGCATCGGCCGAACCCAATCAAGGATAAATATAGAATTCCACAAGGTTATTAGTAATGTGTGCCTCCATGGTTACATTCTCCCCAGTCTCAGACCTTTCTGTATGGGCTGGTTTAGACCAGAGAGCTGCCCCAGACCAGCGGCATTATAAAAGCATATTCTGAGGGCCTGAAATCCCTAAATACACAAAGAGACCAGTCATCCAAGCAGCGCAGTGCTCATAATTCTTCGCTTCAATCTTTTATAGGGAAAATAAGCACATAGTATTAAAGCTGAAGCCTATATATTTTCATATTTGTTTACCTGCTGTCTACTGACGAAGCTCGGCCAGTTTTTCGGCTTGGCGCAAAATGGACTGGAACCTTGGCAGTTTACTTCTTACTGGGGGGATTGGACTAGCCAGACTAGTTCTTATGGTTGTGGTTATGGACCATAAACAGGAAGACGACACTAGCTATTGGTCTCTCCCTCCCACAGTGATAGGAAGAGCCATTTCTCTTTCTCTTTGCTGACTGCTGGAGTGTCTCCCTCCAAATGTAATCACTCTTGTGGTTGGTGGTCGAGAGGCCAAGACTACAGGCCTCTGTGTCCTGACTTGGGAAAGGAACCTCTAGTGTGTGTATTTCGGTGTTGTGGGAGTGTGTATGTGATGTGGGACAGGAGCGGGCGGGGGGAAGTGACTCAGGAGAGAACCCTGGGATCAGGGCTAAAACACCCAGGGTCCATCTGGCTTCAGTAAAGAAGAGGTGGGACCCGGGCGCTCCGAGACGGGCAGCTTTGATCTGAGCCAGCGAGGGGGGGAAGAGGGTGCGTGGCTCCAAAGACTACAGGAGAAAAAATAATTATCGTATCAAAGAGGCCTCCATAAAACTTAATAGGGAGGTTTAGAGGCCCAGGGGGCAGGTACTAACGAAGGCTGCCACTCATATCCATCACCATCCCCCCCCCTCCCTCCTTCTCGAGCTCTTTAATGATCTGGCCGCACCTGGCCTCACTTTCCAGTTAATGTGACGACGTCTCCCTCCACTTCCCCTTTAATCCTTCCTCCGCCGAGCCGCCGCCCACCACGTCCTCCTCCGGTGCCGTCCAGCCTGGATCTGCACGCTGGCGTGAGCCTGACGGACAGCCGAGGCGAGGCGATCCGCAGAAACACCAGAGAGAGATGGGGATGTTTGGCACGGCGGCCAGCGAGCGGCGGCAGTAAAGCAGTTCCTCCTTTCGGGCAGCGCAGACACAGCAGGTCCAGGCCTCCGTTAAATTAGTTTGACTTCATTAGCCCAGGCCTGCCGCTGCCCAGGTACCCGGAGGGGGGTGGTGGCAGGGGAAGGGGGGAGGGGAGGGGGGGGTGGAGTGGCAAAGGCCGGCGTGCCAATCTGAGGAGAGCTAACACATGACACATGCCCGTGACAGCCGGAATATTCCCCCGACACCACAGGGGCTCCCGGACGGGTGCCAAACCAGGGGCGACATGCGTCAGCGACTTCGGGTGGCTCAATCAACACCCGGGCCTGAATATTAACACCAGGCCCCCGTCTGTCACTTCAGCGAGGGGCTTGCAGGTCGCCGGGCGGAATAGCAGTCATGCGTGTGCACACAGGGAATGAGTCGACGTGGCGTGATGCTGAAGGGCACGGCCGCCAGGACAAGTCCTTTTCTTACCGCGTGTCAGAGGTCACCAAGCGGTTAGCTACGACTCTTAGATGGCGTTTTTTTTTTTTGGGGGGGGGGGGGGGGGGGGGATTCATAGAATGAGCAGGGATTTATGATGTGAAGAGACATCTATGACCGAGTGAACTAAGTGACTAGATGGATTTGATCTTGCATCATGCCAGTCTTCACTTGTTGTCACATAACTGACGTTTTGTACAAAAATCCTTATTTATTTGTGTTGAGAAACCTTTGGTCATGCTGTTGGGTTTCCGTGCTGTGGGCAATTGGAGATTCAGAGAGATAAGCCTGATGAATTATTCACATCTGAGGCTGGATTTCAATCTGTCTGACGGACGACACTTGCATCGGGTGGTGATGACTCAATTTTCCTTTTATGAAATAGCAGGAACACAGGCACTTGTGAAAGCCCGTCCTTTGAAATATAATTTGTCTGTTATGGCTAGAACACGTTACAAATAGTCTTTGTCAATGGAGGGGAAAAAACGAGCTTGTTCCAGGTTCCTTTGGCCAGAGACTGACACATAAATGACTGCTTTTGAGCTGAAAATTGATCTTGAGCCATAGTCTTAGAGATGCAGTCTCATATCAAAGCTTTTAAGGCTGACTTTATCCAGCCACCGAAAATAACACTATTATGGTGGCAGGAGAGAGAGTTTGTGTGTGTGTGTGTGTGTGTGTTGGGGAGGTTGGGAGGAGGGGAGGGGGGGGGAGGCTTCTTTAGATTTGACCCTGAGCTCAATGGGAAGCTGGGAAGATAAATAAATAAATAGCGGCGTAAATAAATAAATAAGGGAAGGCTGTAACCCCAGATAGGTCTGCGGCGGCCTGAGGGTGGCAAGGTTTCTGTCTGGCTCGTCTGCACCCCGGCACTTTGATCAAAGAAATGTCTGAAGATTCGTTCACATCTGCACAGGGAGAACGAGCTGCAAACTGCCAAGAAGCATTTTAATGACAGTTGGATTATAAAATGAAAGAGGGCTCCAGATGGTAGCCCATGCAGGCGGCTGTGGCTGGGGATTTTTTGGATTTTTTTTTTAACTGCTTTTTTATTGATAAAATATGGGGTGAAAAATTGTGCGGGGCTTATTAGGCATCCCGCTGTGATGTAGCTTCCCTGGCCAAGCTGTTCGGCGTGGCCCCAGTCCAAACATGCCTCCATAAATTTGAAGCAGTACCTTTAAATCTGTGAGATCCCCCGCGCTTGTTAAGTTCACCCGAGCTCTCTCCCAAACCCCCTCTCCTCGCCGTATTCCTCTTTTAAAACAGATCTCTCTCGCTCTCTCTCACATACGTCGTCACTCGCTCCCTCGGTCGGGCTCCTTGAATGTCTGGATGACACCAGTGGCAGAACGGGGTTTAGGAATAGGCCACTCTCCCTGCTAATTACCCCCCCCCCCCCCTTCCCTTCAACAGATTAATTCCTGCGTGATTTCATTAGCTTGAGCCCCGCTCCTCCGGACGTCGACAGAGCTGGACCTCGGTGAGGTGACTCAGCTCCTGTAGAGGGGTCAGGTTCCCGCCAGACTGCCAGGGTCAGGGACAGGAATAGTAGGTTGACG
Source organism: Thaleichthys pacificus (assembly GCA_023658055.1). Classification (NCBI taxonomy): domain Eukaryota; kingdom Metazoa; phylum Chordata; class Actinopteri; order Osmeriformes; family Osmeridae; genus Thaleichthys; species Thaleichthys pacificus. The sequence goes on from CM042864.1 coordinate 5,114,458, forward strand.
GCCGGTCATCAGTTAGCCACCCGTCACTGCCACAGGGTCACAGAGGTACAGAGACTGGGATAGGTGTGCTGTAGCTCAGCGGTAGAGGGAGTTCAGATCAAGAGACCGGTGCCAGGTAAGCGTCTGCTAAATGAACATGTTCTAGTATTGTAGTTACAAAGGCAGGTGGAAACGCTGCTGTTTTGTAGCTCGAAGCTTCCCGCTTGACACAATGTGACGGCGTTGCCGCAGGACCCATTTGACATCGTTCTACGACGGTTATGCAGTGTATCATTTTGGAATCAGATCCCACTTTTAGAAGGGGTGAGTCTGCAAAGGAATGTTTTTCTTTTTTTTTTTTTTTTTTTCCTTCTTCTTCTTCTGTCATTCGGCCGACCTGACTTCGTGAAACAATTCCGTTGATGTGTTTGGATGGAACATAAACCCAATCCCATTTTGTCTTCAGATAAAAAGGGTCACTCACTGGAAATCCATATGTCACGGAGCAGCTTCTCGACCATCGGGTTCCTTTCAGAGTGAGACGTGTCGTTAGCCGTTCTCTCACCACTAATTCAAAATCCATTTGAGCTGATGGGAGCAGTTGACTAAAACCCAACCTCTTGATCACTGAAACGGCCGGTGATTTTCTGTTCTTAGATAACAGGCGACCCAATTTGGATGCCATATCTAGCACTCTCCCCCTTCCCCCCCCCCACCCCTCCTCCGCCCCCCCCCCCCCCCCCCCCCACCCGTACCCCCTCTCTCTCCCTCTCGAGTCATCGGTGGCGTCAAAGACAATTACTGTTGACATCACGTCAAATTACAAGTGTTGCTCTGCTTGTTTGCCTCGTTCTTCAACTTGAAACTGACATGTCTCATGGAGGAGGATTCCTTTTACCGATCTGTCTCCCTCCCTCCCTCCACCCTTAGGGCCTACTGTGCAACACACACATACACACACACCGACACACACAAACATACACACAACACACACACAGACACACACTAATGCAAACACAAAGACAAATTACACTACATACACATGCTCTAACACATGTTAGAAACACACTATACGCACACACTAGCACATAGTACACACAACACACACACACATACTCTTTTCATCTCACACACACACGCCGCCAGCTTGGAGAGGAGAAAGAGACAGGCGCCAACAGAATAATGGACTCATTTGTAATTGCGAGTGAGAAAAAGCATGTCGTTGGACGTGTTCTAATTTGACAGGGAGTGGCATCTTGGAGCCACACCAGGATGGCTGGACCCCCAATGCCTCCTCCTCCCTAGCCCCCTCTCCTCCTCCTCCCTAGCCCTCTCTCCTCCTCCTCCCTAGCCCCTCTCCTCCTCCTCCCTAGCCCCCTCTCCTCCTCCTCCCTACTAGCCCCTCTCCTCCTCCTCCCTAGCCCCCTCTCCTCCTCCCTAGCCCCCTCTCCTCCTCCCTAGCCCCTTCTCCTCCTCCTCCTTACCCTGCTCTCCTCCTCCTCCCTAGCCCCCTCTCCTCCTCCTCCTTACCCTGCTCTCCTCCTCCTCCCTAGCCCCCTCTCCTCCTCCTCCTTACCCTGCTCTCCTCCTCCTCCCTAGCCCCCTCTCCTCCTCCCTAGCCCCCTCTCCTCCTCCTCCTTACCCTGCTCTCCTCCTCCTCCCTAGCCCCCTCTCCTCCTCCTCCTTACCCTGCTCTCCTCCTCCTCCCTAGCCCCCTCTCCTCCTCTTCCTTACCCTGCTCTCCTCCTCCTCCCTAGCCCCCTCTCCTCCTCCTCCCTAGCCCCCTCTCCTCCTCCCTAGCCCCTCCTCCTCCTTACCCTGTTCTCCTCCTCCTCTCTACCCCCCTCTCCTCCTCCTCCCTAGCCCCCTCTCCTCCTCCTCCCTAGCCTGTTCTCTCCTCCTCTTGTCTGCCTCCTCCACTCCACTACCTCACTCTCTCTCCCTCTGCATTTCTCGTTTTAACTCTGTCTCTACCTCCCTGTCTCTCTAACTCTCTCTCTCTCTCTAACTATCTCTCTCTCCTCTTCCCTTCAAATGCTTTATGTTTTTCTCTCCTCGGAGGATAGAAGAAAGGCGGGTGAAGACAGGGGATGAGTTTGGCACATTCTGCTGCTCAAAACTCCCAGCTCTGTCATTTCCTCATCTTCTTCTTCTTCTTTTTCTTCTTCGTGTCTTCTTCCCACCCTCCAACCTTTACAGGAAGTCCACAGGGGACGGGGGAGGGTGTGTGCGTCTGGATGTGTCTGAAGTGCAGGACAGATGGGGGGACTCCAGGGACTGTTAAAATGAATAGGGGCCAGTAATAGGAGAGACGTTTGAATCCTCCTCATGAGTTATTTATCAGCGGGCCCTCAGTGGTAGAGAAATCCTTGGGAGTGCTCCCTTAATATAGCGCCTGATGACTTTTAGCAGCCGTTACAGGAAGTGCTCTTGTAAAACATGGAAGACGTTAGCGGCGCGGTCTCTCAGGACCTCGTGTGGGGGGATAAGAATGTACGGGACTCCATGTCCCAGCATGCATCACAAATGTACTCTAATGCTCATGTTTAAAGCCCCCACCCAACCCCACCCCCTCCCCAGCTAATGATATCTGACCAGATGCTGGTGTAAGAGAGCCCGTTCTGGGACTGTCAGGTCAGGGATCATCGTGGTCGCGGTTCTGTCCAAGCCACAGAAACCCGATAGGAAATGTTGTAAGGCTAAACCCTGCAAGCCAAAGAGGTTGACCTGATCTTGCCCTGAGTTAAGATTCCCATCTAGAGACGTCATCAACACAGGTGGTTGGCACGGTGAGCCAGTGTCCAGCCACCTGCAAGGTCCTCGATCATGTGAGAGCCTCACCTCCGGCCTCACCTCCAGCCTCACCTCCAGCCTCCCTCCAGCCTCACCTCCGGCCTCACCTCCAGCCTCACCTCCAGCCTCCCTCCAGCCTCACCTCCAGCCTCACCTCCAGCCTCACCTCCAGCCTCACCTCCAGCCTCACCTCCAGCCTCACCTCCAGCCTCCCTCTAAGTGCCTCCAGAGATAGTCCCAGTGGCGGTCAGGGCTGCTCTGTCTCCCCAGCCGGCAGCCTCCTAACACAGGGGACTAATGGCCTCTGAACTAATCAGCAGGCTAATAAAGGACAGCTAATGACACAGACCAGGGTTCGTTCCTGTTAATTGCTCTCTCCGGACCTCCACGCTCTGTGTCTCCCGAGCATCTGTCACAAGCCCACACACATACACACACACATTTTCTGCACACTCTCACACAGATCCACAGTGAGAGTGCCAGAGGCTCAAATTGCTCTGTTCTCTAATTCAGTTCCACTGTGGTATGCAGCATAGTTAGTGTGTTCACAGATATTCACTCACGGTCATTCAGCAGTGCACTTTAAATTTTTTTTACCAGCTCTGTCTGGGAGCGGATCCTGTGCGAAAGCTAGCTTATGCTGCTGTAAATATGGTGGCCATTTTGAAGCCTTGCGACTGTGCGTGGCATAACAATGCATAGCAATTTGCATATCATTTCATGTCTCCGTATTAGATTAATGGATTGTGACTGACGTGATGAATGCTAATATTGACTTAAATCACGTCAGCGCTTAGCCAATTCCGATGTAGAAAGCAGCTGAGCTCCAGTCGTGAGGTCAGCCTCCCAGCAAAGGGAGTGGAATCCCCCAGAGTGCTAGCTGTGCTAGCACAGTGCTAATCCCCCAGAGTGCTAGCTGTGCTAGCAGAGTGCTAATCCCCAAGAGTGTTAGCTGTGCTAGCACAGTGCTAATCCCCCAGGGTTCTAGCTGTGCTAGTCTGAACCTGTCCCTCGTAAAGACGCCTCCACTTCCTGTCTCTGCGTTACAACAGGCTACTGCACTTCCTTTGAAGCTTAGCGGTTCCGGGGACAGTTAGCTTAGCTTGTTTAGCTCCACTTTGCTACAGCCAGGGCTTAATGGCGTACACTGACTAGCCATGAAGCACAAGATGGAGTCTCCTGACAGTAGCAACATTGTGGTATTGCCTGGATGGATATAAGAAACTGCTATAGCCATTATAACATTCAGTTTCCTCAGAGCCTCCCTGATTTAAAGGGAGACAGTCCAGATTAGCCTATTTAGATTTGTACCCAGTCTCTCTGAAAACATGAATTCATTACTTTTTCCAACCCCATAGACTCATACAAAAGCAGTTTACTGGAAAGAATGAAACTAATGGTGGTAATGGTGTCATTCAACCATAGCTATTGTATTGGATGGCATTGTACCGTCTCTGTATAATGGAATCAGCTAGCTTGATTACATTGATTTACGTCTAGTGTGTAGTTTATTGCATTATTATGTGTCACTGCATTAGGCTTGGAAAGGCACCCAGAGATATCCCCTTTCATGCGTGTCTAAAATGCGGTCTGCTGTTCCGTAGTGCTTCGTAACTGCTTCACTATTCTTTTTATAATCATAGCTACTATGCAATTCACGTATATCCCTCTGTGTGTGTGTGGGCTTCTGTGTAAAGTGCGAAGTTGGGCATCCTCAAATCTCACCAGGAAGGGTTGAGGACGTGTGTGTGTGTGTGGGGTGGGGGGTTGGGTGGCTAGCCGTAGCTGTTTGAGTGATGTGTTTGGGGTAGCTGGGAGTGGAGGAGGGCGGTGGAGGGGCCCTAGACGGGGCTGAAGGGAGGGTAGAAGCACGGGGGGGGGGGTCGCTTTAACAAGCTCTAGATTGTTAGTGACAGGCAGATACTTCAACACTTAAAGTAGAAGGTTTGATTTAATCACAGAGCTGTCATTTGTTATTTGTCTGGCTCCCTCAGCCAGGACTGGGGTTGATCAGCTGCTGTTCCCCAGAGGCCCCCCCCCCCCAGCCCCCCTTGACCCCCTCAGCCTTCCCCAGCCCTCTGTAATGTCTAAATCCTCCACACAAATTACAAGCCAGGCCTACTACTGACTCCACAGACCCCCTCCACCCCGTCCTGGCTCCTGCCATGTTAGTAGATGGAGGGGGTGGATGTGAAAAGGCGGGGGGAGGGGGGGAAATGGGGTAGGCGATGGTTTAGTTGGAAGATGGGGTGGGGGGGGGAGGGGGTGATCAGGGTGAACCGAGAAAAATGGAGGGATTCTCGGGGTTTAAAGGGAGGACAAGATTGGCCTGAGGGCCACTAAAGATCAGTAATAGTACTGCCAGGGAGGGTTGCCAGGTTGGTTAGCGTCTCATAAATATGGAATGAACCCCTCATCCCCCCAATCCCCCTTCCCCCCTAACACACACACACATCTCTTCTTCATTAATAATGCCTGCTGTAGCTATTTTGTTTCATTGTACTTTAGCGGGGTGAAAGAGGTGTGTGTGTGTGTGTTGGGAGGGGGGCAGGAGGGCCCGCGCTCACCGGTAATCTGATAAGACAGGCCTCCAAATTAGCCATGAGGGCCTGATACGCTGCTGCAGAGTCAATTACCTCAGGAGGACGGGAGGAAGAGCGCTGGAGGAGAGGCGGGGGGGGGGGGGGAGGGGTGAAAGGAGGAGGAGAGGAAGGTGGATAGGTGGCGGGAGAGACGGGGAATCCAGGGCGATGCAGGAGCTGTCGCGGGGCTCGTCTCGTTTTGATGAGCGGGAGAAATGTCGTTGGAACCAGCCCCCCGATGTATCTGCTGGGAGTCAAGAGTTAGACGGAGGGGTTACAGAGAGAGAGAGAGAGAATTAGAGGTAGATTGAGATGGGGGGGGGGGGGGGGTGAGGGAGGGGATGAAGAGAGACTGACAGACAGAGGAGTTCCAGAGAGGGTCTTTCGAAAGGTTTAGAGAGCGATGGAGAAAGGGTTTGCGAGATCGAGAGAGCCTTGGAGAGAGGGTTAGAGGGAGAGCAGGTCGAGAGCCAGAGAGCAGGCGAGAGACGGAGAGAGGGATAAGAGAGGTCGCCCCCCCAGGTAAAAGGATTGCCTTTTTAATTAGGTGAGAGGATCTGATTCCTGACTGTGGGTCCGGGGCAGAGCTGCGGGGCCCGATAGCATGTCGGCGCTGCTCGCCAGCCCTCCCCCTCCACACCCTGCTCTCCGCACGCCCCCATCTGACGGGCCCCAGATAAAAGGATCAGCAGGCCTCGCGCATGACAGGGGCCTCGGGGTCTCCAAACCGCCCCCCCCCCCCCCCCCCGCCCCTCCTCCGCTGTCTCCCGCGCCCCATCCTTTATCCCCCTCTTCTCTTGGTCACCGACATCTTAAGCCCCACCCCCCCACCCCCCTGCTCTACTCGGCTTAGCCTGAGCCTGCTGTGAGGTGGGCTGCCCCACGCACACACACACACCCTCCCTCACAAAGCTGGGGGGAGAGGTGTCCGACCGACCGCCTGACTGACTGACACCTTTCCTTTCTTTCTTTCTTTCTTTCTTTTTCTCGCTGTCTCTCTCTCCCCCTTTCTGTTCTCCGAGAGACGCTGTCAGCGTTCCCGGGTGTTTGTGCACATCAAGCCCAGAAAGGCTGTGTGTGGGGAGGGTGTGGTTGGGGAGGACGGGAGGGGGGAGGGTTTGCTTGGGGGAGGCCAGGTCCTAGTCACCCCAGGAGGCCTCTCCTCAGAGCCAGGATGTATGATTTTATTCCTCCCTCTCTCCTGGTCCTGATTAGGGGGGCCTTTAAGCCATGATCGATCGGGGCTCCGGGCCGGCCCAAATCAAACACAGATATCGGCCGGGGCGAGAGGAGGGGGGGAGAGGAGGGGGGGGGAGGAGGGGGGGGGGGGGGAGAACACATGGAGCCTGGGGACGCAGAGCAAGAGGTTGATGCAGGTTCTGCTACGCTGGAGGAGGGGAGGGAGGAGGGGAGGAGGAGGAGGGAGAGGGGGGAGAGGGGGTGTGGCGCAAGAGACCCCCACAGTCCTTAAACTCCCTCCTTCTTGGTCTCGAGTGAGGACCACCTGGTGTTGACTGAGTTATGGGGATCCCAGTGGGACAGACAGCTACACAGACAGACAGACAGACCGACAGATAGACAGATTGGCCTCTCCTTCCTCTCAACCCCCCCCCCCCCCCCCCCCCCCCCCCCTCAACCCCACCTCCTGGCCCAACTGTCAGCGTCTGGGCGAGTTATGAACCATGACCGCAGCAGTCATGCTTGCTAAGAGGCAGGAACAGGGCCGGAACAAGCATGTTGAAATGTCTCCCATCCGTCCCCTGATCCAACCCCACCTTCTCTCACACACACACACACACACACACAGACACACACACACACGGACAGACATGTTCCTCTTCTCCTCTCATCCATATATTGTCCTGCTCCACCCCCACCCCCCCACCCCACAAATTTCACATCCACCAGACACATGCCCCCCGGTCTCTAGAAGATGAACATGCTGCAAACAATTTACGATGCCCCTCTGAGGTAGTCAGGTCCTGGCAGCACACTGGGGGGAGTTGTATTTTCGTCTTCTTCTCTTTCCTTTGCGGCGCTGCCAAAGGAACATTCTGATATCCCCTGATAGAGGAATGGCAGACAGACAGACAGACACGCACACACACACACACACACACACACACACACGTGCATTTGGTGCACACATTTGTTTTCCCGCTCTTGACCTGCGATCGACTGGGGCTCTCTGAGAGACACCAGATGGTTCTCCTTAAGGAGTCGAGATGAGGCTCTTTGTTACAAGTGCTCCTTTTCGAGACCCGAATCAGTTCAGCCTTCCCTGCTGGGCTTTGCTCCAATGTGCTGAGAGAGAAAGACACACACACACACACACACATATGCTGTCGTCTCAGGGGGATTATCCTGCCTGTCAAACCAGGGGGAATTATAGAAAATGTGTAAAGTGGAGTCTATTAGTAATATAAATTTGATGTTTAATGTCATGAAACATGGCAGGTGTTTTGTTTATCAGTTTATATCACAATCTCATTCAGTATATTAGAACAGAACAATGACACGTTAAAGGTAAAGAACCAAGAATCAAGAGGATCTTTGTTAGAAGTACTTCCAACCAAACACAATAATTGACTCCACGTTCAAATCCTTCATAATGTCCACTGAATGCCATGGTGACAAGCCTTTGGCTCTTAAAAAGTGTGTGATTTTTTTTACTGGCTGTGCATATTTTCGAAGAGCCGTCACTGGAGCCGAAATCTTGTAATTATCGTTATTAAAGATGATCAGTGGCACACGCCACTACCTACAGCTTGTTGGGTCTCGTCCTCCTGTCTTCTGACAGGTTGATGTGGGAGTCTGAATTGGAAAGCTGGTGCATCTGCGTAGGCCAGAAAGGCTGCAAAAAAAAAAAAAGACCTTCAAAAAAAAAAGGAAAAGAGCGATTGCTTTCCCCAGAGGAGCTGCGACATCACTCGTCAAAGCGCGCGCGCTCATGACAAGCAAACCGAAAATCATCATTGATGTTATTTATTTTCAAATGTTCCCCCGCTTTGACAGGCGACATCTTGTTCGCCGCGTGTCCCACGGGGACCTGCGCTCGACGCGACGGTTCCATCACGCGCCGACAGCCCGCTCGGCACTGACACCAAAGCAGCAGGATCCACTGGAGACATGCTCTGGAATTTGTCACAAGCGGAAAAAAAGCGACAAAAAAAAAAAGAAACACAAATTGTTGACTCCTCATCGTGTTTACATTCCTCCGGATCTGTGGAAAGTGCGTGACGCTCCCTCATCAGCAGCTGTCTGACACCCCGTCAAAAACAAGGTTGTTTGCCGACTATAAAAAGTTAAGTTCAAGATTGGATTTTTTATTTTTTATTTTTTTTTGGGGGGGGGGGGGGGGTGCTGGATAAATGTCAACAGAGGTAATGTGTGAAAAACAAGCTTTGTGAACGCCAAGCTGACAACTTCCTGTTACAGTCAGATGCGCGTGTCATGGAATCCAGGACGTAAACGAACCTGTCAGGGCGAACACACTGTTTGACGCCGACAAAACAATGTTCGAAATAATCTGCGTACTTTCCCGTGCCGTCGCCCATCCTCTATGCATGTTTACATGTGTGTATAGTGTGTGTGTGTTTGTCTGGCCCCATTGCCAGGCAGTGCATGGCAGAGCTCGGAGAAGCCTGTGTGTGTGTGTGTGTGTGTGTGTGTGTGTGGGGGGGGATGAAAGAGCGAGTGTGGCAGCAGGTAAACCAGCCGTGAGCCAGAGCCCCACCCCCCCACCCTCCCCCTCGCTCCCTCGATGGTGGCCCAGCTGAAGGAGTCCATTTGTCAACTGTCCCTCCGCACTGCCCGCCAGGGAGTGTATTACAGCCCCTGCAGGGAGGCCCTGGATCTCACCGCCACACTCTCTCCCTCTCCCGCCGGCCGCCCAAGGTGCTCCAGTCAGCGATGACCAGCCCCTGGCCTGCCTGCACTCACCCGATTGGCTCATTAATAAACCAGCCCACCCCCCCCTCCACACACACACACATCCCCAACCCCGGACATGCTCCGGTGCTTCGGACATCACTTTCTTCAGCTAATGGGCCAACAGGGAGAGGGGCTTTGTCTCCGCTCAGGTCCCTCACATCCCTCAACATGTCAGGCCAGACAATGCAGGGAGGACGGAGGGGCTTTCGCCGGTAAGCCCCAGATCATGGTGCTCCAGGCCAGGCAGATGCACCGGGTCTGTTCACCCGAGGCGCACCGCGTGGCGCACCGCGCGGACACGACAGCCTCGGCCTCCTTCAGCTCCATCGGTTCTTATCACTCGGCCTCTTGCCAGACCTTCCCCGTGCCCGTCCTGGAAATGATAATGGAGAGCCTCGCGTCGACCCCCCCCCCCCCCCCCCCCCCCCATTTCTCATCTGTGGTACAGCCCGGGGAGTGTGAAACCGAACTTGGCTCGGGCCTTCTTTTTCATCCTCTTCCTTTCCCCCGGCCTCCGAGGCTGCCTCGTCGGATTCACAGCTGGGCTCCTGAGGGGGGCGGGGGGGGGGGGGGGAGGGGGGCGACAGAGTTTTGTTTGTGTTCGTGAGGAACGTAAATCTAACAAGCGAGGTGGAGATTGGAGCGGTGAGGATTGGGGGGATCCCACAGGGGTCTTCCCGAAGGCCCCCCCCCCCCCCCCCCAACTAAATAAATCTAAAGTGAAAATGCATATGGAGTCGTAAAAGCCCTTCAAATAAAGAACCGGTTGTTCTCCACACGGAGGGGAGCGCAGTTAAAGACAATATGGGACCCACCCTCAGCAGACAAACACAGCCAAGACACGAAGGAAGAGGTGGGGGGGGCAGGGGGGGGGGCAGGGGGGGGGGGGGGAGAGAGAGAGAACCCCAGATAATATCCTTCCCTATCAACTACCAACTGGGTAGCCCTCCAGGGCAGTTGTCTCATCTGGAACTCAGTCAGCCGCCCTTCAGCTCTTAAACAGAAACCCTCCAGGGGGCGGGGGCCTGGGCCTGTTTAGAGAGCGGTTTAGTCACTGCTGCCGGTTGTCGAGCTCCGTGTTCGGTCGACAGGCCCCCACATCGAGGAGAGAAAAGAGAGAGAACCAAAGGACCAGGGGAGGAGGAGAGGAGGAAATTGCGAAATCATAATATTTCCAGACACAACTGGTCAAGAGAGGTGGCTCTTCAATTATTAGCTTAAGGGAAACCGCCTCGGTGATTTATTAAGATCCCCGGGTGCCCTAGTCACTTCCATGTGTGACCCCGGGGGCACAAGGGCTGACGGCCCTTCGAGGCCCATTAGACTCCCAGGCCTGCGTGAGGGGCCAGTGGTGTCGGCAGCAAGGGGCCATGGCCTCTCCTGCTCAATTGGTAAAGATCACAGATGTGGGGACTCCTGAGGGGGGGGAGTGAGGGTCGACAGGGAGGCCCTTTGGTTCTCCCAACACTGGGTTTACTGTTACCCAGTTCCTTGAAGAGGAAATAACCGAGCTGCCAATTAAAGCTTTAAGACATTAAATAAAAACCCTCTGTTGTTGCTTTTAAAACATCCCCAGTTAATGCGTGTTTGTCTTTACGATGGAGCCCCGGCCTGCTGCCCCATCTCTGCTTTCTACCAGCACCAGATTGGGTGGTTTCGCGTTAAGCTCCTTTTTCCTCCTTGCACATTCTTTCACCTCCCCCCTTCACTCACTCCTTGCTTGATTGCTGTATAAACAGCTTGTTTTATTGTCGAAATACATGCAGATAAATCAGAGAAGAGCTCAGAAATGCACTTTTCAGGTGGTTCACGCTTGTTCATTCAACACACCTTCTCACTAGAACAAAATGGCTGCCTAACATAGGAAGCACAAGTTGGCAATAAGCGCACGACTATAGTGTGTAAGTGGACCCGAATATTGCAAACCAAAGCGCCACCCTGATGGAAGTCTCATGACCGACATGAGACGGCATGATGCTTTGTTCTGAAGGTTATGTTTAATGAACTGAACCTTTTCAGGAATCTCTGGAATGTCAAACCCCATAAGGGCAAAGCTTAGAGGTGCGGAGACTCTGCTAACGTGTTCCTCGCAACGCTACAAAGCTAATGCCAGCTAGCCAAGACCCTTTGTGAAGTCACAGCGGTGGATTCTTTTTTGGTCTTGTGGTTTTGCGAATGACTTGACCGATGTTTTCGTCACCCCCCCCCTCCCCCCCCCCCCAGCTCATGTCAGTCTGTTCTGATGTAGCACAGCATGTCTTCACTTAGTTTGGACATTTCTCACTGTTATTGAGTCTGAATAACCTGTAGTGTTTCACTGGACAAAGCCACATTATTGTGGTCTCCACATGCCACTGCCCCAAAGGAAATGACAGGCTGTGAGAAATGCCATTTCCATGTCACATATGAATGAGCACAGTACTCTGGAACTGAGGGTGGGAAAAATTAAGTTACTTCTGTGTATATAGCTGCTCTTTGGTGGTTCGGAACTCAGAGCAGGCAGGAAGCCTGCCTAAATGACTAAATGTAAGCCTGCTGATGGATCCTTCTGGAACCAAAGCTAAATCCATGACGGAACAAAGAAATACTAGCCCCGACGTGACGCTGCTGTCAAGAGGACCCCCTGGACTCTGCACCTGTAATTAGTGAAGAAGGCCTCTTGCCTTCACGCCACTCTTCCATCAACCCAAACAACCCCCCACCTCCACTGGGGCCTGGGCCCGGGGAGCCCCCTGGGGCGGGGGTCATGGGGGTCCTCGTCCAAGGGCACGTCCCGGAAGACGAGAGGAGGAGAAGTCAGCCAGGCTGGGGGCCAAAGTACACACAGAACTGTGATGAAAAGAGGCTTTTCTGACATCCTGTCTGAGCTCCTCAGCGAAAGTGTCTAATCCATATTAGCTACAGAAAGGCCTGGAAGATTAGCAGACATCTTCATCAAACTTGAATTAATTTTCCGTAAAAAATGTTCTGCTTGTAGAGGACTCTAACTACTCAGAATAGGGGAGTTTTACCCCAAAATTGCAGAATAGGCAGATTTTGTTTTTTCGAAGGTTCTTCTGAGGTTAAGATATTGAGGTTGACATCTTTAACCCCTTTGTGGAGGCCATTACTGCAGGAGTCAAGGGTCCTGGAGCTGGAAATATGGGGATTTCTAGCTCTGATGCACACCATTATGGGTTTAAATGGAAAACATCTGACTGGTGTTAAAGTTTTAACTCTTTCTGGTGCTACTTTTTCCACCCTGGTTTCAATTAAAAAAGGCTAGACTGCGTTCGTCTTCGCCGTCAGACTTTTGTATGGCTCTGCAGGCTGCGCTAATGCAGTCAGTATGCTGGTCTATCCAGCTGTCCTTGGCTTCAATGGGACTGGACATTATGATGAGCAGTGATTGAATAAGCCATTTACTGTTTATGCCCCTGAAAGTGACTCTGATCTCATGGTCCTTTATCTCCTCAGTCTTTTCATTAATTGTGATTAGCTCTATGATATTAGAGCGGTCTACTGTTTTAACGCTGCCCGGATAAAGGAGTTATTCTTCAAAGGGGACGTCAGACTAGCTGCGGAGGTTTGTGCGAGGAGGTCGAGGGATGAATGAAGGGGATTCAATGGGATGGCACAGCCATCTGTCCTCTGATTGAATTGGGGGGAAAGTGAATGTGCCTGGTCTCCGAGATCCTCGCAGCTCGCAAGATGTCAGAGGGTATCCAGCTCCTCTGCCTGCGTGAAAGTTGGAGAGATGAGTTTCATTGGAAAAGTGGTTTACTGGGTTGTGGAAGGTTCCGCGGCTCACCTGAATTCAATTAGAGCTCTCGTGGTTTGTTTACCTTGGGTTTGGCTGCGTAGATTGGAGTTCCGAGTCAACTCTGAAGTCCACTGCTGGTTCACAGACAGGATCAGTGTAAACAGCTGGCCTCTTTTATCTGATTTAATTTGAAATCTACTGTTGTAAATTTGATTTAATGATGGTAATGTGATATTCCTAACTCGATTCATCTCATTTGCTTGCTGTTGATTTGTTTTTCACAAGGGGATTTTTTTTTCTCCACCCTAGTCGCTTTTTTAGTGGAGTTTATTTCCTGTCTGAGCACATACTGTAGAAGAAATTTGATTATTGAACCTCTTTTGCTATTTTCCCCTGAGGTATCTTGGATCAGGAGATGGGCCAAAGCTTCGAGTCGTCACTGAAATATTACGGTGGAAAAAAACGATGTAATTGAAACAATGTGATGAGTCAGGTCAACAAAATGTGACATCATATCTCCAGTCCAGCCCGTTTATGCCAACAACAACAAAAACACAGAACAGACTAATAACTCATCGTAGTGGATGAAAACATGTATTTATCAGCACTTATTTTGCTTCCAGTGTGAGCTTTGAGAAAGACTGGAACTCGAGATTTGTCGAACACTCTTACAGACTGTCTGAAGAGTAGAAAAAAAAGGCCAAGGTCAGTCACCAGAATGATGTTCTTCTCGAGCGAGAAGAGAGCGAGAGGAATAGTCAATACACCGAAGTACCCCGTGTCCCTGGTCCACATTGTGATGGAGCTAGACTAAACCTGTGTGAATAGAACACAACACTCCAGTATGTGATTACTCTTTGACCTCGGCACCATCTTAGCATGGTTCCCTGAGAGCGAGGGAAGCCGGCAGCCATTTTCTCTTTTCCTGTTCCTCAGAATGCCACTTGTGCAAAGCTGTAGCCTGAGCATGGAGCTAATTAAGCTGTAGTGTTAGAGCTGTAATTGATTGGATCATAATAGAACATGCATGGTCTCAGCAGCTGCATCTTTCTGAATTAAACCAGTGGCACCCTCTCCCAGTGAAAGGCTATGTTAATAAGGCCTCCAATGGAATCAGACTGTTTTTTTTTTTTTCTTCTTCGTCTTTAAAGCCAGCATGCTTCTTCCTCAGCAGTTTTTCCTCAAGGGGTCTTATTATATACTTCTGTAACACTAGAGGAGTCCGTATGCTACGCCGTGGGGAGGCAGAATCCCTTCCCCTCTGGTTCTTTTACATGTGTCAAAGCATCTGCCTCATCCACCCTGGCAGCTCTTGTGACGGGTGTGGGGCTGAAGACCAGCCGCGAGCGCTGCCGGGTCGCCGTATCTGACACGGGGCCGGCTTGCTGCCCCGGAGCACTTGTGTCCATGTTCAACTGACTCCAGTGAGACACCGGGGCATGTGGAGGCCGAGGAGGTGACGGCACACACACACACACACACTTCTCATTCCCCACATTTTCTCGCTTTTTTTCCCCAAAGCATTCCGACTCTGGAACAATTGCATGAAGACACCCGCAAAAATCCTCCCACACACTTTGGCAAAAATCGGAGTGGCTGTAGCCTAGATGCATATTATTGCAAACACACACATTCTCCATGTTCTTCCTCTACCTCCGCCTGAGCTACCTCCATCCACCTGCCTCAGCGGAGCCTCTGTTGCCAGACTGACCCTCTCAGAGAAGCAGGGCGGTAATGATGAGAAATGGAGTTATAATGTTAGTTGTTAAACCTCAGGCCGCACAACAAATGTGCTTCTGAGACCCTGCATTTGTCTCTGAAGGGATTAGGCCTTTGCTCTGGTAACCCTATATTTAATCTCACTCCTTCCTCTGCCGGCTACTCTGAGCTGCTCATGATAACAAATACTCAGTCAGCCGCCCCCCCCCCCCCCCAGCCCCCTTTCCTTTTAACTGTTCACGGTCCTGGGAGCTAGCGCTCGCAGTTGATTGTCTCTTTGTTGTCTTCTATCTGTTGTCCTCTAATGGGAGAAGATTGGGAGAGTTACACACTTATCCCTGTGAAAGATTGTTGTTATCGTTCTAACTCGGCTGCGAAATGCCAGCCTTCCATTTAAAAGCCTGTCTGGGAGCGGCAGGAGATGACATACCTCCCCGCCACCTGGAAGCCATCCTTCACCTCCCACTGTCCCCTCCCAGCTCACAGCCTCTCTCCCGCAGCATACAAAACCTCCATTTGTCTCACAGCTCACTCTATTTCTCCTAGCCATTTTCTCCGCCATGTTCTACGTACGGAGGGTCTATAAAAAAGAAAGAAAGAGCTGTGAAAAATGAGTTTGGTTTGTCGTTTACATTTTGTGCAGATATAGCACAGTACATATATTTTCTAGGGAGGAATAAGCTTTATTACAGATCACTCCCCTGAGCATACATACAACATAATGGTGACAACCTTTGAGGGTGTGTTCAAGCAGTAGCCTTCGCTTCTCCCCAGTGCCAGAGATGATATGCTTATTATTCTCAGAGAGTGAAAAAGTCTTAGAATGTTAATAATGCGACTGACTATTAAATTATCAATGTGCATGAAAAATTCATCTCCAGACGTCTTTCACACTTTCCGAGTCACTGCACAATTCACTTTTATCTCGTTAAAGGCAGGGAAATTTCATTACAAGGGAAAATAACACGACTTGTTTTTTTCAGTTTCAGATCTCAAGCGGTGACTTCAGCCCGCGATTTCCTTGATAAGTTTAGTCGTTGGGAATATTTCTCTCCATTTTAGTGCGTCGCCCTGTGAAACCTGAACAACCAAAGACCCACCGTCATGGCTGTCCTCCCAGAATGCAACACGGCGTGGCATCGTCGTATCAGATGTTGTTATTGCGGGGGCCCCCCTGCTAAAAGGCCATAAATTAACAGCTAATATCGCTTCTCCTGTTTCCAGTTCTTCTCCCAGCCTAAATTGGGATAGCTGGAGTTTGTAGCCAGACCCTCACATGTGATTAGACTGCTGGTGAGAAGAAGACGATCTGTTCCTCTGCTTTCGCGAGAAACACATTTATTAAGTGTGCCTTTCCAACAGTCAATTTTCACAACAGCCCAGAGGAAAAAGAAGAACGGTCGTCCTGCAAGTGCAGGCTCCATAAACAATTGCCGTATCGAAATAGAGGATCTACTTTGCACATTCTCTCTCGCCCGTGTGGAGGGGGAAGATAAAGAATGTCAAGGTGACATGTGCGTGGGCTCCTTTGAGTTCGAATAAAGACAGCTATGTCCTTGCTGATTCTATCAGTGGGAGCCATTCTTTACCTTGCACATTGGCAGGGAAAAGAGAGGGGGAGGGAAAGGCGGAGAGAGCAAGGCGGGGGGGGGGGGGGGGCTAGAACATACCGGCAGAGAGAATGAGCTTGACATTCTTCCCCGCAAACACCGAGTCCAACGTGCACGCTTATCAGCTGCCAACCGCTTTCTACCTTGCTATTGATTGGCGGCGTTGGGCAATGCAAATGACCGAGGCCAGCCTAGGGTATTCTATCATCAATGGAGAGTAATTATCGTCGGCAACAACCAATATTGGATTGTTAAGCCTCAGGATAAGGTGTCTTGCAAAGCCTTCAAACAGCCACTCAGTTCGGGGAGTGAAGGCAGATGGATAGATCTGCTGGGACCGGCTGCTGGAGGGGGTCTTGAGGCAAACTAGCTTGGTTACTAGCTCTAATCTCCGTCTTCCCCCGTCGACTCAGCCTTGCGAAATCCACGCCGCCGATTTATTTTTTAATGTGCCATATTGACGGGGGGGCTCTTTTTGTTCTACATCGCCTCGATCAATCAGGACGTTGTTTCATGTCGAACAGGACCTCCCGGAACATTCCGCCAAGGGGGCTCGGATGAGAGCGAGTCTTGAGACGTTCGACAGACGTTATGAGGTCCCTGACAGGACTCGCAGATGGTTTCTTTGCTGCGAGCTTGCAAAGACTAAATGAAAATCCACCACTAGCCACACTTGCTTATTATTAATATCATTATTTTCTTTTTGTTACAGTTTCTGGTTTATATCTTGGTCAGTGACTCATAGCTTTAGCTCCTGTATTACTGTAATAACCTTTATGTCAAGTCTGTCAAGTGTTTTCTCCCAGTGTCTGACACCCACTGCTCCATCGCATTGAGATCAGCACTACTCGCACTCTGAAGTGTGCAGGTGCTCCAAATGGATGACCTAGAAATGTTGTCTGTATTGAAAGATGGGAGCCATTGTGTGAGGTGTTCATCTCCCCCCCCATGCGCGGGTCTAAGATACTCATGCCCTCTAATGAATAAATCATGGATTTCCTGAGGCACTCGCTATAGCTCGAAAATTACAGTGTTACAGAATGTTTCAAGCAAGAGAATAAAACGGAAGGGGAATAAAACATGCCTGTGAGCTGCAGGAGCGGTTGTGTTTCGCTCGTGACAGCCCAAGTTTCGCCTCTCCGTAATCATTACCAGAAATGGGGAGAAATCAATGCGCTGCTTAGAAGCGACTTTTATTGATGTTGAAGGGGAGAGGAAAGACTGCTCCGAATATCAGCGCTTTCACTTTCCTTCGGAAGCGCTGCTTAATTCCTTTTGTGCAACTGTTAATACACTTGTCTCACGGTTTATATTCGGGGGGGGGGGGGGGGGGAATCTTCTTATACCATAAAGCTGGGTTTGAGTTTTTTTTAGTAGCAGGAAGGCGGCATCATTGCCAAATAGCACACTTCAAATCTAATGACCGTGTAGGTGGTTGACCTCAGGGTTTGCTGACAGCAGACGTCCATCTGATCCGAAATCAAGCCGTCTCCCCGGCCTCTCTTCTCTTTGTACATGACGGGTCGTACTGTACGCACCTATTTTGGGAAGTGGGGACATGGGAGACCTGCATGTGGGGTGGGGTATGCCGGATACTATTTCCACAGGCCAGATATTTAGACAGGGCTCCATATCCCTTCAGTCACTGACAGGCTTACCTGAGATTAACTGTTCTCCTAGTCAAGGCTAGTGGCATTAGCGCTCACCGCAGAATGGAGGCCCAAAGCTGGTGCTTACACTGCTGAAGGACAGAAAACACCCTCCGGCTCCACGTCTCACCGCCCAGCCTGTCCTCATGGCTCCTGGGTTCGGCTCCTCACCACCCAGCCTGTCCTCATGGCTCCTGGGTTCGGCTCCTCACCACCCAGCCTGTCCTCATGGCTCCTGGGTTCGGCTCCTCACCACCCAGCCTGTCCTCATGGCTCCTGGGTTCGGCTTCTCACCACCCAGCCTGTCCTCATGGCTCCTGGGTTCGGCTCCTCACCACCCAGCCTGTCCTCCTGGCTCCTGGGTTCGGCTTCTCACCACCCAGCCTGTCCTCATGGCTCCTGGGTTCGGCTTCTCACCACCCAGCCTGTCCTCATGGCTCCTGGGTTCGGCTTCTCACCACCCAGCCTGTCCTCATGGCTCCTGGGTTCGGCTTCTTACCACCCAGCCTGTCCTCATGGCTCCTGGGTTCGGCTTCTCACCACCCAGCCTGTCCTCATGGCTCCTGGGTTGGAGGATGAGAAAAAGAGATCAGAACTGCAACAATGCCTTAAGTTCTGATCATGCCCCACAGACCGTTGCAATTGTTTTCCAAAAGAAGCTTATGTCAAGCATTCCTACTGGCATGCTCTTGAACACATAATCAACAAAATTGTATTATTAGTATTTAATTGTAATATTATTATTAAGGCATTTCATGTATGTGGTGAAATGTGCTGGATATGACTCATTTGATTGTTTGTAGTTTAAACAGTTCTCCTTTTTGTAAGGTTTTATACTATATCTATATGCCGGTTTCATCCGGTTTCTTTTTATGATTGAAGTCTTTGTAGCCATGGACTAAAGTAAATACTTTAAATTGACTAATTGATCTAATCATCGTTCAAGGCCTTAAATGTCACCCGTAGTCTAAATTTACTACCACGAAAAAGCCATGGGTCCGACATCTATAGCATTCTACATTCCTTTGAGAAGTACATAAGTGTGTGTGTGTGTTCGTAATGCCTCATGTTTTTAATGGGAAGTCTGTAGGCTTGGGGATGACCCATAATTACTGTCAGCTGGGAAATAATTACAAGCCTTGCATTCCAGACACAAACCCAGAGAGCTCTCTTATTGACTCACATGCATAGAAGCACCAAATCTACACAACATAGATATCAGTGTGTGTGTGTGTGTGGGGGGGGACATAATAATGTACTATTTATCAATTTGTGATACTGTAATTTATCATTTATTCAGCATTTTCCATCATTACAATCCTCATTGACTTATTTGTATCTTCAGCTTATTGCATGACCTAGCACAGAATATAAATGCCAATCTTAACCTTTTCTTTATACATTTCCAGAGCACAAACCCTATTCTTGGCATTTTGCTTGAACATGTTTTATGGTTCTGACTTCTGTCCTCTAATCCAAGTTAAGCGGGTCATAATGTTGCAGTGAATATGATAACCACAAAGCTAACTTGCAGTTAGTGTAACAAAACAATGCTTTGGCCTCAAAGATTTCTCCTTTTAAGTGCTTTTTGGGAGTAAGTTGCCTTCTGAATTGAGAGTAGCAGATGGACTGCCTAGCTTTGTCAGAATGCCTGACTCTATTCCCCAGACTTCTGTTTAAAAAAGAGAGAGATTTAGCAGGTTAAAAGGGAGGATTTTCCTGATTTGAACTCGTTTTGGCGTGTGTGAGAGAGAGTGTGTGAGAGAAAGAGAGAGAGAGAGGCTTGTCAGGTTTGTCACACTAGTGTTTTCACTGTACCCTGCTAGAAATGTCCTTGAAAATAATGGGTGTTTTATTGAACAAGAATAGCATACCGTATTGCGATTAGAAGCCAAAACAAAGTGTTTTAGATGGGCTAAATTACTGGCAGGACTGTAGGCATTTTCCGAATCTTTGGCTCAATTGAGAACGACGGCGCAGTGAATTAAATGAAAGATCTAGCGCTCGAGCATTGATTGCTCTGGTCTAGTCCTCGGCTCTTTTTCTACACGCAGCGCAGCCAGTGCGGAGAGAGAGCTGCTTCAAGCGCAGCTTGCCAACCCACAGTCTCCCTCGTATATGCCTGGAGAGCATCGTGTGTGAGGCGCAGAGCGCTCTGCGTTTTTTTTTGAGTTCTCCGCTATTTTAAAAGCGTCAACAAATTGTGGATACATTCAATTGTTTTGCTTAACCCACATGAAAAGCTTCTTGTGATCTTGGATATGTCGTTGATCTTGAATTCCGACTGAAATCGGATAATACGTGGAATCTATTGTTAATGATCTGTCATCGGCGCTTTCAAATGACTTGGATTCGTGCGAGCGGTAATCTGGGTTGACAAAGATCTACTGTTTTCGTCCTTTATAACAAGAAACCGTTTTTTTGGACTACAGCCGGAACGCGAACACTTCTTGTATTTAATCTAACTTTTAAGGAATCGAGAAATAACTGAATTTACATCCTAATTCTGGAGGTTTGACAGCTTTCCCCGCAGCAGACGAAAAAACGCTCAGTGAAGATTTATTGTCTCAGCAGGTTCTTCTGTCCTGTCTACTGTCTCTGTACACGCCTGTCTACTCATGGACATACAGCAGCTGTGCACCTAAACTGGATTTATTTCAATAAGACTCGACAGAAAGATTTTGTTAGCCTTCTGTTCTGATGTGTTGTGCACCGTGGCGGTCGCAGCTCAAATGTTTCGGTAAGGTTATGACATTTTATCATTCCCTTCTTGTTGCCCGTTGTTTTCCGTAAAGAGTGTTTTCCGACGTAGCAGACATAAGCAATAACTTACTAGTTTTCATTTGCACTCTAACCAATTATTTTATACAATTACATTCTCTTCGCGCATAGAACGAGAGGGTTATGCTAAAGCCCGTAAATCCATTATCTTTCCATTAGTTGTTTCAAAAGTCGACTGGTGCGTTTTTGTCATTTTCACTCACTGTAGAAACCTGTAGGGCTTTAAAATAAATCCAACATGTACGACATTGACACAATTTTAAGGTTGTCCCGTGTCTGACTTGGAGTGCCACCGGAGGAGCAGTTTAATTAGTTTTGTTCCCAAAGCACGCAAGGATCCGAACACTCAAGGTTATGTAAATTTAAAAAAATGGTGTTAAAATCGTAACAGAGGATTGGGTTGTCAACCTTGCTTTGAGCAGTTTCATGTCCAATGTCGAGTGTATGTGCGTTGTGTTGGCAATTAAAGCTATAATATAGCGTATATGTCCAACTTCTACAAGGATGGCAAACACACATTGTTGGTGTCCCGGTGATGTGCGTGTTTTTGTTGATAGGCCTATTCAAACTAGTTTTGCCTTTATACATGGTTGACTACTAGACCGTCAGTCCAGACTCATCGGATGTTAATGGCATTGATAATAGAAAAAACGTTTTCATGCAGAACAGAAAAACAATGTCCATAATACCAGATACTATTGCTGTATAATAATCGTGGTCTTTGATAGAATTAAGCATGGTTGGTTTGGGAGTTCAATTGGGTTGCCATTTCCCCATTTCAAGTATTGTTTTGCATATTTGTGATTCAATAAAAAGTACCGTAGCTTTACATTTCCACCCTGCCCACCACAATTACCACCCTCCATTTAAAATATGTATCTTTCTCCATTCCCCCACAACCTATCTATAATCTGCTGCAGCTCTGGAATTAGCTTGGAGAAAAAAAAAAATCTCTTATTCATATCTTCCAAAACCCATTTATCTGTAGCAGAAAGCTGATAAGAGAGAGGCCTGCTTGGCAAGGCTGATAAGAAGGTGAAAAATCCTCCAGCTATTTGTAACGTTAGAGTTCAGGCAGACCTCAGCTTAGGGATACATGACAACCCCGTCGTAGCCAAGGCCTTACGTCCTCTCACACCAGGGAGGAGAGGCGGAAAATTAAATCGAGATTTATTTGGGATTCATGTGTGAAAATATAAAAGGGACGTTGTAACAGCGGATAGGAAAACGAGGAAATCCTCTCTGATGGCCAGAGCCGACCCATATAAGCACACGTTATAGGATTCTCCATTTTCACAATGGTTTCTGCAGACTCATAAGGCTATCTGTGGCTATCTCTGACAGGCTTAAGCTGTTTAGAAAGGAACTGTTGGCTTCATGTTTTCAACACTCTGTAAAGTGATGGGGGGGGGGGGGGGGGGGGGCGGGGGCGAGGGCGGGGGGGGGGTAACTTGTCTGTGAAACATTTTGGTGATGTATTTGAGGTTAAAACTCCGAACCCTCTTTGGGGAGGAAAGGAGGGGTGATAAACTACTCTAAATCCCAACTGGAACCTGTCTGGAATGTGGAGCTTATCCAAATTGGCTTACGTCCTCCATCCCGCGCGGCCCACTGTGAGAACCTTCCAGAAATATGGAAGTGGATTGCGCAGCGTGAATAGCCAAACACGCACAGCTTCCCCATTTTTGCTTTGCGAGCGAGCTCGGTTCGGTCAAGGCCCACCCCTGGAGGCGGCAGAGAGGCCGGTGTTTCTCATCTCCGCCCAGGGGTTGGCTCCCTGTTCCGAGTGATTTAGCACCGAGGACGACGTGGTCGGCCCTGCTCCTCAGAATGGCAGCCCCGTCGCAGTAAAGTGGATGGACGTTCCCCAAGTGCTGAATGGGTGCTTTCTCCCGAGACTCCTGACAGAAGACCTACGCCCACAAAGCACATTACGGCTAGCGTAGCAATTCGTAGCTCTCACGCTAAGCTTATTAAGATGGACAAATTGCATTGGCTGTAATACCGTTTACTCTTATTTGATAGGGTCAAGGGATAGCTCTTCCAGTGCCTCTCTGCACGGACTGACATCAACACTAGCATGTATCCTCAAATAATCATCCCCGAGTGGAGCGAAACGTGTCACGGCCATGCTAGGTGGACTAGTCTCAAAGGCCGCTACATGTACAGGCGCTCAGTGGAAGATGGGAGGATTTACAGTAGGCCTCGTGGCGCTTGGACGTGCGTCTCTATCTCGGGGAGGGCCGAGTCGTAAAGAGCTGTCCCTCAGGCAGGAGCCGTGGGGGATGTCGGGGAGGAGGAAGCGAGCGCTCAGCAAAGGGGTAGTTTGCGAGGTCTGCTTTAACTCGGACTGCAGAGATGTCTCTGTTTTTAACATTAAAGTTATAAATAACGCGGAGGGCCAGCGGCCGTAAAGGGGGACGGGAGGTGTTGGCAAAACAAAATAATTTTTTTTCTCCCCCCCCCCCAACCCCCCCCTGTCCGTTTCCTTTTTATTGCGCCGCGGCCTTCCCCCGCGGAGGCGACGTGTTGTTAACGGCGACGGTCGGCGGGGGGATTTATGCCTCGCTCCAAATGGAGGTGACCAGTGACCTTTCCTGTGGCGCTGGCCAGCGCTGGATCTGTCAGACAATGGACTGCCTCGACAATGACACGCTGCTTCCCCCCCCCCCTCCCGCCCTCCCTCATCTCCTCCTATCAGATGCGATATCCCCAGATGTGGGGGGGATCTGCTCTGCAGGAGCGAACGCTGCAGAGTCCTGCAGAGTCCTCCTTTTCTTTTCTTTTTTTCTACCACTTTCTATTTCTCCCCCTCCTTTTCCCCCCCCCCCCCCCCCCGAAATGTCAAACGCACGCCGCCACAAAGCGGCCGTCCGAGGCCCCTTTTGAAAACCTCCCGGTACTGCTGATGTCATAGGTCACGCAGTCACTCAGAGGGTCGTGTGTGTGTGTGTGTTCGTGCCCTCAGCCCACCGTGGCCAGCTCTTGGCTACGGGCGCGGCGGCTCGGCACGACATGCGGATGGGCTCAGAGGGGGGGGAGTGGAAGGGGCCGGCACTTCCAGGGCCCTGGAGCCTGACAGTTCTGTGCCCCTGTGATGTCGGCGATGGGTGTTGTTATTGTTTGCTCAGACCCTTGGACGAGAAAGCCCCACTTCACTTCAAACGGCGCCCCGGCACCATACATATTTCAGCGACCTCTCCCTTTAATCCTGGCGGCCTGTCTGCAATTAGCCATCGACAAGAGCGGCCAGCCTCGCGATCTGAGGGAAGCGAAAGAGGGGGGAAACCAGAGGGGCCTTTGATTTCGGAGCGAGCGGATCTCCTTCTCTCTCATCCCCCCCCCCCCCCCCCCCCCTCATTGTGAGCCATCTCAAGGAGAGCTGGAGACACTCGAGTGAATTCCCCTCTTTTCAAGCTGCCGTCGAGGGTCAACCTGTAATTCTGGCAGCTGTGAGGCTCCGAGCCCTCCTCCTCCCCTCGCCTCTTACCTCCCCCTCTCCACCCCCCCGCACCACTCCCTCCCTCCCTCCTTCCCTCCCCAGCCCCGAAAACGGCTCTTCTCCGAGAGCAGCCTGTGTCTTTTGTTACCTTTTTTATGAGGCGTAATTAAATGTGCGCGGCGTGGCACACTGTTTGAGCACGAACCCCAGGCGTGCCATTAGCCAGATGTGGCTGGGAGGCCCTAATGACAGAGGAACAGCGAGCGCCGAGACGAGCCCAGGAGTCCTCCATCACGCCATCCCGAGGTGTCGTACGGGCCTAATTGCCCCATCGTTTTGTCCCCCCCCCCCCCCCATGACACCTAGCTCATGCATCCATTACACAGCCTCACTGGGCTCCGTCAGGCCCCGAGTGTTGGTGTCTTGCGGGCGGCGGGTGGGATAGGCTCCCATCCAGCAGGGGGTGGAGCCCCTCGGCTGTTTCAGTGGAGACGGCTTACACCTTGGCTTTGAGGGCGACACTGAGGAAAGGTTCGGGGCGTGGCGTACAGTTCTGGCGCGTTAATTCCTCGCGTTAATACGGGGGGGGGGGGGGGGGAACATTGGGGTTGGTTGTTATGAATTACTCCTGGAGCGCGTGGAATTGCCGTTAATTCAGCGCAGGTGGGGTGGGGGGGGGGTGTGTGAGGGGGGGGAGGTGGGCTGAGGGAGGGGGGGGGGGGTGGATGACAACAACCCTCTGCAGCCGTTCACATAAGCCGCCACGCTGAGATTACTGGGAGAGGGGGGGGGGGGGGGGGCGGGGAGGGGGGTTGTTGAGAAGGGCTCTTTGTTCGCGTCCCTGATAAGGCGGGATGAGGACCAACCGCGCCGCCGAGGAAGACTTTCTAGAAAGTGCCGTCCTCCCCGCCGGAGCTCTGGAGAAGCGCTCAGGGATCAGAGTCGCAGACGCTGACTGATCCGCTCACAGTCACCCCCGGCATCCTCTCAGCCTCTTAGCGTCTAAACCGCCGAGCGCTCCCGCACTCGCGCCTAAGCTCCTTTCTCCAGCGCCGTATTAAATCCTCCTTGAATCGGGCAGGGTGTGTTTTTTTTTTCTCTCCCCCCCCCCCTTAGTAGGCAGATTTGAGCAAAGGGGGGAGCCTTAATGAGATGCCGTTTCCTCTGGATACGGATGTGTTGGGTGGTCGGCGGGGGCCGCCCGGGGGGGGGGGGGGGGAACGGCGTGTGGAAACGGGGGGGCCTACACGCCGACCATACGGCGGCCTCGCCGGAAAGCGGGCCCCTTCGTTAGCGAGGAGCTGACGAGCTGCCGCTCACATTAGGGTAATTAACGCCGCCACAGATTGTGGAACAGCTGTGCAATTTAGCACTGTGGCAACACCAGCCAGTCAGCAGAGAATCAGGAAGCAGAGGGGATGCTAGAGCGGGCTCACACACACCAGCCTCTCCCTGGTCCTGCTGGTGGGCTACAGGAGGAGGCCTCTGGCTACACAACCTCCCCCAGCCCCAAAACCACGAAACCTTCAAATATCCTCGAAGAAGACCGTAAGCTTTGTTGCTGTGCGGAGACGGTTCAGATTTGTTTTGGGGGTTTGAAATGGGAGGGAGGGGGGGAGGGGTGGCATATGAACTTGATGCAGTGAACAAGCAAAACAGACACGCTGTTTTCGATTTCCTTTGTGTTTTCACATGAGACGGGATCAATCCCTCACGAGAAGTCCCATTTGGAATTTTGTGGCCGTGGTGCTTTCTTTGTTCGAGTTATTCAAGTGTGTCCGGGGTTAATTTACTGGAAACGCAGATTTTCTGGCCTCTTGCTCTTTGGGTTGTCTCGGCACATGGAAGGGGCCTCGTGTAGGAAACCTCCAGACGTAGCCTCCATGTCATTTGGGTTCTTTTTCATCCTGCTTTTCTTGGCGAAGTCTGGCTTGCCCCCGCAAAACCAAATTATATGTGAGAAGTAATTAAAGTGGGCCGCTCTCGTTTTTGTTTCTTTTTGATTATAGTTAATGTGTACCATTCCGTCCTCTGCTTCTCTCCCTCCTTGTTTTTCATCCGCGCTGATCCGCAACATCTGGTTCTGGGCTCCACCGTCGGGGAGTGGTGAGTTTACCGTGCGGTGGAAAAAATGTCCCCTTTCCACATGGGGGTTTGGAGGCTCCGGCTATTTCACAGAGGATCTCCACCTAATTATTCCTGGAAAAACACAAACATCCAGGGATATTTGACACTTTGCGAAAACGCTCTGCCGGGACGCCCCCCCCCCTCTGGGCTAGTGAAAACGCAAATATGGCCGCATCCACCATGTCCTCAAGTACCTCCTTGAGGTGCCGTTGAACATCTGGGTTCATGTACAGTGTGGAGCTGTATAAATCTCGCACTCCTTTTTTTTTTTCCAGTTTTAAGACTCATCGCAGTTGACTCGAGCTGATCCCTGCAGTGGGTGAGCGGGGGGTGGGGGGTGGGGGGGTGGGGGTTAGCCCGGGGTTCTGGAGCTTCTTGGAACGGCGAAGCGTCGGTCGTGAGAACGAGGTGAGACGTGGAGCTGCGCCGAGGGCTGGGCCCCGTCGAGCTCCACGGTCTACACTCTCTCTCTGTCTCTCTCTCTCTCCTTCAGCTATCGAGTGTCACTGACAATGACGTTCCTCTGGCTGTCACAAGTGTTGTCCTGGCTCCATGCCCCGAGAGAGAGAGAGACAGAGAGACAGAGAGAGAGAGGGAGGGAGGGAGGGGAACTTCGGCTAAGCATGCCAACTTTGACGAGAGACATTTCCTTCCCGATCCTCTCCACCCCCCGACCTCCTGCATCTCGGAACAGGCCAGGGAGACGTCAACCACGGTTGTAATATGAAATCTGTCCATCGACTCTGAGGGGGGGGGGGGGGGGGAGGCTGCAGGGCGGGCTGGCAGGCAGGCAGGCAGGAGGCGGAGGAGGCTGCTGCAGTGTATTCTGGGAGGCCGGGGCAGCCTCCCGACAGGCCTGTCATTTATTTATCTGTGCAGAGACGAGGAGGGGAGAGATGGTGAAGTCCTCTGAATGCCAGAGGGGGGCTGGCTGGCTCATGAGGGAGAGGAAATATAATTGGAGCGCGCTCACTCTTGGCTACGGGGCTCGGCTGTCACACGAACCCTCCTTCCTCTCGCTCCCGTCCCCCCACACCCCTCCCCGAGTGTCCCCGGTCACGGCCGAGGAGGCGAAGGAGCTGGCGTCCTTTCAGGCTCGGCGCGGGGGACGTCCCCAAACAAGACGTGTCACTTGTGCTTACCATGGCATTCGTTTGATCGGATGAGATCTCCTTTTTTTTCTTCTTCTTTTTTTTTTTTTTCTTCTTTTCTTTCCCCCTTCTCTCCCCCGTACATTTGTAGTCCGTGTGCGCCTCTCTGAGGAGATACTACTGGGCTGGCTGGAGGATTGACTGACTGTGCTAACTGTGCGTGCGTGCGTGGCACGTGAACTTGCTGTGGGGGAGAGACGCCACCTGTTAGCAGCGGGGGGGGGTCGACAGAACAAGTGTTACTGTCATATACGCACGTCTAGAGTGGCCCCCAGAGGGGCCTGGGGTTGGGGGGGGGGGGGGGGGGGGGGGACTGGTAGGAAGGAGGTTAGTGAGGGGGGAGGGGGGCGATGCCCAGTGCCTCTGACAGGCACTCGCATGCCTCGCATTTCCCAACCTGCTGCGTCCGCCCTGGAAGGCGCTCTGAAGAAGCGAGAGACCGGAGGGGGGGGGGGATCTGTGAAACGGGGCCAGACAGCAGAGCCGAGCTGGCCCCTCCGTGGAGCTCTGCTGTCTGGGAGGGGAGGTGGGGAACGAGGGGGAGGCTGGGGGGGGAGAGAGGGTGAGGCTGGGGGGGGGAGCGAGGGGAAGGCTGGGGGGGGGAGAGAGGGTGAGGCTGGGGGGGAGCGAGGGGGAGGCTGGGGGGGGAGCGAGGGGGAGGCTGGGGGGGGAGCGAGGGGGAGGCTGGGGGGGGAGCGAGGGGGAGGCTGGTTGTGTTGTCGGGAGACGGCTGGAGCCCACAGGCCCATCTGTTTTCCGCGGCTCTAATTGCTCGCGGATGTATTGATCTGCTGAGGGGAGGAGGGCACTCCACCAGAAGGCATGACCCCGCGTTGGCACCCCGCCACCGCCCCGTCAATCACCCAGAGTTGGGTGACGGCCTTGGCGTGGGTGTGTGTGTGTGGGAAGTGGGGGGGTGGGGGGGGGTGTACAGAGGTGCAACGGAGCGCAGCCGCCCCCCAATTACGCGTTGGGAGGGCGCGAGGCAGGTTCACTGGGGCCAGCTGGTCGTCCGTTGTCGAGATCACCTGAGCGAGTCCGTGTCAAAAACACACAAAAGGAGAGGGGGGGGGTTGGGCTTTAACTGTGTGAGGTTTGACCCTCCCCTCCCCTGGCACCGGCCAACAATAGCTCTGGATCCACATCTGGCTCTGCCTCTGAAGAATCCCAAGGCGGGCAGGCTTTCGGAGGACCCTCGTTGGAGGAGAGAATAACAACGAGAGGAGGAATGAAGACTTGCCTGGGAGCTGGTCTTGCTAGCCGAACCGCCCCCACCACCTCTCCCCCCCCCCCCTCCCCCTCCCCTCGGCCCCCCCCCCTCTCAACTCTCATTTTCTCTTCCCTTCTGTGCCCAGCTTCACAGCTTTTAACACTTGATTAAATCCCCCATCTCTCTGCTAAAGCTTTTAAGCAGAGAAAGAGAGAGAGAGAGAGAGGGAGAGACGCAGAGCGCGAGCGAGTGCAGGGATAGGATAGAGGAGATGGGGTTGGAGGCAGATGAAGCTAGCTGTGCTCTTGGCTCCTCTGTCAGGGTTTTGTCTCCCCTGGCTGTGTGTGTGTGTCTGTGTGTGTATGCATACTGGGATGATGTGCTTAGGCCTTCCCCTGACTGGATTATCCACCTTCTATCACCAGGGGCCTGTTTACAATGGATCCTGCTGTTGACGGAGATGCCGCTCTTAACGACGACAGACACGATATGCAAACAGCGCTTCAGTCTAAACGGCTCCCCCAATCCTCTTTTTCTTCCCCCTCTCTCTGTCTCTCTGCACGGCCCTGAATGGGTGCAGGAATATCCCGAGCCGGGCCCCGGTAATCCGCGGGGCCTGGTAACACGCGAGAAAGGAGTCGTGTTTTTTTGAACGAAGGAGAAGCCGCCTTGACGAGTTCCGTCAGCGCGTGTCAGAACGCGAGATGGTTAGGCTCCTTAGCCGGGCTGAGAGACGAGGCTCGGAGGTTGACACGAAGACTCGAGCAGTCAAACGTCGCCACCGAAGGGGTCTCAGAAAAAACAACAGGTCATTTGGATAATATCACATTTGTGTTTAGTTTTTTACACGATACGACTCATTCTAAGGACATGGGTTATCAGTGCTGCTTGGGCTCTTAGTGTTGCTTAGACACGGTTTTCTTTTCTTTTTTAATCTAATAATAGAAATGCTGAAACAATGACATGACGTGGTCGTATTCTAATGGGCAGCCTCTGCTTTATTGACAGGAAATGGCTCTGTTTAAGTGATCCAGCGCGACGCTAATGAACTGTTTAACCTTCTTCCTCCGATACTGTATGCCAGGAATCAATAGGTTGCATAATGTGGACGTGTCTATACCTCCTATGGAGGGTAGAGACAGGAAGCACTGCAGGAAGTAGGATCGGGCAACTCTTAAGAGGCCCTTACGTGTGACTCAGCATTGTCACTGCCCAATGGAAGTCACTCATATCTCATAAGTCTCTTAAGGAAACAAAGCTTTTAACAGGCGCTAAGATATTCATTGCTACCATCGCGAGTGAGCCCCAGAAAAAGGCTATTAGTGCTCCAGGGAGAAACCTCTTCTGCCTCTAGTTGTTTCCTTCCACATGAATAATTGAAGGAGTTGCATGTCAGACAAAGTTGCATTTACTTGCTTCATTATATTTTAATCCAGATTGAACATTGTGCAGTCTAACTTGGCACGACAGAAAACTCTTAATGGGCATCCTCTTCTGTGCCTGAGTCATAAATCTACTCCGACTCTACTGCCAACACTTCAGATTCACCCTCCCCAATGAATCTGTCTGGGAGGATTGGGTTTATATGGCAGATCCAATTTCTCTACAGGTGCTTCTCGGTAAAAATATGGGGCATGTGGGTTTGCTTTGGGGTCAGTGAGGCTTGTGCAAGACCACAGGACTGCAGTACTGATAGCACTCTTCCAATCTCAGTGTTTATGGAAGTGGGAGATGCGTGGCTAGCACTGCTCCCTTGATTTATGGGAACTGAAAACGATTCGTTTTTATCTACATGGTGTTCTAGACCAGGGTATTTTAGGTCACCGGAGACAGTAAACCAGATATTTTTGTGTTTTTTTCCTGCACTTTGTCTATCTAATATCTTTAAAAGGTAGATATGGTATCCAATGTCAAATACTTTCCTTTGAAATGTTTCCCCCCCCCCGAAAGCAATAGAGGCCATATGTATTGGTACATTCACAAAATAAATATAACATAAAATTACATAGATTTACAGGTCACACTGTCTAGATCTATTTATTGTTTCAGCTGTGGAGATAATCACTGTTTATGTTATGTGTCATTGACTCTCATTCTGCTGACAGTGTAACTGAGAGAGAGAGACAGAGACAGAGAGAGTCCCCTCAGTAAGTGTGAAAGTCCACAGCCCTAAGCCCTCTCACAAGGTCTCCAAAGTTGTCGCAATGTCCCCTTGTTGCGTTGACGGTAAACAGGCCGACGCCGGACTTTGTCTAGGCGTTAGCCAAGCTCCGCCTTCTCCCCCAAGAGCGAAGCTTCCAGACGTGTCACAGTGATGGGTCCTCTGGTTTAAATTTACACCCCCCTCCCCTCCCCCCGCCCCCCCCCCCCCCCTCTCGTAAGTCACACATCTGGAGAACATTGACAGACGAGCACAATGTGGTGTCATGCGGGAGATCTACGGCGAGGTGCACAACAAGGTCGCCCCCCCTCAACCCGCTCCCCTTTCTCCTCACAAAGTCATAAACATGCCCGGGCCTGGCCTCATGCAGCCGCTCGCGAGCAGAATAAAGACATCAATAAAGCCTGCATGCCGTACTTAAAATACAGGATGCATGTCTGGCGGGCCTTCCCGCCGGTTGCCGGGGCGACAATTTCCACACGAGTGTCAATGCGATGATGATTATACGAACGCCTTCCCCGTCCACACGCCATCGACGCCGCCTCGCGGCGATGAACACGGGGAAGGAGGCTCGAACGAGACGCGTCGCTCGTTTCCTGACCCAGGAATAGTTCCCGACGTCAAACAACGAGGGGGAAAAAAGGGACGAAATGTGACCGACGGCCACCGACGTGATGCGCAGCCGCAGCAACGTGAACACGAGCCCTCCCTCCCGCCCCTTTAGATGGGACAGCTGAGCGGTATTTGTAGCAGGGGCTCCCAGGCCTGGGCGTTGGGGATCTTGTGGTTGGGCCCCGGGGCTGGGTCTAGTCACCGGGGCGAGGCTTGCATTACAGCTGCCAGTAACCTGAGGCCCGGTGTCCGCTTTAAAAGTAAATTCCACTTAACGCGCCGCGTCGCTCTCCAACATGTAGAGGGTCTTAGGCTCCCGGGCCTCCTTTATATAGCAGCATACCATGTCTGTTTGTGCTGGGGGGGGGGGGGGGGGGGGTTGGCTGGCTGGGGTGCCAGTTCCTGCCCCCGCCATTTCAGTTTTCCACTCCACCCCCCCCCCCCCCCCCCTGCCTCTCTCGCTCGCTCTCTCTCGTCAAACAAGTGGCCGTATTGATCCTCTGAGAGCCTGGCCTACTTTCACACCGGCGGTTGACATATGAGCGGGAGGCCGGGCTGAATTCCTAAAGCTCTCTGCTTGGATTCCGCTGCTGGTGCAGGGGAGGGGGGCGGCTGGATGTCCTTACTACCCCCAGCGCCGTCCCCCTAGAAACTGCAGCCCCGTGTGAGCGGGGGACAAGGAGGATGAAAGGTCGAAGGTTATGGGTGTCCAGTGTAGAGCGGGTGTGTGTCCCCCCCCGTCGTGAGGAGAACGGAGATCACCGTGGTCCTTCCAGCCGGCTCCCCAATCCCTCTGGACGCCGGCACCACGTTTATTAGCATTAGCGGGGGGGGGGGGGGGGGAGATGATTCATGTTGCTAAACGTTGTTTTCACAAACCCGGGTGAGAATGTGCTTTTAGCTGCGCATTGCTCTTCTCATTAAAGGTGTCCGTGATCGGAGGAGCATATTACAGCCGATCACGGAGATTGCAGCTCTGTCAGATTCTCTGAGCTGCCTCCATCCTCTGAGAGCGATGCCTTGTGTGGGCTGAGGGAGAGACAAGGGTCGACAAGCTTTTGTAGCGCAATAATATTCAGCCTCCAAAGAAGCCGAGCTTTTCCCTTTTAGCGACTTCTTGAAGTTCAAAGAGCTAGCGCTGGTCTTAAGCGAGGAGAATATAGCTTGTTTCGCCTGAGGTGGGCTATGACTCACCTAGATATTGTTGGCTGCAAGATAAAAATATATATATATATATAAAAATACAAAAAAAACTACAAGATGAACAGGAATGGTATCGAGGAGAGCTTTGAGACAGTTTTGTTGTAACAATCTGCAGTGAGAGGTGGTTTGCTTAGCCAGCTTGCCTGCAGCTCTCTGCAGGGCAATGGAGGGTGGCATGACAGGCATGGTTGATGTGTGTCAGGATGATGTACGCTGAGGTAGGTACGCCGTGTCATCGCGTCTCCCGCAGTGAGAAAAAAAGCCCTTGTTTCTGCGCAGAGCTAAACCTTCCCGTGTTGGAATTGGCTGATGCTGGAAAAAAAGACCTGAGAAGCAAATCATTTTGATTCTGTCTGATGTCAGGTCCTGGGGACCGTTTCACCCAGGTACTGTGCTCGGTGGCGTGTGAGAAGGAGATAAACACATACCCGGTAGATACTAGCGGGTTCGGGCGACGACATCGCCCTATCACACGAACGCAGGAGGTGGAGGGATTGGTCAAGGCTGCCGAGCAGCCTATCGGAGGCCAGCGAGCCGTGTCTTGAACGGCCGTCTTCCTCGCCCTCCCCTCCGTCGCTCGCTCCTTTCCCTCTCATCCCTCGTCGCATCTCTGATCTCAGCTTCCAGGGAGCAGAGCGGGGCACAGCAGCTCTGTGATCCCTATCTGGCTGTGTGAGTAATGAAGAACAACCCCCCCCCCCCCCCCCCCCCCGATCCTACAGACAGATTACCTGCGCCTCTTATCTCTGGCACACATTCTGACATTTAAGATACGGAAGGCCGTGCCCCCCCCCCCCCCACACACACACAAATCCACCAGCCTTCTTGCAGAGCCGAACTAAGCCCATCTCATATTTTCTCTTCTCTCTCACCCCCTCTGTCTTCCTCCCTCTTTCTCTCTCCCCCGCAATCTCTCCGCCCACCAGGCCCTCCACCCAGCGCCTGTGAGCGGTAGCAGTCCTTTATCACAGCGGCGGCCCCGCCACGCTGACCTGTGTCTAACCGTGGGAGATAACTCTTATCTTCCCTTTTTATATATCTCTTATCAGTCCGTTCCCACCCCCACCCAACGCCAGCCCGCTCCAACGTACGTGACCTGACCAGGGGTGCAGTGAGCACGTGCATTCGTCCCACGGCTCAAACGCTGTTCCTCGAGTTTCGCGGATAGCGACGACTTTGAAGATTTGTCACTCACCCGTTTATTGCAGCAATTTAGAATGCGGCTCACTTCATTATCTCGTTTAATGAGAGCATTTCACAGTGGTTTGTCTCCTTGTAAATGTGCAATAAGATCAGCACACACAGGTTGTCCTAGCCGCTGATAGCTTGCTCATGTTTCCTCATTCAATCTAGTTCCCCTCCTAATCTTACTTGAGCACAGCCAGACCTGTCATTTCCTGCCTTTTTAAGATGGATTTTCTTCCTCCTCTATTCATTTCCCCCTCCCCCATATTTCTTCCCAACTCTGTTCCCCCCCCCCCCCCCCCCATGTTTGAGATTTTCATTTGTCAGCCCTGCGCCCCCTCCACACCCCCAACCCCGTCGCCCCCTCCAGGTAGCAAAATGAGTCTAGGGCCGCCGACTCCTGTGAAATATGTCATGTCCGTTTTCCTCATTTCTCCTTATCTGGTTAGCACTGGCCGCACGGCACTCCCTGGGGAGGGGGGGCTGGCTACTGCCGCACTGATTTGTGACCCTCTCTGTCTGCGCCTGCCTGCCTCCCTCCCTCCCTGCTTCCCTCCTCCCTCCCTCCCTCCCTGCTTCCCTGACTGGCTGGTTGGCATGGAAGCTTAATGTGATGCGTGCCATGCCTCAACCCCTCTCTCCACCCGCTGATGAAACGGGCCCCTGAGCTCCCCCGATAGACGGCTAATTTGTATACTAAACTGACAGGCGGCCATGATAAGGGCTAGCAACTGCTCTTCAACAGCGGGCGGAGCGGGGGGAGGGAGGGGACGGCGATGGAAAGCGGAAAAGGGGAGAGTGGTAACTGAGACGGAGGGTAATATTTTACACAAAGCTCAAGCCCCCTCTCTGCGTTCACTTATCCAGGCCTACTGTTGCTAGGGAGAGCCAAGACCAGGAGTCAAGTCCCCGCCCCCCACCCCCACACACACGCGCATATAAATGGCAGGGTTTTGCTGTGAAAATGACTCTGTGCTGCTGAATGCAAGGAGAAATAGGCTATGGGTCTGTGGATGTTTTTGGTGAAGCTAAATGTCAAGGATGTCTGGTTGAAAGCTCCATGGAGTTCTACCTACCTGTCAAAAACAGGCAGTTGAAGAGGAGGGGGGGGGGGGTTCCAAATAGTTGCCGCACCCCTGTTCTTACAGGGAGCAACAGCACGCCCTGCTAGCCGTGCTGCTAGCCGTCATGCTAGCCGTCATGCTAGCCGTTGCACCGTTCCCCCCTCCAGACACCGTTGTCTGGAGGGGGGAACCACTGCAGCTCATGATGAACGACCGCACAGGAGGTCATTAAGTTTTCTAGAGCAGGAGGAGGACAAACGCAGAGGAGATAATTAATTTGGTGTCGTCGCTATTGTGGCAGGGGCAGGCTATGCATGGATGAACATGGTGACGTGTTAGCATCTGTAGCCTAGCATAGACGCTAACCTGACCTTAGCATTGGAACTGAGCACAGTGACACAGTAGCATCTGTAGCCTAGCATAGACACTAGTCAGACATTAGTGTGACTAGTGTCAGGAATGCCAGACTTCAAGCAAGGTGAAAGTGTGATTGTTCTAGAGGCTTCTGAGTGGGTGCCTATGGACATGTTTATCAAAGCTCTGGCTACTCTGACATGATTGCTACATAAATGGCAGGGGGAATCTGTCTCCTACAGTGGCTTTGGCCGGTGTCCCAGCTGCTAAGAGGAGGCAGGGTGGTCTGTTGGGCGAGGAAGAGGTGGAGGAGAGCAGCAGTGGTGTTTGAGGAGGAAGCTGACAGTGATGAAGCACGGACCAAGGACACAAATTAACACTGTGTGTGTGTGTGTGCTTGTGGGGCAGGGACAGAAAGGCTCTGTCAGGGTAATTGAGAGCTTTCTCGTTTGTGCCAGCCCGTCGTTGCCCTCCTCCCCTGTGCCAACCCTCCCCGCAGCGCTCCCTCGCCCACCCGTACTGGCGCGCTGATAAATGACACCACCTGGCTGGTCCAGTGTTGCATCACCTCAGCGCCGTCCTCTCTCACACACAGATTCCCAAACACATTCACGTCCGCATACACATTTCCATGTGCGCGCACACAGACGCCTTCACATACCCACACACAGACTAATACACCCATATGTCAGTCTAGCCTGAGCCTACAGCGGTACATGCTGGCTTCTCCTACCTTTTATAGGTTAGGACGTCAGCACACACACACACACACTAGTAGGATATAGGACATCAACACACACACACGCGCACTGGAATGAGTTAGGATATCAACACACACTGTGGCGCTCCTTCATCAACAGATATACAGCTCTTGCTTTGTTCATTTTCTGTGTTTTTTATGCGTTGTGTTTTGGTTTGGTGGTTTGTTCGAGTTGTTTCGGTTTGACCTTGTAGTCACTGTATTCTTTTTCCTGGTTGGAAATATTTAGCTCAGTTCCCAGGAATGCAGAGCATGCACTACTACACACAGCGGATCAAAGGCAGGGCTGGACTTTGGATCGTTTGATATAAAGCTCTGGGAAAATTGGTCTCTCAGCAGTCTGGAATAAATGAGGCTAATTGAATCTGGGTAATTGCTGACCTTTCTGTCTTTGTGAAATCACATCCTTAACTGATCAATGCCTTTCATAAATTCATGCCTGAAGGTCGTTTAGCTGATTAGGCCTCTCCCCAGGTGCCTCTCTGTTTTCTCATTTGCTGCATTGTGCTAAATGTAAACGCAGAAAAATGCTTTCATGCTTTTTAACCAAAAATGCGATGTTAGAGAATTAGTATGCTATGTTGTTGCAGTATAATTGATGTGGACATTTCAAATGACAAATTGTGTGTGTATATATATATATATATATATATAACTAATCTTCTCTGCAAGCTAGTGTTGTGGTAGAAATGCTGTGCAGTAAATGTCTCTCTTTGTCGTGGAGCCTTTTCGCCCTCTCCCCTCACCGTTCTCTCTGCTCTGCTACTATCGAGAGATTTATGTGGCTAATAAGTCACTCGTGTTCTGGGAAGTTGGGGAGACTTTTGAAAACAAACAGCAGTGTAATTTGTAATTTGGCCTTCCCTAAATCTGGGAATTACGGCGCACTGTGTGTGGCTCTTTGGGGAGTTAGAACTCTGTTGGTGGGATTACAGCCCCAGTCCCTCCCTCCTCCACCCCCTCCTCCTCCTCCTCCTCTCGTTCCCTGACGTGCCGGCCGAGGAAACAGGAGGATTTCACAGCTGCTACGAGAGAGGGCCTCAGCTGAAGCCTATGACC
This sequence comes from Thaleichthys pacificus, assembly GCA_023658055.1. Lineage (NCBI taxonomy): Eukaryota > Metazoa > Chordata > Actinopteri > Osmeriformes > Osmeridae > Thaleichthys > Thaleichthys pacificus. The sequence continues at coordinate 5,151,574 of CM042864.1, forward strand.
TCGTTGTTGCTTTTTCTCCCTCCCTCCCTCTCCGCCTCACTCCCTCCTTCCCCCCCCCTCCCCCCCTCCCTCCCTCCCTCTTTCTCTCCAGCAGCCTGTTTCCTCAGGGAGCTCTTGTGTGGCTCAGAGGAAGCTGAATCATAAGGCATAGCTAATGAATAGAATAGGGAAGGAAAGCTGAGTCCTGGCGACCGGCCTCCAGAGGGCCGGCCGGGCCCCCACAAGCCTCAGGGCTCCACTAGCAGACAACCCCCTCAGAGGTCAGGCTTCCTGCGGCCCTGTCCAAGGGCTTTTGGCTCCCAGGCAGCACGGCTTGAATTTCCCCTTCTCCGTTTTGGAAACGCTTGGATTTCCCTGTTTCCTCTGGAAAATCTGGCCTTTTGGTCTCCATTTGTATTATATATATTTTCTCTTCCTGCGTTCTTTCTTCTCTTTCTCTGTCTGTTGTTTGACGGCAGTCCTGGCTCCCCTTGACAAAGAGAGTGTGAAGAATTTGTTTTACGTGACCTTTGCACACGCCAACCGCAGGCGCAGAGACTGCCAACGGGGCAGATCTGTGAAAAAAAAAGCTAAACTTGACCAGCGAGAAGCCAGAAAGTTCTGAGAACACGAGGAGCGTGCCAAATCCAGACTGTGTTTTGACATGCTTTTTATAAGAACCGCTTCAGTAAGTCGACCTTGTAATTGTAGACGGCATGACTGGCTCACATTGAAATGTTGGATGCAAAGCAGATTATTAAAGGCTAAAGACTGGTTGTTTAAAAGGGCTATTTTTAGAACGGACAAACCAGTGTTGAAACGTTGTCGAAAAATAATCTGAGCACAACATTAAAAGCGGGTAGCTCTAGTCAATACCCACTAGATGGTTATGGTTGAGCCCTTCCTGGTTAACTATTGGATAACTACTTTAGACACAACAGTTGTTTTAAGCGTCACAGCCGATTACAGCGCGAGCGAAGGGGTTTGTGGTCCTAACCCGTTGCCACATTGAGCATGGCCCGAACCAGCTCCCGTGTCCATTTGACAAGCTTCATTTCATCAGCGCCCATATTTTCACACAAGCCCTCCAGGGGCCCGACACGGCTGGCCAGCGAAGCTCCGTACTGGAGCGTTTAATGTCGTCCGGCGCTAACAAAGACTTAGTGTTTGTACATGGCCTGGTTCTGGGAGACTGAAGGAGGGCAATGCAGCAAAACTATCTCCTCTGCTCTCCTTTCTTTTGGCCTCCAACTCCCTTCCTGCCCCCCATCTCTGCCCTCCTCCCAACACGCGACCCGTTCACCTTGGTCTCAGCGGAGACAAGAGCGAGGCCCAAGTCACACGGTTTGTGCCGTCGAATTGCAAACATTCATGCCCCAAGTTGTCTGGAAAGAGGCACCGGGGTGTCTCAGAGGATGAATTGGGAGGTCTTGTAGGAGAAGAGGACATCTTTAAAACACTTAGGAAGACAGAGGGCGATGCCAAGAAAAGCCATCTGTGTTTACACGCTCTTTGTACTCCTTCTGTCTCTCTCTGGGTTTTCCTCGACTTCTCTCTCGCTCAGATTCACAGCTGTGAATGCTTATGTCCATGCTCCATATGTTCCCTTTGTGCTTTGTAAAATATAGCGATGGCAGTTAAGGACACTAGAAGTCCAGTAGTAGGACTTCCAATAATAGGTTCTGCTCAGCATCTGAGCTTGTGCTAGTCCCAATTGAGAAGCACAAGCATTCATAATCCCATGTTGACATCATTCTTTTTGTAATCTAACAGACGCTTTCATCCATAGCGACGTACAAATAGTGCATATTGAAGGCACGGCAGAATATGAAGTATCAGAAGTGGGTAGTTTGAACAAGTATATCAGTGGTCAGAGACAAGGAACCGTCTGTGTTTATTAGCTACTTGAGAAACCACATCTCGGATACAAGGAACAAACTTTTTTCTTTCTCTTTTTTATTTTTACACACAAACGCTGGTTTTAAATCAGTGGCTAAGGATATGGATGTTACATGCACGCATACGTGTTGTCACCCTTGCACACAATAAGGTCACCTGTGGTCAATTCACGAGCCTTCTCCGTGTTTAGAAACGGCATGTCTCGCGGGCCCGGTGTATATTTTCGTTCCAATGCGAGGTGTGTTTCTCTCAGGGAGAGCAGCGCCAGAATCTACACGAGCGTCTGAATAGTGGAGGGAAACCACCTCGCGCCCGTGTTTAGTCTAGGAGTCTGCCCTGTCATTTGGCGGTTTGAAACCATTCTCACACTTCTGCTCGTATCGCGCTCACCCTCGCTTTGTGGCTCCATGCACTTCATGATGAGACGCCTTCCGGGTGGACGTCGAAAAGGCACGCGGGTTTCTGGATTCAAAGCATTGGATGATATCGCATTGTGGGTTTTTCTTAAGTATTGTAGATGTGACTTCAAGATTGGTTTCCTCTCCATAGCGATACCCGTGGTTTTGTGTAGCGTCCACTAATCTTTCTTGGCAATCGGTGTCCAGTTTACGTTGATGATGAATGACGGGGATGTGCAAAGTTCTTTGTGAGACTCTGATCCTCCTGTCATTCCATGGATCCCCCCCCCCCTTCTATTCTAGTCCTCCTCCTCTCTTCCTCTCCTCCTCCTCTCTATCAAGAACCCTGTAAGAAGGTTTTCAGATGGCACAACAGTGCCCCCTAATGTCATCTTGAACTGCTTTGAGAAAGGAAAGAAAGAAAGAAAGAAAAAGAGAGAGAGAAAGAAAGATGTTCCTTTTCCTCATTTAAGAAAGCGTGTCGGATGGCAGGTGCAGAGACCTAGATTGTGTTTTTGGTTTGAAACTGCCTCAGAATGCTTCATCATTCATACCTGCTTGTTCTTCCCTCGTCGATGTTCATAAATACAATCACTCCCACTTCCTGTTTGGATATCCATCCATCTAACCAGCCCTCTCTCCTTTGTTGCAGGTATCTGATGTAGGTTCAGAGAAGCTCTTCTCCCCTACCACACCTAAAGGTAAGACGGCTGTTTTCACTGCATGCTCGTGCTGTACAACAATTACATGGGGATTTTCATTGTATTTTTTTGCAGTCGGGTTCAGGGGTTTTACAAGCCAATCTTTTGTTTGGGGGGGTGGAAGGACGTCACCCCCCCCCCCCCACCCCCCCCTGTAGATGTAATGTTGGTGAGCATCAAAGCCCTGGCCGAGTTCTGCCTCTACCAAAGGCTTACACTTCCTCCAAATTGGCTCATTAGAGCGGATTTGAAAGCTCCCAGCCTCGTGCTCCCACAAATGGGGACCACGACCACCGCCCCCCCCCCCCCCCCCCCCCCCTGGCCCTGCTCTCCCGGGCCTCCCAAGCCTCCTGCTCCTCCAGCCCCCGGGGCCATAAAAGCCTTGTGACAGCAGGCTGGGCCCAGACGAGGAGGGGCCCTTCAAGTCCGGTCAGTCATCCAGGTAGAGAATGTAGAGAGAGGGGGGGGGGGGGGGAGTCGACCGCTACGCTGCACCTGTGGACGGCCTGGGCCCAGGGCCTCATGTTGGACCGGTTTGGGTGAGGAGGAGGAGGGGGGACGGGAGAGGGAGGAGGAGGAAGGGAGGCAGGGAGGGAGGGAGGAGGCCCCCCAGCCCCCTCACACCCTCCCCGATGACAGATAGCAGCGCACGACCCTCATCCCCCCCAGGGCAGGAACCAGGAGCCAGGCACCGGCAGCCCATTAGCCGAGGCAGCATGAGGGCTGTCTGTCTGGCTGGCTGTCTGGCCGGGAGTGTGAAATGGGGCCATTTTCTGAAGGAGTAGGGGGGTGCGTGTCTGCAGGCTAGCTAGGACAGATTAGCCTGCTTCCTTTTCTCCAGCTGAACAGAAACATTTAAAAGCTTCTTTTTTTTTTTTTCTTCTTCTCCTCCCATTGGCCTTTCTCTCCCCTGCCCACATAACAAATGTTCTCAATCATGCAGGCTAGGGCAGTGCTGAGTAGGAGGAAATTCTGGCTGGATATGCCTTCCAGCTCCTTGTGCTGTAATTGTACATAGAGAAAGACACACACACACAGATACACACACACACACACACTCACATTGAGAAAGCTTGTTTGTCCTCTGACGGCAATGACCTGTGACTGGCGTCAGACTCCTATAGGCTGTTTGTGCCTCTCTCCGGTGACTTGTACACATCACTGTAATGAGCTCGCCATGTGACAAACGAGCCGGCCGAGCGGCCTCCACTCTCTCTGCACCGCTCCCATCGCTGTCAGTTACTGTTGCTGTTCCCTCAGTGGTTTATCCTTACCCCCACACACACACACACGCGTGCACACACCGCGCAAACACACGGCACAAACACACATACTCAATTCACACACGCACATCCATTGCCTCCCCCCCCCCCCAGTCCAGTCATGAGAACGTCTGTCATTGGCCGAACATGGCTTCCCAAAATCCTGCTAATGCCAGGGCTCCATGCACACAAGGCTCACCCAGGGATTAAGACGGGAGAATTACAACCAGACAATCCCATCAGAGGCCCTCGCCTGTTTGTCACACGGATCAACGGGATCCTTCTCTCTCTCTCTCTCTCTCTCTCTCTCTCTCTCTCTCTCTCTCTCTCTCTCTCTCTCTCTCTCTCTTTTTCTGTCTTTCTCTCTCTCACACACTCTCTCTCACACACACACTCTATCTCTCTCTCTTTTTCTGTCTCTCTCTCTCACACACACACTCTATCTCTCTGACATACACACACTTTCTCTCCGTCTTTCACTGTGTGTGTGTGTGTGGCAAGACCCAGAGGAAGGACACCAGATTAGGATTAGGGGGGAAGGGGGAAACCAGGCACGGCTGGTGAAGGATAAAGTGATTTGGCGATGAGTGAGAAGTTATTATCATGCTAGCTGCTACGATTGCTTATCCATTCGCTTGCCAATGTTATTTTGCACTGTAATGGATTCTAGGATGGGTTTGTTTTGTGTGTGTGTGTGTGTGTGTTTGTGTGTGTGTGCATGCGTGTGTGTGTGCTGCCCGAAGGCTGTGTTCCCTTCAATAGACAACGTATGTGCCCCATTACGAGCCCGCTTGTTTCCCCACTGGGACTAATCGACAGCCCACATTTCTCCTATCCTCTGATCGCTAGAAAGATGCTGGTCTGGGCATGCACACACAGACACCCACTAAAGACACACATGAACACAACAGCAGGATGATTTGTTTTGGTGTGTGTTTGTTCTGATGGCTTCCTTTCAGCACGGTTTCCACGGCTAAAATACCTTGTTTTTGTCATGTTTAAGGAGATAGACTGTCGCGGTTCCCTCGGTTGACTCGATGTGCTGTGTGCTGTAGTTACATGGTTAAGGAAGACACTCCTAAACGTTGAAACAACAGAATACTCCACTTATGCCACAAATTACACATTATCTTGGTTGATGGTTCGCTACAAGAACAACCCTTTGCTAGCCTGTATTCTCTGTGGATTTAGCCTCTTCAAGCGCATGTTGCGGGCTAGGCCTGTTGTGGCTACTGCAATTCAGCTAGCCAGCAATATTCATCATTTCGCTAGCGTTTAGTCCCATTGGCTGGTTTGTGGAGTGCATTTCCAGCGTTGGGTAACTAAGGAGAGATGTGGAACTACTTTAAAGAAAAAAGATGACCTCACTGCTATCAGAGTTGTACATTGAGTGTCCACAGCTAGCATAAACCTGCTGATTATTGATTTCCAGGAGGTTGGACGAGGAGCAGCGGAGCGCTGTTTATCGTCTGACGGCTGAGTGTTTTCTGGAAGGGCGCTGGTTGTGCTGCAGAGTTGACTTTTGGCAGGATCTTAGAAGGCGAATTGGAAAGCTTAAAGCAGACTTGATCACATAGGGGCCCTGAGAGCATGAGCGCCGTGTAGGTACTTGTGAAACGCTCCCTGCTCCTCAGGGAGTGGATCTCAGCCCCTCGGGGGGCCGTCAGGAAACACTAAAGCGTTCCTTTCCGAAGGCAGGAAGTGGAACTATTACCTCCGGGATGAGACCCTGGCCGCCATTTTGGCTTCGGAAGTGTGTCCGATGAGCCTCCGCAATCAAAGGTCACGCCCATTAATGTGTGTGAGGTCCGTCATGCAGACCCAGGGTGTCTTGGGATGGCGCAAGAAAGATTGCAGAAAAACCCATTTCTGAAGTGGATTTGTGGCCCTGTAATCCTGATTAATTTTGACCCGTTGTGCTCATTTTAAACAGCGCATTACAGTGAGCATGAACACAGCAAGCTCTGGGCCAAACCAGAAGCTTAGCGGCTTTGGGAGGCTTAGCAGCAGATGGCATTTTAAGCCGGACTTAATAAATTGTTTCCATTAAACTTACCGGCCCACACATTCTGGATTAGTCCAGCAGAACAAAGGAGGAAGAAGAGTGAGCCTAAGAAGAGGGTGAAAAAAAATACAAAATAAAACTGCCAACCACCAAGTCATGTCTCTCCGTCAAACCTCAACCAGGGGTGAGAGGGTTGGTCATGGCATGGTCCCTCGCTCGGTCGCAGCGCGGAGATGCTAGTGAATCATCCGCTAGAGTCCGATATCATTAGCCGAGTCGGATTAATTCGCTTAATTGACAGCGAAAGTAAACATATAAACAAGCGGGTGAAGCCTTTAGCCTCCCTGGGATTTACGATGGTTCACCTTCATCTGTTTGTATACGAACACAGTCGGAGTGCTGAAGGCCGAGCAGTCTGGATTTGACAGTAGTAAACTTGCAAGATGTTGCGTACTGTTGCCGCACCCATTACCAAGTGCTCACGCTCAGGTACACACACACACGCGTCTCCCGCCTCGTATGAGCTCATTGCTGTGTCTCGGAGCACTCGTTATGTGCTGCACAGCCCAGAGGGCCCGGCGTCGAATCCCTAATCAAGCCAACCTGTCTGCAGGCCTGCCTCTCAATAGCTGCTGAGTGGCCTTTGTTTCACGAGCTGCTGTTTGCTGCGTGTCAATAAAAGAGGGCCACGGCCTCCGCTGGCTGGCTGGGTGCTCCCTGGTCTCACTCACTCACTCACTCACTCTGGCTGGCTGGCTTCCTCTCTCTCCTTCTCCCTTTCTCTCCATCTTCCTGCCTATCAAGAATCGAACAGGCAGCCCTACCTCCCGCCCACACCTAGGCAGAAAGATGGAGAGAGAGAGCAGAAGGGTGGGGGGGGGGGGGGGGGGGGCTGTAGGAGGAGAGGTTGGGGTTGGGAGGACAGAGCAGTGCCAATAGCTGAGATTTGCCTCGGTCTCTCTCTGTGCATGTGTGTGTGTGTGCTCTCCTCATGTGTTGATATGTATGCCTAACCTGGGCTGTGGGCCTGACGTACGTGACCCTTCACCCATTAAATCCTGAATGGTGGTTGACCTGGCGACCCCCGCTAATCAGCTTTGGGGCCACAGGATCGGGGGCGGCCCGAGCGGGGGGAAGCGTGCCTGACTGAAGGCGTACGCGTCGTAGCCCACAACACAAGGCTACCGGGGGGCTTTACGCTGGGAGATTAGTGGGGATCAAACCGAACGCGCCCGTCACCGCGGTGAAAACCAAAGCCTTGTAAACCTCTCTGCGGTACCTACTTTGATTTGTCTGGCGAAAAAAAAAGCAAAAAAACACCCAGCCTCTGATCGTGCCGGGTGGAGATTCTTTCTCTATGGCCCACGGGCCCCCTTATTGACAAAGCGTTTTTCTGGAAGCACCGTACGGGTTTCTTGTCTTTAGATGCGTGTCTGTGACAGACGGTAAACCGGGGCGCTGGGAAAGCCAGCGTGCGAGGCGGGGACGGAGGCAGCCAGCGTGCGAGGCGGTGACGGAGTCAGCCATCGCCGCTGTCCTCAGCACCACAGTTATTGTCGAGCCTGAGCTAAATCTCATTTGTTTCTCTGATTCAATTTAAATTTTAAACAGGGAGTCAAATCCTTGCAGAATACCAAAGCCCTTAATATGTTTCCCCCCCCCCCCCCCGTGTTGGAGCGTTCCCGAGCACCGAGGGGGAAAACGAGTTCCAGAAAAGCAGTGGAAACCAAAAGCTCAGGGTGTGTTACTTTATTAATCCTTCAGTTATTATTGTTCCCAGTCATAGGACAGCTTATGAGCTCCGTGATTTGTTTTTGGAGCAAGCGGACGATATTAATGCTTCTTTTATTGATAGTACTAATGCTGTTTGTGCAGCCATCTCTGTCAGAGAGATGAAAATAAATAGGGAAGCCGCGTGCCGGAGATAAGACACGTGTTTAATTATTAATTGAGCCATTACTGACAGAGATTGCCTTTTTTGATTTAAGGCAGGAAGCTGGCTTCAGGGAGAGAAAAAGCAATTACAGAATTCCCAGACTGCACTGCAGCTGTCCATTGCTTGGCCACAGAGCGTTAGCATTAGGGACAGGGGTGGGGGCAAACTGCCTTGTTAAACCGCCTTATTCCATAAATTATTTTAATTCTTCTTCAATATTTATTGCGTTTTAAATTACGATTACGTTGTCATGCTCTATTTATAGGGGGTGGTGCATGGTCCTAAACCACACTACCCAGTACCCACCAACCTCCTCTGGAAACCAATTGGAGAGATTACTCGGTGTACTTTGCTTGAAATGTGGAAATGACATCACATCTCACAGGGTCTGGACGTTGTGTGTGTGTGTGTGTGGGGGGGGGGGGGGTTCCCTTCACAGGTTTATTTTAGTACAGAAACATTAATTGATTCAGTCAATTCAGACTTTTCTTGTCAGGCAATTAGTCTGCTTGTAATGTCATTGCTGATAAGTCACGCTATTCCAGAGTACAGCGTTGAGGCCCTGGTACAGGAACTATTAGTTCCATTAGAAGAAAGCTTGCCACTGTGCAAGTCCTCTCTCTGCATGAAATATTAAGTTAGTCTCTGTCTAGAGTTGCACGGTGTAGGTTGACTGGGGACTTGCTGGCTGGGCTATAGCCTGGAACAGAAACTCACTGTCAGCTGGAGAAAGAACCGTCCTTTCAGTTGACTTCCCCGTCATTTACCTTATAAGGGCGGTTTTCTGACTGAAAACCTGGCACCTGCCAATCATTGTTAAGGCTTTCTCTCATCTGCAGCAGGGTCGGTAGGTGGGGATTGGCTGTCGTGACAGCCAATAGGAGATCAGTTGAAGCCTTTGTGATTAGATCTTGATGCAGCCTTTCGTTCACTGAGTGGATATGGATCCGGGTAGCGGTAAATAGACGGTGAGGAGTGATGGAGGAGAGAGAAAATGGTGAAGTCAAGTCATGCCGTCTCCAATCTGTCAGAGGGAGATTACAGGGAAAATTATAGCCTTTCATTTCCTTAGCGTTCACTGTGTTGTTGACTAGCCTGCCAAGGTTGATACATATTTGAGCATTTTGCGTTCATCTGCTTCTGCACATTTTAGCACTTGGCATTAATTATAATTGTGGTATCTGGGGTAATTAAGTATTTACCGTGCCATACTCTACAAACACGTACCCATGTAGTAATGATTCATTTAGCAGGATTATCGGCAGTTAGCTGGCTGTCTCTCCCAGGTGGAGAGCCGGTATCTCTGCTAGGCTCTCTGCCTCTGCGATGCGTTTGTTTTACCATCAACAGTCATCTCCATCTTCCCCCCCCCCCCTCGAGTCTCTCCCGTCACCTTAACGCCCCCGCACGCCAACCTGTGCCACCATAAGCAGCTCGCAATCGACCAATCAGAGCGAGCAGAAAGTGCCGGGCGTATCGACGGCTGCGTCTATGACCTGGAGGTGACCCCCCCTCCCCCCCCCCTCTCAGAACAGAACCCGGGCTGACATTTCTATCTCTGCGCCCGGATGAGCGAGTACACTCAGCGAGGGGGGGATGTGAAGCGAGCCGCTTACAGGCGATCGGTTTGTGTGCTTGCCGAGACAAGAAGGGTGAGATATTGTTTAATATGCTGTGGTGCTTGGTGCTGTTTGTCTGCAGCAGGAGACAGGTCAGGGGAGAGCAGGGCACAGCTGAACAAGGGATGGTTAGAGGCTGATCCTTCCGGAACCGTGAGGTGTTTTCCTTGTGCAACCATAACCGCTGGGTTTGTCTAGACGGAACAGGTGGACGGCTACCTTTGCTACCTTTGTTCGCTAGCTAGCCCTCAGGCTAGGAGTAGCAACAGGAGATCAAGTATTTCCAAGCAGTAGAAGATCAGTTTTGGAAAGTGAGCTCTCATCTTTATAATTGGACTCTGCCAGGCACCGATGGCTTCTATTGAGGTGTTCTAGAAAAGTCTCGGCGAGCCACTCATTTGAAGCTCTGTGTAATCTCGGGAGTCGGAGGGAAACGCAAGCTGAAAAATGGGGAAGTGCTTGGATTGTTTGCATTGGGAAAACGTCTGTTTCCTTGTCTTATCTCTCCAGTCCTCGAATGATAAAAAGCGCTGTGAATCCTTGCAGGTTTCTTGTCTTTAATCCGTCCTTCCTTTCTTGGTTTCACGAGAATGGAACTGGTCTGTTTTTATGTGTGTTTGAAGACCCCCCCCCCCCCCCCCCCCTCCCGGCAGCTTCTCTGTTCAGTGCTTTTTAAGCTCATCTGTGTTGCACATTCCCAGCCAATGTTGTTTGCAGATGAGGCTGTAATATTCATTGACAAAGCCAGATGGTGAGCGATTGTGGCCAAACATGGCGCTCGGATAATGTACAATCGCTGGCAGAGGGACAGACAGCAGCCGCAGATTGATATTACAAACAGGCTCGTTATGGATTTCACTGTGTTTGGGAACCAGATCACAGAGAGCCTCTCAAAGATGGGGAATCCATCGTGAGGAAAACAGGATGGAAGTAAAACGGTTTTGGGTTCCATGACGGGTGGAGGACGACCGTGTGAAGGAACGCAGCCAGGAGGGAATACTGTCGAGATGAGAAGCTACCAGAGAGAGAGAGAGAGAGAGAGTCTAAATCAAACACGACTAGCCGCCTGGCATATGAACTATTTTCCTAAGTAGTCGGGTGGTCTTCTCCTGCCGTTTTGCACAGCGCGCAGCGCACCGACGCCCTAGCACGTCCCCCCCCACCCCCCCCCCCACCCCCAACCCCCCTCACCAATACCCCCTTTTCGTATACTTCACATGAGGTAGCGTAAACTTCTCGGTGGCGGGCGGCCCTGCTCTCTCAAAGCCTCCCTGTGTGCTGGGCCCACGGGCGGGACGTGTTCAGGACACTGCGGCCCTTTCTGCCCTCGCACAGCGGCGAGCAGGGGCAGGTCCTGGAGAGAGACGCCGGCTAATAGCCCTGAACTCGCCGCGTGGTGAGCGGAGTCAAACGAGACATGCCACCCTGAGAGAGAGAGAGAGAGTGAGAGAGAGAGAGTGAGAGAGCCTGTGTTCGGAGCCGTGCCTCAGCTTTGGGTGCGAGAGTCGTTCATCGCCGGGGTGTTTTGTCAGGAAACGAGAAGTAATTCGTTCAAACCGAGGAGGCCTACATGAGGAAAGGGGAGATTTTTGTTGGATTTTTTTACATGCACAGCGGCCTCGTCCAATCATCAAGCGGTCATCTGTTTGGGTGTTGTGTTTGGCGGCTGGCGTATTCCCCCCGTGCGGAGGGCCAGAGGGCCCATAATGGATCCTCTCTGGAATGGGCCATTGAGCAGTGGAGGGCCCGGAGGTTAACTGGTGCTGGGGAACAGCAGGAAGCAGCAGGGCTAGCTGGCCGCCTGGTCCATCGCTGTTTGCTTTGGGGGGGGGCTAGAGAGCCGGGAGAGAGTACAATATCGCCCAGGGAGAGGTGGTTTGTGTGTGTGTGTGTGTGTGTTAGCATAAACTCCCTACCCCATACTCCACATACTTGCAACCATTTGATAGGTTATGCAGTAGACCTTTGCTTGGAGTTGATCCAATCGCACTTTTGTTTTTATTATATGAGGAACAAGCGTTTTCAGTCATGATACCTATTCCACAAAAAACGGCACATGCAATAACCTATTAAATGAAACCCACACTGTGCTTAACCATACGCTTCATCTAGATTACTGATAGATTTTCCATCACAAAGAAAAACAGCCCCGGGTTCTGAAGCATATATTGTTCCTTTCCACCTCAAACCAAATCCCCGGGTCTAAGGCTGGGCGGTCAGTCAACGCTGATTGACTGACAGACGGCAAGTGGACGCGGGGTGTGCTGGAGAGCCCGGGGTGGCCTATGTACCGCGGCGTCGTCCATTAGCCTCGGGGCCTAGCGTAGCATCCCGGCTAATCTCGGAGCAGGTGCTGCGGGCGCCGACGTGTACACAACACGCTCCTCAGAGACGGAGAGCCATCTGCGTCCCCGGCTCTCTCGTCTGAGAGACGGTGGCGAAAGGGGGGGGGGGGGGGGGGGGGGGGACGTGACGCCCGGAGGTTTTAGCTTCACGCAATCAGCTTAGTCATAGCTCATATCGGAAGGGGGGGGGAGGCCCTCCGGGGACGCCTGGAGAGGCTCGGGCGGCGTCGGGCTTAAGGTGTCGATCCCGAGGCTTTTAGTTGTGGCGTCGGCGGAGTCTAATTGGTGCGAAGTGATTCGAAATAGAGTTGTCTGTTCATGTTTTCTTGTTCCGAGCCCAGCCTTGTTTTGTTGGACGTTTGTGCCAGCGTTTTTTTTTCTCTTTTCTATCCTGCGCCGATTTCATCTCCTGATTTGGCTGATTTAAGTCCAATTTTCCGTCTTGGCTCTCAGTGTCTGGTCCCCACCTGTGACATTGTCCTAACACTCCAAACAAATCAATTCTTTACTGCACTTGGAGCCTGAAGTGAAATGCTACAGCTCATATGAGCGTGAAACTCACAAACAATTGGTAATGTAGCCTGGTCTCTCATGGGCTTGGGAGGCCTGAACCAGATTGTGTCAAGCCCTGTCAGCAAAGCATGCTTCTGTGTGGTGTATCCGTGTGTGTGTGTGTGTGTCTGTGTGTGTGTGTGTTTGTGTGTGTGAGGAGATGAGAGCAGACAGAGCTGTGTTTCAACAGGCAGCCCACAGCTTCCCTGTGGGGTCATGGTCTGGGCCTTGTCTCCATTAGTTTCCCTGACACGACTCCCTGCCCTCTGCTCCCTCACTCCTCTCCTCGGCCGTGTTACCTCCCCCCCTCCCTCCATCCCTCTCCGTGCGAGGCCCTGGCTTTCTCCCGGTGGCGGCTCCCTAATCAAGAATGATGGATTGAGTGCTAGGAAAGCAGTGGGAATGTTTGCTAACCTGATACGCCCGGCGTCCTCACCTCCTTTCCGTGCTCATAAAGGCTCTGGGGGGGGGGGGGGGGGTGCCGTGTGGGCACCGTGAAGCTGGCTTTGTGTGTTTGTCCGGCTAAGCCCAAACATCTGCACCATAGCTCACTCGTCAAACACTGACAAGTCGTTCCGAGCAAAGAGAGAAGGGGGGGGGGGGGGGGGGGGGGGGGGGGGGGGGGGAGGTAGAATTGCTTTCCTCCCTTCTCTCGGTGTGACATTTGCAGACGTCCGACCCCCGAAGACGACCCGGGCTAAGCTTAATGGAGACGCAAGCTTATTTCGAGCTAGCTAAGCGCCTGGCGATTAGCGACGGGTGTTGCCCTTCCAACAGCTGGTCTCTCGCCCGTCCGTGAGCGCCCACAATGCTAATTGCCGTGCACCCCAGGAGCGCAGGCTTAGCTTAGCAGACACACCGTGAACAGGATCCTCCACTAGTGCTGGTGTTGATTAGATCAGCGTGGAGAGACCGGTCAGCCCCCTTTTCCTTGGGGGGACATTAGCGTTTGAAACCTAACCTGGGGCCCTTCAAGGCGCAGGAGTGGGTTATCTTTAGAAATATCTCACCAGGGTTTTAGGTTAACCTGGCTCACAGTACTGAGGATGGTAGATGATGTGTGGCCTACGGTTTCTTGTTCATAAAACAAAAAACAACATTTAAAAAAAAATCAAGCTAGTTAATTTATGTGTCTTGGTATTGTGGGCTGTACATTGTTTCATTCTTTCATTCACATATTTTTCTCGTTTTTAAGCACCCAGGGGAGTTGACACATCTACAGTTATGTATATATTCCTTCTGAATTCTACAGATACCATACGGAGAGAGTGGGGGATTTGGGCTGAGGTATGCACATTCAGTCCTGCTTTGAGGAGGCAATGCAGAAATCTGCCTGGAATGTGAATTGCAGCAGGGAGCGTGTTTGCGAATGATTGAACATTGACAAGCTCTAGCAACAACTTAGTCATTGGAACAACAGCCTGTTTTGACTCCCGATGGAGGCAAGTGGAGGGCTGAACTGGACTTGTAGCAACAGAACAATCACTTGATGGAAAAATGCAGAGATGGGCGTGATGTAACCCCAGAGAAGTGTATCTGTCGAACGTACGGGTTGGTTTAACAAAGGGAACTGCACGGTGCCAGCCTGACATCTTTGTCTTTCAGAGTCCGTTGGTTTCTGTTGACGCCAAAACCGAGGTTTGATTTGCATGGGACGCAAAACATTGATTTGATTTGCATTGGACAGGTGGGCGACTCATTGCTCCTCCTCGTGGGCGAGCCCCGCCACGCAGCACAAGGCCAAGGTAGACACATCGTCCGGAGAGGCATGGAAGAAACATGATCTCCTGCCAAATGTTTGTTCTATGCCTCTGACCAACAATGGCCGCCATATGTCACAACAGCGAATGAGGAAATGACAAAAGGTGGAGGGCATGTCGAAAATCCCAATGGTTGCTTACTTTTAGGGAGGGGTCGGGTGGGGGGGGGGGCGGGGGGCGGGAGAGGACCAATCACAGGGAGGCGTATTGAAATGGAGAACTAGCACGGGCAAAGCCATAACACACAGGCCCCTTTCAGCGCACTGTCACGCCACTTGGTATCTGTTGAAAGATTTCCGGACTGCCGTTCTCCTCTCCATTGAGTAGCAATCAGTTAGTCACCGAGAGATGATATTATATCCACTTAGAGACCTGCGGGCCGGCTGCAGGTTCATGCTTGAATTCCAGGCCGCGGAGTACCTCTATTTACGTTTCCGAACCCTTGGAGGGAAAAAAGGAGCACATATTCCGTAGTATCTCTGCCGAGACTTGATGCTTCGAGATGATCTCTCTTTCTGTCTCTACCCCCACCCCGCCTCACCCCCCCCCCCCACACCCCCCCCCCAGTCACTCTTCCACCCTCCTGCTGTCTCCCACCCATCGCTCCTATATGCCTTGTAAACCAGCTGGCAGCTCTAATAGGATGCATTCCTGCAGGGCAACAAAGCGGTATTGTGGAAAATGTGGCGATGGGCATTATGCAAGGCTATATAAAGCTGACATGCTGGGTGGTAGAACAGAACCCAAGTTATCTCAGCGGAGCCCTGTCGAGTGGCAGGGAAGGGGCGTCGGAGGGATTGGAGAGGCAGGCTAGGCCGCGGCCGCTGCGGCTGTCGCTCGCCCGCCCCCGCGCCATGGCGAGGCGGTCGCAGGGGCCGTTTATTAGAAGTGGCAGGCGTTGTCCTCAGTCATCTGGATAATTGCCGCGGTGCGTCCTCTCCTGTAATCAATCGAGACAGCTGCCGCCGCCGCTGCCGCCGCCGCGCTCCCCGTCCGCCGGGCGAGCGTGTCGCGCTAATTAATGAAATGATAAGGCTAGTGCGCACGGCGTCACATGAAGAACTCTTGAGGGTTGCCGGGTGTTTTCTTTTGCTCTCTTTTTTTTGCGTATGCGTGTGCGCGACATCCATCGTTGACGTGGAGAGGGCTATCCGTGGTCTTGCTTCCTGTTGCCCGTGTGTCCTCGGAGAGCAGAGAGGGGACCGGTCAGGGGTCGACAGCGGTGAAAGGGGTCACATTCCTTCCCTGACAGGGTGGCCTGGGTCAGAGCAGCCGTTTAGACTTTGAGCTTTAATGTTTAAAGGAAGAGAAAAAAAACACACAACTCCCAAGATGTCCGCCCTTTGCTTCAGGAAACCTCGTTGGCGCTGACCTTCGACGACCCTGCGAGTGACCCTCACCCTCCCCTCAACGTGTGGATGCCTTCCCATGAACCCTTGTGACCGGAGGTTAATAAATGTTAGTTTGGTCCTCGGAACGGCACTGAAGCCACACACCGATCTGACCAGATTAGGCTAGTCAGCAGTACAGTGTGTGTGTGTGTGTGTGTCCTACACACACACCAGCTCACAAATGCACGTACTCCTCCATCCACAACAATGGCATGTGCCTCGCGAGAGGGTGGCATATGCCCACGGAGCCATATGGCCCCAGTCTGCGGCGACACGGATCTGGTAGTGGGCTCAAGCTGCCAGCTCTCCAGGAAAAGCGAGCGTCGGGTTCCTCCCGACGTGTGCCCCGGCGCTCTGACGGGCGCTCCGACGGGCGCCGTGTGACGGGCGCCGTGTCGGAGCTCAACACCCAGCCCACACTGCTGCCGCCCGACTCTTTTTTTTTTTTCAGCTGCGACAGAGAGAGAACTAATTGAAACTCACCAGCTGTCGCCCCCCCCCCCCACACCCCCCTCCTCTCCAGCTATCTTGCCCCCCCCCCCCCCCCCCCCTCTCCCTCCCCCATTTTACATTAACATCTCTGTGTGATCTGGAGAAGAGAAAAAAAACTGGGGGAAAAAAAAACATCCCCTGCCTCCTTCAAAACGGAGGCTGGAGCCTCTCGAGGCAGGTGAAATGGCACGGCAGAGGCTGGGCATGAGCCGTGATTTGATTATTAATGTGACCGTTGCCTGTTACTCATTCATCCCCCCCCCCCCCCCACCAATTATCACCGTCCCAACAACATTTCGGTGAATTAACTCAGCCCTGCTTTAGCTGTTAGGGGCTCCTGGATTTCCATCACGGCGTCTCCCTTTGGTCGGCATTTTTACTGTGTAGGAGAAGGGCGCCTTGCGGTGGAGTTTCCCGTCGTCCAAGAGGGGAGGTTGGGAGCGAGATGAGCGACGCATGGCTTCGTCCTAAACCTCCTACATCTCCCACGTCGCTTTCACGGAACCCACCGGAATAGTCTTATCGCGTTTCCCTTTCCCCTGTTGTGAGCGTGCCCCGCCTGTTCGTCCTCTAACCAACGGCGTTTTGCCTTGGAAATGAGAACACCGGGCGTATGGGTCGCCTCCCTCACCACACCATCCTAACAAGCCCTCCCCCCCTCCCTCCCTCCCTCCTCCCCCCCTCCCTCCCTGCCACCCCGGCCACAATTTGCATAGCCCCGCATCTAATCTCAAAACATCTTTTGCATACAACTTCTATTTTCCTGTCTCCTGTATACACTGACAATTGTGTCGAGGGGGGGGGGGGGGGGCCAGGTGACTCAGGGAGGCCCCTCGATTTGCATGCTCACCAACCAGCCGGCGGAGGGTTTTTTCAGACAGGGCTGCGTTTGGAACAGCGCGTACCACACCGCTGGCTTCCTCCCACCCTGCCGTGAGCTCACACACAGGTGGCAGGTGTTAGATTTGTCTGCGGGGCCGGCGCGCGTCAGCGCTGTTATCGTTGATAAAACCGACACATTTGAATGGGAAAAGACGCGTCGTGCGCCGAGCACAAGGAGGCGTTTGAATCCCTCTCGTGACATCACTTCCCGTTCTTCTGCCTGGACGCGTAGCTCACACGCCCGCAGGTCACGTGTCACAACGCGCCGGCCTCGTTCGTGTCCCGCTTAGATGGCAGTGCGTCTCGCGACCTTTGACCTCGAGGGACCCGCGTGTGGAAAGACGGACCACTTTGTTCTTTACGGATGGCCCTGCTCGCTGCCAGGCCGGGCCGGGCCCATCTGGCCTCCTCTGAGCCACCACAGAGCAGGAGAGCCAGCCCTCCAGATGTTCCAGAAGGGCGAAGTGGTGCTCACATGGCCCCCGTGTGAAGGAGAGGGGAGAGGGGAGACATATGTGGAGCGACACAGGAGCCACGGAAGTCCCCCGACAGATACATCAGTCACCGGGAGGGGGAGGAGGAGGAGGGGAGGAGGAGGAGGAGGGGAGGGAGGAGGAGGAGGGGAGGAGGAGGAGGGGAGGAGGGGAGGAGGAGGGGAGGAGGAGGAGGGAGGAGGAGGGGAGGAGGCATCGAGTGGCCTGGCATCCATCTGGAGTCTCCTCTTCGCCCCTGCTCCCTCCCCCCCCCCTCTCCCCCCCCCCCCTCTCCCCCCCCCTCCCCCCCTCCCTCCCTCCTCTCAGTGCGGGAGCAGACACGTGTGTGCGTGCGTGTGCATGCCTGTGAGGTCAAATCCCCTGAGACAGCAGGGCCACAGGGACTATAAAAAGATCAATGGCGGGTTGAGATGTCATCTGGTGAGCATCCATGCCAGCATGCCCCCACGGGGTGTCACTCTCTAAGCCCCCCCACACCCGGTCCTGTAAGGGAGCAAGCCATGTTCACACCAGCCCCCCCTCCCCCCCTCCCCCCTCACCCGGTCTGACTCGCTTCTCCTGGCCATGACTACCCATGCAGGCCAGAGCTGGCCATAAGCACATCTCTGTGTCCGCTTATAGCATTTGGATCACTAGGGTGGCGATTAACAGGGTTTGGCTTGCCCTTGTGCGTTGCTGTGTGTGTGTGTGTGTGTTTTGGCTTCCCCCGCCAGAGTAACTGCCAACATGACAGTCTTTAGAAGGAGAGAAACATCAGCTGTCAGTTGTCAGAAGCCCTTAAGAGAGCGTTTGTGAAACAGGGAGGTGTTTTTGTTAAAGCTTTGTGGTGAAGAAAGAGGGGGAGAGAAGTGTCAGGGAGGAATTCCTGTCATCGTCTCATCAAGCTGTTTGCTTCCACAGCTGCAAATGAAGTGATACCTCTCTATTCAAATGCCTAAAACCAGATATTATTGTTCACACAACATGAACAGAACAGGATGCCTCATTTCCATCACTTACCCATATTCTAGCATCTCTCTGACAGGGCTCAGTCATATATATGCAGTGTGCGTGTGCACCAATAAGGATGTGGTGTGTGTGTGGACGGAGGGTTTTTTAACGAGAGCGAGTCTCTTGCAGATGCCTCTATTACGGCCTATTAGAATCATCATTAAGATCAGCTGGCGCTGCCGGTGCCTTCTCAGTATTGCAGACCTGTTCTCCCGGTGGCCAGGCTCTCTCTCTCTCTCTCTCTCTCTCTCTCACCCCTGTCTGGGAGACGGGGGTTTCCACGGCAACGTCAGCGCCGGGCGACATTTCGGGCAGCGTGTGCGCGCCCTCGCCTCGAGGTGAGATCCCAGACAGGGGACGCCTTTTCCAGACGATGGAGAGAAAGCAATGGCAAATGTAACGTGCCGATTGATTGAAGAGGAAATGGTGGCGCTTTCGCCTGCTAATACTACATAAGGGAGAGGAGGAGGGGAGGGAGGGAGGAGGGAGGGGAGGGAGGGAGGGAGGGAGGGAGGGAGGGGAGGGGGGAGGGGAGGGAGGGAGGGGAGGGAGGGAGGGAGGGAGATTCTCCTGACAGCTTGCCCTGGTTCTCATATGGGTGTTAGAATTTTTGGAAGATTAAACAGGACCCTAATACAGCCTAGATTCCTCCCGGAATTTGTGCTGAACTCTCATTGGCTGATAGCTGCTGGAAGCTCCTGTCTCATTTGCTATTGGCTAGAGCTGCTTTCTTGGGAGATGGAAAACGATGTCTTCAACTCCTGCTGCATTAGGCAAAGATGAAGTCTTTATACCTCGGATGTTCCCCGCGTGTCTCTCTCCGTGGCCTGAGAGACAGAGACAGAAAGGGCTGAATAAACTGCTCGCGGAGTAGCGCTTTGAGCTTCGTTTGTGTCCTCATGTCTGTCGCATACCTGCACGGTCATTAAAGTGCTCCGCTCTTACGAGACCGTCACCGCGAACCGGGGGGGACGATGCCTCCGAAAGCGACTGCCCTCTCGAAGGGGAGCCGAGCCAATCGGTTAAGATGAAGAGCTTGTGTTCGAGGTGCTCGGCTCGGGCTGGGGCATTCCAAAATCCCCAGGAAGATCAGGGGTGGGGAGGGGGGGGTGGTGGTGGGGGGGGGGGGGGGGGGCGCTGCTGCAAGAGAGGGGGCCTCGATAAGGGGCCATGATCTCTTTTCCACAGTACAATTGAAACATAATTATTTCATGCCAGATTGTGTGCTCAGCAAAGCCCTGAATAGGAGCGGCATTTAACTTTAATTAGCTTTGATTTATTCATACTGACTGGATCGCTCACAGAAATTGGATCATCTGATTATAGTCAAGCATGAAAATGACCTGATTAAACACTTCATAAAAAGCTAGTGAGAGAGGAGAGGAGGACCTTGAGTAAAAGACGTGTACAGGCACAGGGGGGGGGGGGGGGGGGGGGGCGGGGAGACATATTGCAGTAGAACATATTGCACTCAGATGTTTCCTCTGCACTCACATCCAGGCCTACCACTTACAGTCATCCAAGGTGGAGAAAAGGTCGTTCATTACGTCTGCCCTAACCTCCCCCCCCCCCCCCCCCCCCCCCCCCCCCCCCCGCCATCTGTTCCCCCCCTCCTCAGGCGCGCCGACGAATGAGAGTCCGGAGTCGAAGACTTGCAGCTCGGCCAAAGTCTCGGGGCTCCAGCGCAGCCAGGAGCAGAGCAACGAGGCGCCCTTCGCCCCGCCCGTGCCCAGCCCCACGCCCGCCTCCCCGCCCACGGGCTCCCCCGCCCCTGCTGCCGCGGCGGCGCCCCCTCCCGCCCCGCGCCCGCGTCCGCCTCGCCTCGCCGCCCCCTCTCAGCGTCAAGCGGGAGTCCGCGGCGCTGCCGCCCATTCCCCACCCCTCCCCTGCTGAGGACCCACCACCACGCCCACGCCCACCCTCACCCCCACCAGGAGCTCCGGGTGCTCCCTCCCCGCAGCACCACGCCCGGCCTCTGATCGGCCACCAGCTCCACCACCCGCTGCAGTACAAACAGCCTCCACGACATCAGGTAGGCTCCGGGTCCTGATGGAGGACGGGGGGGCTCCTAGACTGAGTCCTGTCTGGGGGGTTTTTGGAACCTCACAGGGCTTTCACATGTGCAGGGGCCCTGCATGGATGTCACACTCTGCAGGTGTGCCAGTTCGAAGCTCTGTGTGGGTGTTGACAAAGTAGAAAGTGACGAGCAGCTGGCTAGCGAGCTAGCTACGTTCATTATACAGTATATGTGCAAACCTGTACAGTAGAAGTCCACATAGAATGTAGTAGAATGATACTTTGGATGTTGTACAGTGCTCCTTCAGAGAACCGCAGGAGAAGTCTGCTGCGCCCATTCTCATTGGCCTTTCTTCCTCTTTTTGTCCTCTCTTCTCTCTCTCTCTCTCTCTCTGTCTCTCTCTCTCTCTCTCTCTCTCTCTCTGTCTCTCTCTCCCTCTCTCTCTCTCTCTCTCTCTCTCCCTCTCTCTCTCTCTCCCCAGCCACAGTCACAGCAGCCCCTTGGGCCTCCCCAAACACCACCTCTCCCCCTCCCCCCACCACCACCTCCCCCCCTCCCCCCCACCACCACCTGCCCCCCTCCCCGCACCACCACCCGACCCCCTCCCCGCACCACCACCACCTCAGCGGCCTCCCCCAGAGCTCCCCGGCCCTGCCCCTGTCCATAGCGAACCTCTCTACCTCGCACTATTCCCTGCGAACTCCGGCCCACCGCCATCCGGCCATGTTCGCAACCCCCGCCACACTGCCGCCACCTCCGACCTTACCCACCAACAGCCTCGTGGTCCCCGGGCACCCCTCTGGTACTCCGTACCCAGGTGAGAGAGCGCCGCCCCCCCCCCCCCCACACACACACACACACACCTGAGCAGACACCTTATGAGACTCACGGGCCTCAACATAGGTCTACCTGAACAAGATCTGGAAAACGGATTGATGTCCCCCCCCCCCACCCCCCCAGAAAGACACTAGCCTTGTTTTACTCTTATAAAAGTAACATGTTGTTGATATACTTAAAGGGAAAGTCGGCCGCATTTGCAGCCTGTATTATTGATATGTTTTGTGTAACATAAGCATGTAGCCCTTTTACCTTTTATAGAAGATTATACTTCATGAATGTTTACTATAGGGGTAACATGTTATTGGATAATCATTTTAGAAAATGGTTATCGCACACAAAACATTTTTGAAATAGCAATGTTCAGGAAACATTAACATGAGTTACATTCTAAGCAAGAGCTCTAACTGTTCAGTTCTAATGTGAGACTGGTAAATGCACCCATTTATTACCATTTCACATGCAGCAAGAACATTATGAACATCATGTCGAAAAACTTGTGATCTTTTCTTTACTTAAGAAAAGGCCACGCTTATTATTACATGCAGTTATGTTGTGTGTTCTTGTGTAATATATCAAGTTTGTTCCTTCCTTTGACTGTTTCCTATATAGGTCAGGCTTTGAAAAGGGTCTTTTTTTAGCCTAGGTACAATGTGTTATGTAGTATACCAAGTCTGGTATATAGATGTATAGATATATATGTATATATCTATAATATATATATATATATATCTAACGTTGAGGCCTTGGTACTTGTAGTTGGTACATGGAGGGATAGCATCTGTGTTTTCTGCTGAGATGACTCTTGGTTCTCTCCTGTCTTTAGATACCAGCCTGTTGATATCATTCAACCAACCAATCATGTATTGCCAGCCTCATTCGGGGATTCTGATTGGCACATTGTCACAGGCAACTCTCTTACCGCCACCAATGAGTCCTCACGTAGAAAACCCTCACAGCATGAGCTGGAGAAACAGAGAATGCCAGGTGACTATTTTCTTCTCTTCTCTTCTACCCCTGTTGTGAAGACTGACTGGTCGCCCTGGGCCTCTCTTGTGTCTCCTTTTTCCCCCCTTTTTTCTCGCTCTCCTTTCTTGCAGAGCATGACCTCCTGCGGCAGGAGCTGAACAACCGCTTCCTGGTTCAGAGTTCAGGGAGGAGCAGGGGGCCGCCGTCGGCCTCGCCCCTGGCCCCCGTGTCGCTCCTTCGGGCAGAGTTTCACCAACACCAGCACATGCACCAGCACCAACACACCCACCAGCACACCTTCACTCCCTTCCCTGCCAGTCTGCCCCCGGCCGCCATCCTAACTCCGCCCACCGCACCCCCAATGGTGCGTACCCCAGGCAAAAATGTGAGGATAAGTAAAACCCCCGCCCTTCCACCCCGACCGAACCAAACTCCACCCCTTACTCCCCCCCCCCCCCCCCCCACCCAACCCACGTCCCAAAACCCCCAGGCAGTTCTCCTCCTCGCCTGATTCGCTCAGGGAAACAAACTCCGCCTCCCGACCCCTTTGCCCCCAGTGGTGTCCTCACCCCCCCCCCCCCAGGCCCCACATGACCCCCCCTTCCCCTCCCCCGCTGTTTGGTTCCTGGTCCTGTTAGTACTGCCACACTGTCCTAGCTGACAGTGTTTCACCCCTGGCCTCCTCCCAAGATCCTTACAGTAATCTGGACAGGAAGTGGGCAAGACAAACCCAGACCCATCCTCCATTGGCAGACATGTTTGTCCTCAAAGCTGAAACCGCCTCAAACAACCCGTTCTGCCACATCCACTAGACCTCATGTGTGTTGAGACTGGCGATTTGATTAGGATATACATATATACTGTATATATACACATATACTTTATATACACAAAGCCACTGCCCCTTTGTGTTTCCACGCATGGCCCGCTTGTCCGAGCAAGCCTCCGCCATTTCAATGGATTCAAATCCTTCCTCCCTTCTCCAACGTACATTCTGCCATTGGGTTCCCTGCTGGGGAACACGGGGGGAGTGCCTCGGTTAGGGTTTCATTGTTTTCACATGGCTTTGTTTAAAATGTTTTTTCGAACGAGAGAGGTCCATCGACCGGCGGCGCGCAGCGTGACTACGGTCGCGATGACTTAACTCAAAGCCTTTCCACTCAGTGACTTCACTGATTGCAGATGAAAAGACCCTGACGTCACCGCCAGTGATGGTGTTTTGCTAAGGACTGTAATTGCTTCCGCGCTATCGGGCCACCAGCCAAACACCGGCAGCAGGAAAAAAAGTTTGGACTGTTCATCCATTATTCCTGATCAGATCAGAGAGAATATGTTGCTGAGGGACTCAGCATCATTACTTTATTAGATCCATCATGTCCGTGGCCCCTGCTCAGGTCAACCCAAACCCATTAAGATGATCCTCACTGGAGGACGTACAATTATCCTCCGAGCCGGAGGTTTGCAGGCCGGTCATGTATCCGTTCGGCATCTGATAAGTCGGAGGCTGTTTAGATGAAAGTCCCCGCGCGAGGCCCCCACGCCTCAGGAACACATGCCGTTGTCTCACACTCCATTCTCTGCTTGCCGCTCCTCTCAGGGCTCTTTACGTGGCGCTCGGCGTTAGCTAGGCGCTCGCCCCGTTTGAAGATGAAAGTGCTGGGCGTGCTTGGCTGCAACGCTGGTGTCGCACCCGACTACGCTGCTCACATCCTCTCCTGTTGTTCAGCCCCGGCTGCCACCACTCTACAAGGGATCCGAGCCGGCTGATCATTTATTCTTTTTGTGTATTTGCTTAACCGTGTTTTCTCTCTTCCTCCCTCCCCTTCCCCCTCCCCCCTTCCCCCTCCCCCCCCTCCCCCCCTCCCCCCCCCCACCTGCTCGAGACACAGAGAGCAGCGGTGACGTGTAGCAGTTTCTTCTTTTTGTCGTGTTGTGTCATGGACGTTTTGAGCGGGAATGAGCCCAGCTGTGCCTCTCTCTCTCCCCCTCTCTCCCCCTCTCTCTCTCCCCCTCTCTCTCTCTCTCTCTCTCTCCCTCTCTCTCTCTCTCTCTCTCCCAGCGCTCCATGTCATTTGAACTATGTAACAGCCCTCGGCTAATAGCTGTAATTAATGAAATTATGAATCCTGTGTATTTGTTTATTGTTTGACGCCCTCAAGCAGCTGGCTTGCCAAATGGCAACACTGACAGTCTTTTCCCCCGCCCCTTCCTTCCCCCGTCTTCCTACGGAAAAGGAATATCCTTAATTGTTTAAAGATGAAATATCGAGCCTTAATTACCCAAAGCTGTTTACAGTAAACCTCTGACAGGGCCCGTAAATTACAAAGCATACGTTTTTTTTACAGAGTGCCGTAAAGTGTGGAGCATTACTCCCTCCGCGCGGCACATAAAACGAATCGAGTCTTGTGAAGGGAGCGACCTGTTTAATGAGCTCAGGAGCTGGCTCGCCATTTCCAGTCAATAGGGTGTCTGTGTCTGTGTCTGGCCAATTATCGCCCACAAACAAGCCCACGCTGGCGCGCGGCGGCCATTTTGGGGCGGATGTAAATGGTCCCGCTTCACTGGAGCCCCCTTGGCCACCCCCTGTGCTTGGCGAGCGAGCGGGCCACCTCCCCCTCCCTGCCCTCCCGCCCATGTCGCACAGGGGGAAACGCGCACAGTAAAACACTGATTCATGCCTGCTCGTTTCCCAGTTTTTTCAAATGTTAAGCCCTAAACGGCGTCGCTTGCCAAGAAGACTTTGGGAAAACACTCGCAAAAAGTAGCTGCGAATGGTTTATTTACGTATTAGGAATATGTTACTGTCAGTCGCAATAAGCTCGCTTCAGAATAGAGAGCCAGTATTGGCTTACAGGAGACGTACAAAGTCACCCTTTATACATGGGAATCATGCTCTTTCTGTCTGTCTGGATTTCTTTTTCTGGCTCAAATTTGTTAACCAGACTCCCATGCCAGGGCCTTATGACGTGACACAAGACACTGTACAAAGCTTGTACAGTCATAGCCGACATCCAAACCAAATTATTCTATTAGTCATCCAATATGGCTCTTTATTACTCTATTTCAGGTCTTCAAGGTTACGCCGTTCTCATGCTGCTCTTTCCCAAATGAGCTGTCATCCATAGCGAATGCAGTCGACCCAATTCAATTTCACTCGTAAACGAGCGTCTGTGCTTAAAACCCCCCGCTTGCATGTATGTCCTCTTATGATTTAACTCGCAGAAAATTGCCGTGTTTTTTTTCGGCTGAATCTCCCCCTTTTGAAGTCTCCATTTCAAGTTGAAATCCCTATGGTTTATGTGTGCCTTCGTGCACCCTTTCCATGACAAGAACCGTTGTAAAAAATAAAAATAAAAAGGAAAAAAAGAAATAAAAGCCATACCAGTCACAAGCAATTAGATTCACTTTGCAACAAATTTTCCATCTAATAGAACCATAACTCAATTTTCCAGAGCTAGAAAGCCACACCCAAGTATAACATGCTCAATTGGAAGAGGAGGCTATCCTGGTGCTTGGCAGTGTGTTTAGCCGGCCCCAAAGTGGTTAATTTAACATTGGTGGTTTATCTCCCCTGCGTTGGCTGAAACCTATGACCTGTGTGTTGCCCCAAGCCAGCTGCCTGTGAACGCGCTCTCTGATTGGACTGTGCTGTGATGACGAGTCACAGCTGCCTGTGAACGTCCTCTCTGATTGGACTGTGCTGTGATGACGAGTCACAGTCGCGGTCTTGAACAGTACGTTGTTTGATTGTGTTCCTGTGATGTCGTTGGCCTGGTTCTAATATTGGACTCTTTTCTCTTCCTCAGTTCGACAAATACGCCCCCAAACTGGACAATCCATTCATCAGACATTCAAATGTACGTACATTTCGGGGGGGGGGGGGGGGTTTTTGGGGGGGGGTGTACTAAACGTTAGCACGTTCTCTGTCAAATGGGCGTATTTGAGGTTTTCTAGGACAAGTTCCTGGTTGTTTATATGTTTGTCTGTGTCGGGTGATGTTTTTGTTGACGATGTTTGTTGTTGTTGTTTGTGTCTCCCCAGTTCTTCCCCTCATACCCCCCCACAATGCCAGGCATGCCCCCTCTGCTACCTCACTCAGGACCCTTCAGCTCACTGCAAGGAGCCTTCCAGCCCAAGGTCAGCTCCTTAGCTCTACCCTCTGCTGCACGCACACACACACACACACGCACCCCCACACTCCCCCCAAACACACACACACACACACACCCTCCCAGATATACTCACCCACACGTTCAACGCACTCCACCTGCACATACAGGAAGCTTGTTAACACTCACGCACACACACAAATCAAATGTTCAGACACATTGTCATTTTCCAACTGGACTCGCTCGTCCGTCCCCCCCGTCCCCCCCACCAAGAAATGAGTGGTACAGCATGAGGTTGTGTTGAGAGCACCTGAATCATTACACGTCACCACCAACAGCAGCTGCACTGGAAGTACAACAGCCCTGATAAGTCTACCCTGAGCTTATTCCCCCCACCCCACAATAAAGAGCTATGCAAACACGGTGTCTAAGCTGGCTGGGCCAGGCCATGCCGGGCCGTGCTGAGTGAGATAAGCAGCCATGGGGTTGGTGTGTGACGGGCCGTGCCTGGCCGAGGGCCCAATGCCTCTGACCTTGTGTAAGCCACCAATCAAAGCTGGCCTAAATCCGCCGGCCTTATTCCCCACTGGATCTATTATGGAAGGGCCTTTTGTTGCAGCTCCTCCAGATGGTTAGAGCCCCAGTTATCCTCTCCATCCTGGGGCGTAAGCCCCCGCCAGGCAGGGAGGGCTGGAGGGAGGGAGGAGGGGGGGGGCTCAGGGGGGTGTTGGGAGGGTTACCAGGTCTCCTG
Source organism: Thaleichthys pacificus (assembly GCA_023658055.1). Lineage (NCBI taxonomy): Eukaryota > Metazoa > Chordata > Actinopteri > Osmeriformes > Osmeridae > Thaleichthys > Thaleichthys pacificus. The sequence continues at coordinate 5,178,962 of CM042864.1, forward strand.
CTTTCTGGGATGGATTAGTATGGCTGATCTAGGCACTTGGGTTCCAGACCTAAAAGAAGATCAAAAGAGATCTGGCCTCTCCTATTTTCCCCTGGAGGTATTTTTTTTTTCTTTTTCTTTTCTTTTTTTCTTACCACAGGAATCACAGGATTGCGATTTGTTGACGTCACACAGCGGTGGGGATTAGAAGCTTTACTCTTAGCAAAACAGCAGCGCTCGTGCTTTTCTGCTGGAGGGTGTCCTAAATCAGAGCAGAGCCCGGGAGCATTGCGGTATTAGTCCATCGGGTTTAAGTTTGTTCTGCTTTGCTTAGACTAGAAGTTAAATCCTCGACACAAAGCCCCTCTGCTCTCACAGTGCTCGTTCCTAACCGCTCTCTCTCTCTCTCTCTCTCTCTCTCTCTCTCTCTCTCTCTCTCTCTCTCTCTCGCTGTCATTCTACCTCTCCCTCGGTCTGTCGCTCTCCCTCCCTCCCTCCATCTCCCTTTCCCCTGGTTGCAGGCCTCCAATCCCATAGACGTAGCATCTAGGCCCGGAACAGTACCTCATACACTCCTGCAGAAGGACCCGCGGGTATGTCCTCAACTGTCCTGTAACACACACACCTGCAGGACACACACACACCTGCAGGACACACACACACCTGCAGGACACACACACACCTGCAGGACACACACACCTGCAGCTCAGTGTTGCATGCTGTAGGAGACACACATAAGCGCAGCTAGTTCAGGCAGGGCAATCGGGCAGCGTGCGTCAGTCATCGGGGACGTAAGGCGTCTTACTCCACCTTCCTTTCCTCCGCCCACTACCACACCCATGTTAGCAGCGCATATCCATTGGGCCACGTCCGATAAGGCGTCTTTAAAAGACGCGCGGATACGCACACACTCACCCCGGTTGTTGTATGATCAGTGCTGCTGCCACCCTCCGCCATCCCCTTTCTCCCCCGTGCTGTCTGTCTGTTCGGTCCCTCCGGGGGATTATATCTCTATTGCTCCCTGCCTCATATGTCAAGTATGGATGTGTTGCATCGAGGAGGCAGGGAGCGCTTCCCTTAGATCATCCACTCCGCCAAAGTCAAATCTACATGTCCATGTCATGTAACACTAAATGCTCAAATCTAATACGTGATTGTCTTGACTGAACTGTATGAAAAAGACACGTGTCTAAAATGTTTTGATGGAGCTATACACTCACTGACTGTCCATGATGTCTCCCTCAGGTATCAGACCCTTTCAGGACGTCAGTGAGAGTAAGTTGTCATTTTGAACGCAGAGTGTCCTAAAGCACATTGGTCCCCGTCCCTCTGTCCCTCCCTGTGACAACAACAAAGCGTGTAACCCCCTGAAACCCCTTCTGCCCCTCCTCTCAGAAACCGGGCAAGTGGTGCGCGGTGCACGTCCAGATTGCGTGGCAGATCTACCACCACCAGCAGAAGATGAAGGTGAGGCCCTCGCGTGCGACCCTCCGTCTCGGGGTGGCAGAGGAAGGCGGGGGGCTGGTGGGGGGGGGGGGGCTTGTGGTTCCTCTTACTGGCAGCCCCGTAGTCCTCTGTGCCCTGGGAACCCTTTCCCCCCCCCCCGGTGTCATTTTTTTCCATGGGCACTGCCACCCTGTCTTTCTGGGTTTAAAGTCTCTAATCAGCTTACACATGTTTAGTGACAACACAGCGGGGCTGGATTAGGGCTGTGACGGCCCTGTCAACGAGCTGGACCTTCTGTAGTGGCCCTCCACAACGGCTACCACTCAAGGGCGGCGGCATATTGCATTTTTAACTCTCCCACTTTTCCTGTCTCCCCCCCTCCTCTCTCCCTCCCCCCCTGCTCCCCCCTCCTCCCTCCCTCCCTCCCCCCCCCTGCTCCCCCCCCTGCTCCCCCCTCCTCCCTCCCCCCCCCTGCTTCCCCCCCCTCCTCCCTCCCTCCTCAGCAAATGCAGCTGGATCCCCACAAGCTGGACATGAACGGCAAGCTGGACCTGTTCAGCCGGCCCCCGGCTCCAGGGGTGTTCCCCGGCTTCCCCTACCCCCACGACCTGGCCAGACCCATGTTCTCCTCCACGGGTGAGTGCCCCCGCCACCCCCATTCCCTCCCCCCTCCCCCCCCATACCAGTCAGGGGATACGGTGACCCCGGGGCCAGTGCTTTTACATGGCCTCATATGACCTTGTAGGTCCTGAACAAAACATAACTCAGCGTTTTGTTATTCTAATCACCTACCTTGTGTACAGAGATGCTAATTGAGGCAGCGTCGCTGTGAGTATGGACCTAGACGCCCACAGCATGTAGTGCTTCTGAAAATGGATAGTTCAGTTGTGGGCTAATTGACTGGTGGCCCTGCTGGAAAAGGGTACCATTGCGTCGGCCGCCCTTTCAATTGTAATTATCCGGCATTGTATCTCACGCACACTTGTAATTGGTGCTTTCATTAACGATGTGAGCAATATGGGTGAAAGGTAGAAGACACTCACAGCGTTTTGGAAAAGAGGTCAGCGTCTGCATGATTCATAACAACAGGCTCATTTAGCCACGCTCAAACACGCAGACGCTGTGGCTTTCGCACAAAGAGAGAATGTCATGTGCTAATTGCTGGAAGACGTCTTTCAGCAAACTATCGTTAACCCTTTGACGCGCCGGAAATTCTGGTGTTATTCGTCTAGTTAGCGGCGTTTTAGCACAAATCAGCCTCACGCCCTCCACCGTATAGCCATTAGCGCCATCTTCAGGGTGGAGTGCCTTGGGTTTACGCCTCGGGGTCACAAGGTCAAAGGTCACCATAGAGAGTCACCATAGAGAGTCCGTCGTGACTTTATAACATGTGTGGTTCAGCCGACGCAATATATCTTTCGCTACTCTGAGGATGTGAGTCGTAACTGCAAAATGTAGAACATCCTGGTCTTTTGTTTTTACTGCGTTTTGACATTCTATGTGGACTATTGGGACATGAAAAATGTTTTTCTGGCATGCTAAATAGTACAGAGTAAAGGGCAATGAGAGATACGGTGTGTGTCTGTTTGTGCTTACAATACTGGAGGGAGTTCTATCTCTCTGAAGGCCGTGAGAGGAGTGTGTTAATTAGTGAACCAGGTGTGGGAAGCTTTGAGACGACTGCGCCCGGTGAACGAATCAGATGAAAGTGTGATGTAACGGTGTTCCTCCTATAGGCTCTGGGCATCCTGCTGCCTCCCCCTACGGCCCCTCCCCTCACCACAGCAGCTTCCTGCCTCCTAGCCACTTGGCAGGTAAGTGTAAGTAGCCTCCCTTTTTACATCTCCCCTCTCTCTCTCTCTGCCACTCTCTCTCTCTTTCTCTCTTTCTCTCTCTCCTCTCTCTCCCCTCTCTCCCCTGTCTCTCTCTTTCTCTCTCCTCCTCTCTCTCTTTCTCTCCCTTTTCACACTCATACCTGGAAAAACACCACTTGAGATGCAGTTGAAGTGAACACGGAGGAAGTTTGACATGGACGCCTACTGTGGGATTACTTGGCAAATGTAATCCTTGTGTTGCAACATGTTTTTGCCTCTGAGTCGTACTCGAGGGTTATGGACAGAAAGTCTTCGTGAAAGACTCCTGCCCCCCCCAGTGTCTTATAAGAGCTCCCCTTGAATAACCCAGAGTCTGGTCTGAAGAGAAGTATAGTGAGCAGGCTGGGCCCTCAGAGCAAGTTGGTTTATTCTCCTAGACTACTTCCCCAACCCCTTCCCACCCTCCCTCCCCCCCTTCCCTTTGTTCAGTCAAAGGTTTTTACCACACAGCTCTCGTGTTGGAGTTTCTATATTGGCTCTGTGAATGACAGATGGCTGTAACAAATATGGCGTGTTACCTTGTGGCCCGTTTCCATTGGCTTTCCCAAAGTCTTACTTTCTCAGGCGGGAAAATTGCAGGGGGGGGTTTGTGTTTTCCGTCAGAGACGCTGTCTGGGTAGAGTGTGGCAGGGTGATTTCACGGGATAAGCTCTCAACTCGATCCAATTTGAGTTTCTAAACACGGGGTGCACAGGGAAAAGATTTTCGGGTGGAAATCCTGTCTAGAGATTTTCCAGTTGTTGTTTTTCAGACATATTGACATGTCCGGGTCCGAGTATTGACCTGGTCATTAAGTAGACATTTCCAAACGCCAAAACGTCGTGTAAACATCGCACGACACGTTCCCAAAATGGAACGGCTAACACGATAGGAAGCCCACACAGTCCTATGCTAACCACGTGTTTCTGGATCGCTATCTGAAGGTAGGTATGAAGGATTGCGTTTGCTTCGTCATTTCCGAAACGTCGAGGTTGCTAAAACCGCGTCCAGCTGAGATGGGCCACTCTGCAGCCTCCCTAGAGCCCAGGCGGGATACAACCCCCGTTCCAGCTGCAGTAGCCTGTTCAGAGACTGTTGTGGCACTTCCCCACCCCTCCTGTGTCCCCGTCCAGCTCATCTGTAGTCCCCGTCCAGCTCATGACCCATCATACCCAGACTCCCATCATGCCTTGCGGGGTCAGACACGAGGGCGGAGCCCTGGGGAGAGGGAGCTCTAAGCCAGTCCTACAGGGCCAGTAGCGTAGCTGCGCTAGGATTATCACAACCAGGACGGCAGCGACGGGGAAAAAAAAACTAAACCACAAAAAAAAAGAGAGAGAGAGAAAACACACAGCTCGCTTGTAAGAGAAAAGCCGAGTGGAACACCAGGGGCTTCCTCCAGCCAGCCCCGTTCGCTAATCCCTGTTTGGCATTTTGCAGATCCATTCAGTCGCTCCAGTACCTTTGGCGGCCTCGGCAACCTTTCAACCAGTGCCTTCGGAGGATTAGGCAACCCCTCGCTCGGTAAGCGCCGGCCCCCCCCCCCCCCCTCCACCCCTCCACCCCCCCCCCCCCCCTCCTCTTCCTCTCCTCGCCTGGCCCGTGGGCCGACACAGAGCAGCTCAGGTTTAGACCACAGTGAGGGCCCACGAGGAAGGAAAATCAAGGCACTTAGCTCGGCATCCAAAGCCAAAGACCTCCCCCCCACAGCCCTCGTACCCAGAGCAGGGGGAGGACCAACAAGGCAGGCAGCACCAGACCCCCCTCTCCCCCCCCCTCTCCCCTCCCCCCCCCCCCCCCCCCCCCAGCCCTTAGCCCCCACTGGCCTGGCTTTAATCTGACAACACCATTGCCAACAAGAGCTCCCAGGCTTGCAGTTTGGTTGCCATTCATCTATTAATTATTCTACAAGCCCCCCATCCCCCTCTTCACACCACTGTGAAGGACTCTCTCTCTCTCTCTGTCTCTCTGGTTCTCTTTCTATCTCCTGCTCCCTTTCTTCCTTCTATTCTCCTCCGCCAAATGGGGTTGCCCTGTAGCGAAATGGATGTCAGTGAAGGAGACACGCTATTGGAATTCCGAGGTCTCCCTGGCTTTTCACAACCCTCACCCCCAGAGGGCAATTGAGTCCCCTCCTCCCCCCCCCCCCCCCCCCCCCCACTTCACCCAGCGAAAGGGCCCTGAGAATCAAGATGGAGAGAATGTTGAAGGAGCCAAGACCTCTCTGTCCAGCAGTAATACGTACAGAAGTGTGGGGCAGGAGGGGGGAGGCGGGGGGGGGGGGGATATTAACCAGTCTTTACAAAGCAAAGCTCCTGTGAGGGCTCCCAACCCCAGCACAGCAACAACAACAACAACAGAAAAAACAACAAAAGCTGCTTTTGTGCTCATTCACTGTTTCCCTCCAGTCGTACGTGTCCATGTGGGGCGCTCTGGCTTTGCTCACCCTCTCTTCGTCTTGTCCCCTCTCCTCCAGGCTCCAACAGCGTGTTTGGCCATAAAGACGGCCCGGGCGGGTTGCCAGGTTTCGGCGCCTCCCACCATGACGCCTGGAACCGGCTCCACCGCACCCCGCCCTCCTTCCCCACCCCGCCCCAGTGGCCCAAGTCGGCCGACGCCGAGCGCAGCGGCTCGGCCAACAGCCACCACGAGCGCGAGCGGGAGAGGGAGCGAGAGCGGGACCGAGAACGGGAGAAGAGGGACTCCTCCGTCGGGAAGGAGGAGAAGGAGCGAGACAGGTTCGGAGTGATTTCATTCGTCCTCAACGGACGCCGTTCAGATGAACGGCGTTGTCGACGGCGTCGATGGGCGTCATCCATCCACCCAAAACTGTAGCTAGGTGGTTAAATATCCTCACAGGAGGCCTCACGTGTGTCTGCCGTCTTCCCCCTTCTCTCGCAGGGACTCCCTGGAGCGCAGCCGCCACTCCAACCGCTCGTCGCCGGCCTCGGCGCCCGTCAGCTACCAGATCAGCAGCCTGATCCGCTCCAACAGCCAGAACTCGAGCGACTCGGGCCGCCACCGCAGCGGCAGCGTGGACCGCGTGCGCGAGGCGGAGAAGGAGCTCCTGGAGCGCCACCGCGAGGCGGCCATGTTGGGCGGCGGCGGCGGCGGCGACGTCAAGGTGAAGGAGAGCCGCTCGCCGGGGAAGGAGGCGTCGGAGAGGCGCCCGGGCGACGACGGCGTCAAGCCCGTCCGCCGCTCGCCCTCCCCCTACTCCAAGGCGGTGCTGGGCGAGGCGGGGCTGAAGATGGCGGGCGGCGGGCCCCCGCCCACGCTGAAGGACGGCGACCGGAAGGAGACGCCGGCGGCGGAGCTCATGCTCAAGGTGAAGAACGACATGAAGATCAAGGAGGAGAGGAAGGAGGAGCAGGAGGTGATGGTGGTCAGCTCCGAGCCCGCGCCCCACCCCCCTCCCGCCCCGGCGCCGCCCATCCCGTCCATGCACCCGGGCCACCCGCACCACCACCACCCGCCCCTCTCCCAGCAGATCCCTCCCCCGTCCCCCCGCTGCAGCGACCTCCCCCAGCACCACGGCTCCATCCACGGCATGCCCATGGCCCACTCCCTGCCCCTGTCCATGAGCGCCATGCACCAGATGGGCAGCCTCAACGTGCTGGACCGGGCCCGCATGGCGCCCTTCATGGGGGTGAGCCCCCTTGGCGGCGGGCCGAGAGCGGCTGCCCCACCAGGCCTTCCCCTGGGACCCCCTGCGCGAGGCGTACCGGAGCCTGGACCTGCAGCGCCGCATGGACTTCCAGCTGCGGGCCGAGCAGGGCCACCGCTTCCCGGGCATGTACGAGCAGGAGCGGGCGTACCGGGAGAGGGAGGCCCACGACTACTCGCACCACGAGCACCTGCTGGAGGTGCGCCGCGAGCACGAGCGCATGAGGCAGCAGGCGGAGGAGAGGGAGAGGCTCCACCTGAGGGAGGAGCTGGACCGCGCTCGCCTCCACCAGCTCCACCAGTCCCCCATGGAGGGCCACCTCCCCCACATGCCCCCGTTCATGTCCCACCTAGGGGGGATGCCCTACCCCAGACTCAGCCCCTCCACGGGACACAACGGCCTGCTGAACAGGACGCCCCCCACCGCCGGCGCTCAGCGCCCCGCCTCCGCTGGTGCCGGCCGGAGGCGTCAGGCCCACATCCCCCAGAAGGACTACCCCTCTCACCACCCAGGACCCCCGGGATTACTCCCCCTCCCGCAACCCCAAAGAGGTGGAGGCACGGTAGCTTCACGGACAAAAGGACCGGCGGGGCGCTTAGAAAAGTACCTCCCTCCCCTCCCTCCCTCCCTCCCGCCCTCACCCGCCCCATTTCAAACCTCTTAAAAGAACAAGATGCACTGCTTTTTCACACCGAGAGAAAAGCGAAGTCGAGAGAAAACAGTATGATTGTACAAAGCAAAGATTTGTTCGGCTGACGAAGCACATGCCATGAGTTCATTTTATATATGGACCGGAAGAGGAGAATGTCGGAGACATAAATCAAGTACAAGTACGTGTATGTCTGTTTCCGACTTAAAATTTGATAATAATATTAATATATTAATCCAATAACTTCTTCCGGTTTTACGCGGAAAAAGAAAGTCCTCAAATGAGTTTGTACATTTCCTATCCTCGTTCCATGTATAGACATCATTTTTATGAATTTGTAATTTGTGCATTAAGTCTCTATTTCTTTTCCCCCTGATATTTATCTTGGTTTGTTTGTGAGGCATCTAGGATGTTCCGCGGTAATGACTGGATCTTTCAGCTGTAACTGAACCTCATGGTACCTGGGGGATCCTCATTAACGACTATGTACCACGTTACATTACAGATTCGCTTTGTTTATGTGCTTTGCCTTCGAGATATGCAGACAAATATTATATGACGAGGTCTTTGTTCGGTCTCTGTAAAAAAGATTCTTGTAAATATCTTGTTGATATTCCTTGCTGCAAAATTACCATGTACATTTATTAGGCTTTTTAAATGTTTCTAGAAAAAAAAAAATACAAACGACATCAAACAGAAACCACTTCCCTGTTGGAAACCATGGTAACAGACAAGCCTACCCAATGGGAGCGGGGGAATGGTAAAGGGGCCTGAACAGAACATCTGCAATCTATGCAAAGAGGCTCCTAGAAACCTTATGAAGAGGCCACCTGGAGAGAACATTGGATATGTTGATTCAGTAAACAGAACAGGGTTTCCCCCCCCTCACCCCCCCCCCCCCCCCCCCCCCCTCAGACTATGGAATGGAATTACAAAAACCGGAAGACATTCAGGTCCTAAATTGTACTGGAAGGCGTACAGACCGGGTGAGACTAACAGCAAGAGAAAGACACTTTTGATTGGACGGCAAAAGGACTTTCTCTGTCGACCTTGTGGTGTTGTGCAGTTGTTTTTCTTAGACTCTTGTATACAAAACAAGTAGAGTTTTAGGCGTGCAAAAAAAATGAAAACGAACATTCATGGTTTAAAATGTACGGAATAAAGTTTGGACCTAAATATCTGTGACCTCCTTTTTTCTTTTAATAGCGCAGGTAAATCCACAATCGATAAATGTAACTCGGGAAGAAACCATCGTGTTGATTCACCACCTCTGAGCGTCCCAGTTTGTACGCAATAACAACTGCTCGTTTTATATTACAACACAGCTAAGAGATGATGAAGGGAACTCGGCCTGGCTACCCAGTGGCTAAGGGTGATTAGGCTGATTCGACAGTAACTCATCATAGAAGCCTACATCAGCTATGCAGCTCTCCAGGGATCAATGAGATAGGGCCAAGGCAATTGAGGGTGGGACTAATAGGACATTGATTTTGTAAGAAAGAAGGTTCAGAGTGTTTGTGTTGCAGGTAACTGGTATTGACTGGCGGACCAGCAGCGTATTGACCTGCGGTCCGGTCTCATTAAGCTGGAGCAATGCCTTGGAGGCAGCCTATCGGATGTTCCAGGAAAAGGCTCTCTCTCCGCCTCTTCTCCCTCTTCCTCCTCACTCATCTGTTTGGCTAATGAGGCCGGGAGGCCCTCTGCAGCTGTCCTGGGAGGGGCGTGCAGGGATGTCCCCGTCCTGCTATCGACGAGGCCTTTCTCTCCCAGCGTCTTCCCGGGGAACGCCGATTCATCCTAATCACGCCTGCGGCTCGCCATCGCGCCGCGCCTCCCAGCGATGCTGTCCCCGGGCATCAGAGCGTAATGACAGACGGGATCAAGCCGTGCCGAGGTCATTAGGGGGTGTTATTGAAAATCAATAGCGTGCCTCTGTCTCACACACTCACCAGCAGGTCTCCTTTTGAAGAAAAAAAAAAAAGAAAAAGAAAGAAAAAAAAGGTCTCTTGGAAAAGCCCGTCTGTCAGGGTGGCCCCAGTGTATCGGTAAGACTTAAATCACTATCACTTTCGATTTGGGAGCCTGGTAATTGAGCCACACATTCCCGTGATGGGGAGCCATCTACAAGCTTCACTTTATCAGCCTGGGCTTTTTTTTTTTATATAACCTAGTAAACTCGCAGGCATTTAACCTCCCATTCCAGCGGGTTTGTTTTGGATTCTTAGGCGAGCTGTTATTCACCAGCCTCGAGTCCGACGACGCTGTTATGTTATCTCTAATATGGGAGTCAGGTGGCTGAGCGGTTAGGGAATCGGGCTAGTAATCAGAAGGTTGCTGGTTCGATTCCCGGCTCTGCCAAATTGGGAGAGCCGGGCAAGCTTGGGCAAGGCACTTCACCCTACTTGCCTCGGGGGGAATGTCCCTGTACTTACTGTAAGTCGCTCTGGATAAGAGCGTCTGCTAAACGACTAAATGTAAATGTAGTTCCGTCCAGCCTAGTTCTGTCCTTCTTGCGGCGAAGCTCAAAGAGGCTCGCTGGAGATGAAGCCCCGTCGCTTTCAGTCTTTGTCTGGCAAGGTCAATTTATTTCAGCACACAGTCTATCATCAGAGGGGAATCCATTGACACGTTTCGTGGCGTATCTAACTTGGGGTACATTATCACTATGCCTGCTGCTGTCAGGCCTCCCAAAGGTGGTTTTCAAAGGGGACAGGATAAAAAAATATATAAAATTTGCTTGATATAATTTTGCATAGTGTCTGCAATGTTAAAAATACAGTATTCTGCAAAAGTCTATTACAAAAAAAAGCTTTCATAATGAAATTAAAAGACAAAAAACATATATATATATATATATATATACTGCCACACAAGTACAGAACACAAAATAATTTATATGTAAGATAATATTAATGGAAAAAATCTTAAGAAGCCTACGACTTCTGCACAGTAATAGTTCTATTCACAGTTGTATTTAACTTTCTTTTTTTAAATTGTATAATATTAAGTGTGATACAATAAATCTAGCACATTTTTGTTTCACCCAAAGCCACTTAGTATGCTGTGTGATACATACAATTATACATTTGACTGCATAATTCCAATTAATGGGATAGTACGGTATACGACATAGGACATTGTTTTATGTTCAGATCCCTAATCCTTGGCATTTATCTCCGGGAAACCTCAACGCTCAAGGTTGGGATTGAATTTCCATGCACTCAAATGCCTCCAAAAAGCTCTTGGCACAGAGTTCACATCTGAGGCACAAAAAACACAGGAACATGCCCGGGAGGGGGGGGGGAGGGGAGGGGGGAGGTTCTCCAGCACAATGACAGCTAATAGGGCTGTGCCAACCTAATAAGATGGGCAACGAATGAATGGCTCAGTCCGAGCTCCTATACTCTGCCTCTCTCTTTCCCCTGCTGATAAAACATGTATGAAAGCAGTTTTCTGAGCTGCCATGAAGCGTCCCCCCTCCAGCCTTCTCCCCGTGAGAGCTAATGCATTAGTTCCCATTTGGAGGGCTGTTTGGAAATGGAGACGGGTAATGACACTGGAGGCCCCGTGATCGCTTCTGAATGACTCTGGGGGTCCGCTGGGCCCGGTGATTTGGGAGGGTGGGCCTGTGCTTTGGCGCTCCAAGCCTCCTCTCTATGGGGAACACAGAGCTCCCCTGTGCACGACTAGACTCGGCTGCACGTCTAGGAGGGAAGGGGGTATATCCAACAGGAAGAACGGGGGAGAGAGAGAAGGTTCCGGGGCTTCCTCTGTATCCGTATAGTCACAAGGGTGTTGTTTATATCACCTAAAAAGGCTAGCGGCATCGCCTCGACCTTCCCACCTCTAAAATATCTTTTTATAGCCTTCAACATCAACAGACATCCAGCTGACAGGACCCAGGATAGTCAGCAGTTTAGAGCTGGCCTTAAACTCAGACAGACGTGTGAATTCCAGGCCGCGGTGACAAAGTGCTGTCTAATGTCTTTTCACCTCTGGTTCAATGGCAAATATGTCTGCTATCTCACAGCACCACGAGGCTGTGCAAATTCTGGCTGGGGAGAGGACAGAATATAAATCACCCCATTTCACAGAAGAGCATCAGAGAGGGGGGGGGTGTGTGAAGATATGGAAGGGAGGGGTGGGATTCAACAAGCCAAAGTAATTTTTCCACTTTTATTCATTTTTTTTTTAAAGGATTTTTTCCATGGTTTAGTGGAACCTCACAATCTCCCCACACTGCCAGTATTATGTACACAAGCCGTAAAAGCGAATAACATTTATGCAGCTGGGTGCGTCTGGCAGAGGTGGTCCTCTCATTCAGGGCTACAGCCTGGCATGATGCCGCCACCATCACAGTCCCCTGTTCTTTGTGTCGGCAGCAGGCGCGAGCAGTCCAGGGAAAAGGAGGGGGCGGTGGCAAAGACGAGGCTCTCCAAACACTTTATGGCTAAAATGGGGCTCTAAGAAAACATTTCAAGGCAAATCGTCTCATACATAGCTTGTCCAATTTGGCACACCGAGCGCACATGATTAGCCGTTGAGACGTTAATCAAAAGTGGCTCAGTGTTTGAAGGCGCGGCGAGCGGCTCCGCCAGCTGGTGACAAGATGGCTTGTGTGCGTGGGCCAAGAGTGAAGTTTATTTGAATGTGGATCTTGTCGTGACCGTATTTCTCTGGAGCGCGGTTAGTTGAGCGTTGCCTGGCTCATTGCTGGGATCGCCTCAGAGCCGCTTGGCACCGACTGACGGAAGTTTTTCCAAGCAGCGGAATGAGAATTCTGATTTACTCCACCGCCCTCAGTGGTGTGTGATATTCATAAGCATTTATACTGTTTGATGCTCGTAGAGCCATGGCCTCTAGTTTTGTTTTGTGTTTTTTTGGCTTCCACATATGAGGATTTCCTTTCAAATCTGAAATGAACAGATCAATAGCGGTTTTATTTTCAGTGTGTGACTTTAAAACGCGTGCCTAATGTATAGGCTACCATATTTTCCTTCATTCTGAGCTGAAACATTGAGTAGCCTACACTTAAATCCCTGGAATGATTTTAAGCACACGACTATAATGTTTAATCTTTTTTTGCCTGAGCTGACAAATGTGGTATTTCCTTTGTTCGTGAGTGCCATGTGCCCTTTAGTGCCAAAACAGCATACACCAGTGCAAACATGCAGTATCAGTTCTATAACTCTGTAAAACTAAAAGAAACATTGATATGGTAAGCATTCTGTTGGGTTGGATTCTGGAAGTTGGAACTGTCCCATCCATCTCAGTTTTAATGACGGAGCTCCCGAATAGGCGCGTGCCAGCATTTTGACGTGGTGGCAAGGTTCATGGAGCGAGCGCTGATTACATTGTGTCCCCTCCTGCTCAGAGGTAATGTTAAAATTCCACTAGCTTTCAGCTCGCTTCAATTACAGCGTACCTGAATAATGTCCTCAATCGCAGTCGCATTTTCCAAGTCTACAAACCAATTTGGGAAAAGCACATTTTCCATTATGCTTTGGGTGTTTAAAAATATTTTTTAAAACATCCTGTAAACATAAGTGTACTAAATGTATTGAACATGATAGGAAATATTAATATGGTATCAGTATTAATAATTACAATATTACAATAACGTAGATTTTTTTTATTCATATTTCAATGTTTATTCTCACTTTTGTTAACATCCGCCGTTGGGTTCAGCTGTCTGCGTCATGATGACCTACAGCACATTTGCTGGAATACTTTGTGTGTGCTGGAAGGTCTTCGGAACAGTTTCACAGTCACAGTCTAGCCGCCTTTGTATGTGCCGTACAATCTGAGCAGTATTTAACCCAGCAACAGAAAGATTGTAAACAAGGACAGATCCTTCAGAAGGTAAATTCCACATTGCGCCCCTGGTCCTTAGAAACGGGCCCCGCAAGGCTTCAGTGGAGGTCTGGCTGGCAGGAACAACACTTTGAAAAGCTGCTATCTGGTATCTGCGCAGGAGTTCCATGAATGAGTGCACGATAACAATCCCTACGTTATCTCGCCCTGTTCGTTAATGTCACAGCTTAAGGGCTTGCTCTTCCACTTGCAATGAGGCTTGCAGGTCGGATTGTTCGTAGTTTAGTCAACACCGGCATTTGTGGTCTTGGAACGCGTTCAAAATACGTGTTGTGTCCTGCCGGCGTTCTTGTGTGGCTTGTCTTTTGTTTTTCTGTGTGAAAATGACAGCATCACACTGTGGCTGCTAGGCATGATAACAAAATGCGAGGCATGTTGAGCAGTAGCTGAAACAATTCTTTTTTTCACGCCTTTTCACTTGATTAGCCTATTTCAATTTCTTGTTGATATATTATTTTGGGGGATGCTGAAACTGTGAAGCCAACGTTTTGTGGAGCACAAGTGTAGAGTACCAATTAAAGATAAATTAGTCATTCATTTGTACACACGGTGTATATCAAGCAAGGAATACACTCCGAATGGGCCGGCCAAATTCGTGATTATCGTACTGTGACACAAAAGCTTCCAGGCAAGGCTCCATTGACTTCAGCCATCTGGCTATCTCACACAACCCTTGGCTACACAGTGCCTCACTCAGCGATCGACTGTGGTGTTGAAGGCCAGCTATTTAACACATCAGAACAACAAGTACTGCTATCAACCAGACCCTTCTCATGCCTTGTTTCTGCGCCGCCCAAGAATGCCTCTTATCTCTCCCCTCCGCTTGTTGGTTTAAGCCAGACAGCCCATATGCCCACATTCTCCCTGTAATACACCATTGTGGGGCGGGAGCTGCTTTGACGGAGAGGTCACATTTGAGAGATGGAGGGGTAAACTTAGCCCTGTACTTGGGTGACATTGGGCTTTTACGTTCATAAAACATAATTTAGCATTTGTTCCACGAGCCATGTTTTTTTTTACAGGGCATGCATGCCATACTAAACAGGATGTCCAACTGGTCTGGTGAGCCTAATCTGTAGCAAGATGTGAGATAATGTGTATGTACATGGGTATGTGTATGAGTATTGGTAACTATGATGTTGTGACAAAATGTCTTGTGATTAGGCTGCAAACCAATTTCCCCACAGGGACAAATAAGGTATCAAGTAAAGTAATAAAAAATGTACTGCAGGTAAACTAAATGGAGCATGTGAGTATTTTGGTTGAAGTCAGTTATTATTCAAATTTATTTTTTAGATATGTTCCTACAAACACTGAACACATGTATGTTTAAGTATTGTCTATAGCTTTTAGAAGTGGTGGCATATCAAATATAAATTAAATAATTATTAAAATAAACCACACTCTTATCACTTGGTTAAATCATGATTAGCACCTCCATTCATGTCTCATTATTTCTTCTAGGTCTAGTAATTTACACTCAGTGTGTTCAATCACAAGGCATGTATTCCCATCTCTAATATTCTTTGTTGTCAGAGAAAGGCTTTAAATGAAGAGTATAAGTGCGATGTAATTACAATTCCGAGGGTTTCACGAAATCCAATATCACAATGAATGTAATTTTATTTGCTTGTAATCTTTCTCAGCCAGGCTAATAGGCATTTTCTGGGGGCAAGCTTGGGGCTTTGCAGTGACAAAGCATCTTTAAATGGAATGGCTGCTCTGCTCTGCTCTGCTCTGCTCTCTTTCTTTCTCTTTCTTTCTCTTTCTTTCTTCTCTCTCTCTTTCTCTCTCTCTCTTCTCTCTCTCTCTCTCTTCTTTTGTCTTTGATTTGCTGGCAGAGAGCTTGACAGTTAGGCAGACACGGGAGATTTGTCAGCTTGTGATCTACCAGCGTCTCTGACAAATGAGTGACTTCAGCCGAGCCGGTTGAGGTACGGTTCTTCTCCCTGCTCATCTGGAGTCCTGATGAGAGCTTCGGGAAGCCTGTGAACAAGACAGACGACTGAACTGCACAAGACAAAACTGGGCTGCAGATCCTACCAGATTAACTCTGTGGTTGTGGTGCAGTCGTGGAGAAATGATCAAGCGTTTAGCTTGGATAAAATGCGTTGTTTACAACCGATAATACCACAAATCATGCGGCAACAATAACTGCCATTGCTATTGTCATTGTACGGTACAATAGCGACGGGAGAGACTGCACCAACTAAACAGCTTCATGTTGCACTTGCGACCTTGATTTTGTTGCATGGTGCTGTGCACAATTGTAGTTGATGTGTTGTAGCACTGTAGTCGAGATACTGTTTACTGTGCCTGGTAGATGAGATGCTTTGTGTTGTGCCTAGTATAAAGGCCGTTCCTTGATTCTGGCCACCAAAATACTGTTAGAATTCTACACTTCTGATCCTTGCTTTTCTGCTGTACGGTCTACTGTGCACTATTTGTATGTCGCTTTTGATAAAAGTGTTTTCTAAATGAATTAAATGTCAAATCTGAATGAATACGGAGTGCATGATGCAATATGGTATTATGTAATGTTTCTTATGACATTAGAACTGCATCATTTGTCAAATAAAATAGACCAGATTCCCATTTATTTGGAGGAATAATTGCATGCAGTCACATTGGGTCAATCTTTATTATAGTGGTGTCAAGTGTCTTGCCAACCAATTGTTTGGCATCGATTGTGTGGATCATTTGAGACACTTTAATGTCATGACAGACAATGGCAAACATGACATGTCAATGCCCTTAGCATTAACAATTGCTTGGAGAAAAGTATTAACAGACTAATGGCTCAATATTGCTTACTTGAGTTCCTTTCTGTAATCCTTCTCCGAACGCCAGTGTCAATAGGAAAGGATTTCTATTGATCCTGTGCACTGTCACCCAACCCATCTGACAACCACTGGGTGGTATACAGCACACATCAACACCCCAGTCCTCATGTCTACTCCAGCCCTGATTGCCTGATGAGAATAATGATTCATGCGAAGAACAAGCACTACCCCTTGTGGCTATGTCTGCCCTGTGCACTACGGGTAATGACACCTCCAGCTGCCGCAGTGCACATACTGATAAGTTAACCTTGCGATAACATGCTAATTTCTGATTAATGTTGCACTAATTAGACACAGCTTTTCACAGTTAGTTAAGAGGACATCCTCCAGCAATTAGACCAAGCCAGGGAGATCATTTCAGAGGGCAGAGAAGAGAGGGTTTCCCTTGCTCTCCTTTCAGTCCCATTTGGAAACATTAGCATGTATTTTTTGTCCTTTCATTTCATTACTTTTCATTTTTAATTTTGTTTTATGCATCACATTGCCACAAGTAATTTTTTTATACAATTAGGATAGGCTATTGATTGACGGCATCTGAGTTTTTGTAGTTTTGTTTTTACAATTGGTTTAAAATTGCTAATTTGATTCAACATTGTATTCCCATATAAATATGTATTCTCACGCCATCAATTGTTGTTGCATTACAACAAAATTACACTATTTTAGCGTAATGTGTGATTTGGCATAAATGTATATATTCAATGTTTGTGTGTGAGTCTGCATGTGCCTGCATCATGCATAGGTCGTGGGTGTGAGCGTGTGTGTCAGCGTGTGCACCCCTCTCCTCTCCAGACAGACAGCTAACAATGAGAAATGAATGCATTAGTGATGAGAGGCCCCTGAACTCATCAGCCTCTTCTTCGCACATTAATAATGCACTGGCAGGAGGGAAGGGGAATAGCAGAGATTAGCCCTGCATTAAAGACTCTTGCTGTTTCTATCACACAGAAATGCTTTGGTGTTTCTTAAACAGGGAAGATTAGTCCATTCGTAATTGAAGTTCATAAAGTAATTTCTCAAAGTGGGTCGGGTTACAAGTCCAGTGGCTCCCAGAGCTATGTGATGTATTTACCGTCTGAATCATGCAGATTGATGTGGAAGAAATTGGGTTTCTATAGCCTAATATTTCATGTTATAGGAACATTACCGAAAATATGTTTTGGAGTGAACGTTACTTATTTAGATGAAGCGTTGTTTGTGTGCAGTGTTTGAAACAACACATATTATGGAGTCTAGAACCAATCTGCCCCCCCCCCCCCCCCCCCCCCATCCTTGTTTCTCTGACCCGGATGTTTGTCACCCATCCAAGGCGATGACACCCATGGTCCAACATCAGATAGGCACAAACTAGACATGCATGGAGATTAAAGAACCTGTCAATGGCTTATCTGGGGCAGACAGGAAGAGAGACTTTCATGGACCTGGGACCCTCAGGGACTTGCCGTCCAATCTGAAGACTGAGGCAGCGGTGAGCTGACTGCTGGCCTGCTAACGGACATCACAGCTGTCTGCAGACAAGCAGGTTCCCCTGGTGACACTTCTGTCACAGGCCTGTCACCCCCCCCCCCCCCCCCCCCCTCCTCCTCCTCCTCCTCGTCTCACACACACACACATCTCAGCCACAGGCCAGGAATGTGTTGTGTTGGAATACACAGCACACACACCAAACGTCTTTTTTTGCACATGGGCTGAAATAGCACGTGCAATGTACAGTTATCAAGTATACTCAATGTTTTTTGTTACTGTATGTTTTTGTGGTCGTTTATGTCAAAAGAATCCAACGACTTGTTAGAGTCAGGTGGCTGAGCGGTTAGGGAATCGGACTAGTCATCAGAAGGTTGCAGGTTGGATTCCCGGCTGTGAAAATTGACGTTGTGTCCTTGGGCAAGGCACTTCACCCTACTTGCCTCGGGGAGAATGTCCCTGTACTTACTGTAAGTCGCTCTGGATAAGAGCGTCTGCTAAATGTAAATGTCACTATATAATGCAACTGCTATTGTGTCGTTTTCAAAGTATACTACTTTAATATATGTGTTACTGTTAATGTTAATCAGAGTGCTAAACTAAAGCAATCAACTGCGATCTATTCCTCTCTTTCTACAAGTATGGAAAGCCTTTATTCTCTCGCCCCTCCTCCATCAGCTGATGTCTGTAAATACCTTTGGTTGCCAGGAAGTGCATGAGTGTGTTGAGTGGATGGAAAATGAAGGGACGAAACGTCCGTAAGCAATAACATCGGACACAATTATTGCATTCTCGAAGGTATAGAAACACTATGTATTAACATGTTTGTGGTGCCTTGTCCTTCTCATCTATGGCGTTTTAGCACTTTTTTTTCCAAACGTTTTTGATTGCTTGCTTGCAAGCTGGGGTTAGCTTTAAAACACGCTAGCTAGTTAGCTTTTTGCTAGCCTTGTTTATTTTGAACGAAGTTGTTTTTCCCTTCACTACGACATGCGGTTTCAGCTGTTATTTGTTGCAACGAATAGCTGGTGTTTATCTTTCATACAAGTGTTTGTTGTTTGTTACGACACATTAGATTAAATAGCTACTTCAACTAGTGTGAGCTTATTTGACGTTGACATTTCTCCCAGACACATTGAAGTGCTTACTTCATTGTTAGCCAGTTAGTTAGCTAGCCTAGTTAGCTGTCTATGGCTAACTGATTATCCTACCTTGCTACGCTAATTTAAACTAACTGTATTCTCCTTAAATGCATACAGCAAATGTCGTGCTTAACTTATTTGTTCTTTGTGATAACTCAATTTCTAGGTTTGGATTATGGAGAATCAAGGAAGGGGTCGACCATGGGGGAAGTTGATAAAGGTAGACTCAAGCTGTGAATCTGAAGTGTTGCTTGTCAACAGAGAATGCACTGTTGGACGAAAAAAAGGTAAAAATATACTTTATCACTTGCCCTATCTTTGTTGTTTTGATCGTAATGGTATGAACAATTTTGGTGGGTTAACATCCACTGTGTTCAAAATATTTGTTAAAAAATAAAATAGTAATAACATGTTTATTTTTCTAGATATTTTCAAATGTGTTAATGTTAAATTGACAAAAGACCATATAGACAGAAGCCAGACACAGCAAGTCTCTCAGGCAGTTCAATTGACGGGGCACAATGCCTTCTTTAGTTTGACAAACTTAGACACCCCCTTCGATGATAACAAAGGCGTCTATTGAGAACATGTGTGTAGAATATTAAGTAGTTTTTTTTGTATGGATTTGTCCCAAGGAGTGGTTGTATCTCCCAAGGTTGTCTGTGTTGGCGGCTCTATTATATTGAGTATGTGAAGTCTGCTTTCCAATGCAGAGACTGGCCTTAATTAGGCCTGTCTGCTATGCAGCTCTTAAAAGCATAGTAAAGAAAGGAGAGAGCCATTCTATTAGGCATATAATCAGATATCTAATGCCATATTCAAATTCCCACACAGCTATAGTTTGGCCTCGTCTATGAAACTTATCAAGTGTAATTATCTGTAATGTTACAAACAAATGCTTCACACCCATATATTTTTTTTAAAATTATGATTTATCTTCCTAATGGCTACTCTCTGTTTTTAGGGTGTGATCTTTCGTTTCCTGCAAACAAACTGGTTTCAGGGGATCATTGCAAGATTGTGCAAGATGAGAAGTCAGGGTTGGCGTGGCTGGAAGACATGAGGTAGGCTGGGACTTTAGTCTTATCAACCTAGTGGAGCAATAACCAGCATCTAAGGTCCAGATGTCAGGATCTCAGCGTCTCCCATAGCCACACTGACAACCTGAGAACAGACATGCATTCATGCCTCCTGCATGTATACTATGATTCACTGTTGCTTCGGTGTTAAACGGAACAATTCATATTGTTTGAGGGCACGTTTTTTTAATTTGTTAATTGGCTGTGGATTTCACAGTGGATTTAACATACCGGTTGCCACACAGTATAACCTAATTGACAGTGTAAACCAACCAGCTGGCAGATAATGAGGGAAATGGCAGTAACGGGTAATTAAAAAGGCTTGTGTTTTGCTGTGCACTGAGTCAGCAAGGTGAAAAGCGGCCTTGTGCTAGCTGTGTTTTATCTGCACACCAATATCACAGCTCATTGGACACAGTGATTGGAGGAAGTACTATCGGCTTGCGACTACCGCTTGGAATCCAGCGGAGTTGCTCTGCAGGTGTGACAACAATGGGGTCCTGTCACGCCTCTCCCAGCTGATCATTAACGTGTTGGCTATACGTTCAGGTCGCGGAACAGCCACTGTTTCCATCCTCAGAAAATATACATTTAATGTGTTAAAGAAATAATGAGACATGAATGGAGGTGCTAATCATGATTTAACCAAGTGATAAGAGTGTGGTTTATTTGAATAATTATTTCATGTTTAATGTGAAGAGTCGGTCATTACCACCACTGAAACCGCGACTTAATCAGTTGCTTCGATTAGTCACGTGAGAGATTGCGATAACCGGCTGTAGGTTTGGCAATAACATCGCTAAGATTGCAGCACGCTACCCCTTAGTGTCTCCCATGCCCGTGGTCTCCAAGGCTGTTCCAAGACGTCCACCACAGGCGAGTAAACAAGTGCTTTGTTTGTGCTGTTCCCGCCCCTGCAGCACCAATGGTACGGTGATCAACATGTCCAAGCTGGTGAAGAAGCAGAGCCACATGCTGCAGAGTGGTGATGTCATCTACTTTGTCTACAGGAAGACTGAGCCTGAGCTAAGTGAGTCTGGAGATAAAGGTCATACTGTTCTTGTTGTTACTACGCCGTGAGCGTTGTGTACTATAAACACACATAAGTCATACTCGGAGAATGTATTATTATTATTATTTTTTTTCCAAATGCCTCTTTTAATTTTTTGTAATTACTTGCCAAATATGATGATGTAGCTACACCAACTTGTGTAAAACGAGTGTTTGTTTACCTTTTGAAAGTTTAATCATATCCCATCTAAAATAATCAAATCTCTTTCCCCTGCAGATATTGCTTACGTTTACCAGTCCTTAAAACCAGAGCTGGCAGTTTCACCCGACACCAGTCGTAAGTTTCACTCTGATAAGTAAACCTGACGTTCACCCACTTCCGCGTTCACTCCATCGTTCGTGAAACATAAAGCTGAGTCACCTCTCCGTCTTCCCCTGTAGTTGGTGCCAGTGGAGGAGCCCCCGCCCTGGAGCAGACAGTCCAGGGATCCCCTGCTCCTCTCCCCCCAGCTACAGGCCTGTCAGTGGAGCCTCTCCTCCTCAGAGCCCCGGGGCCCCATCGAGCGGAGGAGCCCCAGCCCTCCACCTCCACCTTCCACCTCCCCGCTGGCCCTCATGGTGAAGCCCAGGGGGAGAGCCCCAGCTGTCGTCCCCCAGGCTGTAAAGACGTCTCAGGCCCCACCCCGCCCCAGCAGGGGCGCATGGAGGAGCCAGAGTGCAAGAGGAGGAAGATCGACGCTGGTTAGTGTGTTTGGCTGCACTTAGCTGGGCTATAAACTCAAAAACCGCATCTCCAAACGTGTAATCGTTTATGGTTCGACTTTAATGTATGGGTTTGGCTAAGTGTCTTTTGAGTTTATGAACTGTACATCAAGAACTTCTGGATCCAAACAAATGGTGAAAATGCATTACGGATGTTTACTTTGGGGGGTCTCATTGAAGCTCGAGACGTAGACACGGAGCATATGGCTGGGAGCTAGCCATACACTTAAACCTAGCGCTAGTCACACGGTCTTTAATGAATTAAAGATGTTCTCCATCTTGTCTGTATCCACTGCGGCCAAGCAATGCTGTTATTGTTACACTGGAGTATTCCCCGTGCCTGGTATCTGAGATGTGGTTACTTTTCCATGTGGCTTGTAAATACAGACCGTTCCTCGCCTCTGACCACCGAAATGCTGTACTTCCGATCCTTGATCTTCTGTGGTACATTTTAAATGCCTCTTTTGGATGAAAGTGTCTGCTGAATGAATGAAATGTAGCGTAAAGCCCCTTTCATCGACTGAGGCTATCGGTTGTCAAATGTCCCCCCGTGGTCTTGAAGTAGGACGTGACAAGGCCATGTTCTTTTTCTAGATGCGGTTTCGGACTTGGCCTCGCCTCACACCTCCAGTACTGAGGCTCTGGCTCCTGCCAAGGGCTCCCTAAGAGACCTCCTGGGAAAAGAACCCAAGGAGGGCACCAAGACCGACAAGATGGAGGAGTCTCTCACCTGTATCATCTGCCAGGACTTGCTGCACGACTGTGTCAGGTAGCTACTACCCTCCGGAATATTCCGGACGTCGCTTTTCATCGACAGGGCTAGGTTTAATCCGTCCCCGACAGCCGGAACGGCGTATGTCTCGTGTATCATTTGGCATCCTATATTGTCGACGCCTGTTATATTAAGTTTAAGTTTGAGCTCTTAAGAAAAATGTTTAGCGTTAGCGACAATGGCGCCGCTAGCTCTCAGGCGCTAGCTCCCAGGCGCTAGCTCCAACCCCTCGTGTGTGTGTGTGCTCGTGTCCCGCCAGCCTGCAGCCCTGCATGCACACCTTCTGCGCAGCCTGCTACTCGGGGTGGATGGAGCGCTCGTCCCTCTGCCCCACCTGCCGCTGCCCCGTGGAGAGGATCCGCAAGAACCACATCCTCAACAACCTGGTGGAGGCCTACCTCACCCAGCACCCAGGTCTGACGCCGAGACGGCCCCATCTAGGTTCACGGGGTCGGGGGGGAGAGATCGATATGTGAGGTTGATGCCAGAGATGTGGTGTGGGTGTTCACAGAGAAGTGCCGCTGCGAGGAGGACCTGAAGAGCATGGACAGCCGGAACAAGATCACCCAGGACATGCTGCAGCCGAAGATCGAGCGCTCCTTCTCCGACGAAGAGGGCAGCTCCGATTATCTGTTCGAGCTGTCCGACAACGACAGCGACACTTCTGATATCAGGTCAGCTCCGTGTGTGTGAGTGTGTGACTGTGTGTGTGACTGTGTGTGTGACTGTGTGTGTGTGTGTGTGTGTGACTGTGTGTGTGTGACTGTGTTTTTCCTCCCGTTTCTGCCATCGCCGTTTCATCCAACGTTCCAATTTGTCTTTTGTCAGCGGTCAGCCGTTTGCGATGTGCAGACAGTGTCCAGGCTACAAGAAGGAGGTCAATCAGGGGCTGTGGGCCACTGGAATAGCATCTCCCCTGTTCCCCTCTGCCGCCCTGTTCCCCCCCGCCCCCCTGGCCCCACCACCCCCCCCAGCACAGCCAGCCCCCCCAGGTCCTGCAGAGGGAGCTGGGAAGCCTGCTGGAGAAGGTCCCTCCACCTCCTCTGAGATGCCCACAGGTATCAACACCCACCACCTGTTTCATGGACCATCAGACCGTATTTGTACTGTCCTTTCATCAGTTCCGCTGCACGCACATTCTGTGGCGTTGGCGACTGCACATGGACTAATGTTAGGACTTATCTGGACGTCATGGAACTTTCAAACTGTGTACTAGACCTCTCTCTCTCTCTCTCTCCCTCTGTCTCTCTCTCTCTGTCTCTCTGTCTCTCTCTCTGTCTCTCTCTCTCTCTCTCCGTCTCTCTTTCTGTCTCTCTCTCTGTCTCTCTGTCTCTGTAGCTCCTCCTCAAGGGTACTCGTGCCCGCTCCAGGGCCGTCATGTCATCTGCACCTGCTGCCTGCAGCCCATGCCAGACCGCCGCGCAGAGCTCATTGGCCAGCAGCTCTCTGCGCAGCAATGTGAGTGGCCCGCCGGCCTGCCAGTCAATCTGTGGTACCAATGCCGTGTCCGACGAATGTGCTGACGGGTTTGGGGTTTCCCCTGTGTGTTGGGTGTCTGGCAGGCATGGCGTGCCAGCGACCTTTCTGCCACATGTACTGGGGGTGCCAGAGGATCGGCTGTCAAGGATGCTTGGCCCGCTTCAGCGGTACGTGGGGTCGTCACCGTGTTTCCGTAGCAGCCCTGTATCCCCAAAAGCATCATAGGATGACCATACGTAGACGAGCGCCTAACAGTTTGTGTTGCATCTCTTCCTCTGACCATGTTTCGGTGTGTTGTCATCGTGTGGGATTGGCTCGTCGTTGATCCCGTGGCGTTTCCACAGAGCTCAACCTCACAGACAAGTGTCTGGATGGCGTGCTCAACAGCAATAACCACGAGTCTGAGATACTCCAGGTAATCCCCTCGAGCTGTCTGTGTGGGGGTCAGGTGGCTGAGCGGTTAGGGAGTCGGGCTATTAATCAGAAGGTTGTTGGTTCGATTCCCGGCCGTGCCAAATTACGTTGTGTCCTTGGGCAAGGCACTTCACCCTACTTGCCTCGGGGAGAATGTCCCTGCACTTACTGTAAGTCGCTCTGGATAAGAGCGTCTGCTAAATGTAAATGTCTGTGGGCTGAGCACTCGAAGAAAGAGCCTTGCTTCATTAGTACACCCCTTTTGAAATCGCAATGACGGCTTTGTCATTTGTGATCCTGGAACCGAGGACCTCTGATAATCTGGCAGTTTGACCTCAGGGTTCTGAGAACCGGGTGTGTTTTTCCAACGTTGTTCCTCCCTGCCACAGAACTACCTCGCTGCCAGAGGCATGACCTGGAGGAGCCTGCTGCAGCAAGGCCTGGACGGCCTGCAGCAAGGGAGCTATTACCTCTCAGGTGAGTCTGGGACCTCTTCAGCCTCCAACCCTGAGGCCGCCGTGGAGCCCATAGTACCTCACAGTAGACCTCCCCCCTTGAGAACCCCCCCCCTTCATCTCTGCCCGTCTTCCCTCCCGCCCCCGTCCCAGATTACCGCATCAACGCCAGCGCTGTGCTGTGTTTCTGCTGCGGCCTGAGGGCTTTCAAAGAGCTGGCTTACAAATACAGACAGAACATCCCTGCTGCTGAGCTCCCAGGTACACACACACACACACACACACTGTCACACACAAAGGAACACACCAACACATACCACCACCACACACACCAATCGGTTATCGGAGGATCACCCAAAGACTGTGTATGATCTAGAACTGTTCGTATCAGAATAGGAACTGATGTTGATTATGCGTTCCTTCTCAGTTGCTGTAACATCTCGTCCTGACTGCTATTGGGGACGTAACTGCCGTACTCAGGTGAAGGCACACCACGCCATGTGAGTTACCGCACCACGGCTCGTCAGTCTCCAGTAACACGTGCATGTTTCGGTTTGCGTGTCACTGAAGTTGCCACTAGAGGGCGCCGCAGTCTCTGCGTTTTAATTTCTTTTCTTTTTTGAATCCCGAGTGAAATTCAACCACCCCCGCATGACAGCACTCCCAATTTCCTCCCAGATGATATACGATATGGCATGTGTTGTGCCTATGTTTTTGTTTCTCCAGCCATTTGAGATTTGTCTTTTTTATTTGAATTTTTTTATCATTCCTTTTTTTTTTTTTTTTTTTTTTCTCGAAGGAAATTTAACCACATCTGTGAACAGACCCGCTTCAAGAGCTGAAGAGCCCTGGGGACATCCTCTCCACCCACAGGAGGGCCACAGACACGGGATATCCTATAGCTCTGTCACTCAATAGGAAGAGGATGTTTCCATTGTTCACACTCCTCACATGGGCACATGTCGTGGGGAAGGACATCTCTGTTACACCTGTAATACAGTAGATCTTCTAGTCGCATGCTGCATACATGTATATAGGATGCACTGGCTTATTGCAGAAATCACAATCAATATCTGTTGGAGACTGGTTAGGGCTTGCTTAGAGTTTTATGAGTGGCGGGGGCGGGGGTGGGGGGGCGGGGGGGTCAGGGGTGAAGTGGAATAATACTATGCACTCTCGGCGCTACTCCTCTCTACCCCAGCAGATATGGATCTCTAGAGGACCATAGTGGCCCTGCATTCCATTGGTCAGGTCCACCGCTACATACGAGACCTGATTTGATCTATTTGATCTTCTTTATATTCTACTGGGAACGGTAGAACAAGTCAGGCAATCGGAACGGACCATAGTGTTCTGCATGATACCACAGCCATCTTGTGACAATACAAGGATCATATATATATATATATATATATATATATATATATACCAAGTTGTTTTTATTCTATTTCCTTGTGCCTAAATAGTTAGCTCTTCAAACAGTGTAGATTTCTATCGAACGTGGTTTGTCGTCTTGGGAAAGCATGTGTGTTTTTCATTAGAATCTAGAGCTTCCCAACTCAACTGTCGAAATGCAACAAAAAAAAACACTTGCATCGTACTGCCCACATACACAGTATTCAGATATAAGAAAAAGAAACCTTTTTTTTTCCTCTCTCCCTGAAACCAGACTGCCACAGAAAGCTGTGTGTTTCCTGAAGATTTCTATGCATAAACAGACTTGGACTTGGGAGTTGGTTGCAATTCACAAATATAGCAGCTGGACTCTGCGAGACACCTGCTGCTTCCTCGGCCCTGGGTCGCTGCCAGAGTGCCATACCCACGGTATCTACCCACGGTATCTGTCACAGCTAAAAAAGGGAGTTGCGGGGGGGGGGGGGGGGGTGGCAAAGAAACGATGCCCGTCGAGCCCACCGCGTAATAGATTCTATCCCAGTGAGACGGTTGTATAGGGTTTCTTTTCCTTGGGAGGGGGGGGGGGTGGGGGGGGGTCATGGTGATTGGTTGAAACGGTGTGGCGCTCCCTGACCTGACGAGGCCCTCTGTCGATGCTTTGCTCCGGATAATCAACTCAGAGCTGATTTAAAGTAGTTGCTTTATGGATGCTTTCCCAGACGTGGTCGTGAATAACCGGTTGTAATGTTTACAGGCTAGTCTAGAGTCTAGAGGCGAAAGGGAGACCTTGTGTCAACTGGATTAGCTAGGTTTTGTGGTGTTAGTACAGTGTGTCGACACCTTTTTATTGGTAGTGTCGTAGGTCCGAGTCAGAAAGGGAGGGGGGGGGGGGGGGGGTCTTTCAGAAATGGTCAGGAATTCTCGTGCCAATACATACAAGCAGATGGGTCTGCCTCTGGGTGTGCTTAGTGTTGACTTTCATGTGATCGTGTTCTTTTTGTTCCTGGGTTTATTTGTCGCCAGTGTACAAGAGATTTCATTGGTCAAAATGGAATTGAAATATTTTCTTCTTCCAGTTTCTGAATTGAAATCAACAACACAAAGGAAGTTAGGTGACTCTGTATTTCCGCCCTGATCTTTTTGCAAATCATATACTAATATGACTATCAGCACCCAGGTGTCCATATTTACTGCCGAACCATGTTCAAAAACATGCCTCGTCTTTTCTAAAGGACACAAGTGGCATCTAATAAGGCTCTGTTTTTGAGGCCTTATTTAAAATAAAAAAAGGAGAGTGATTTTGAATCTGTAGATATTTCTGTCATTTAGTAGCCTGAATATACTGGTCAGATGTTTTGTATGAAAGCCATAAAATCTGGTTGCAATTTAAGTAACTTAGAAACATGTATCAAAACCTTTTTTATACCTATGTAAAAGTTTTGTATTTTATTTCATAGTTGGAATTTGTGTGTATATCATATTCAAGACAAACAAAAGGACAAAAGGTTAGCGTTAACTTAGTTCCAAATGTCCAAGCTGTTTAATTTGATAACATTTGAACGCGGGACCAGAGGTCGAGGTTTGCTGTCTCAGACTCGGCACTCTGGTGCCAGTTTTAATACTAAACATTGTTCAAGTTTGTGATTTTGTACCGTCTTATTGAAAGATTAGCATAACTCGTGCTTGTAACTCTTAAACATTTGTTAAGGCAATGTCTTCCTTGTATAGTGTGATCCCCAGGCTTGGGCAGAGACCATATGTAACAGTATATCCTCTCAGATATCAACACCCCTGGCCTGAGTATCCTTTGTTGGGTTAAAAAAAAGAAAAAGGAGGGGGGGGGGGGCGGGGGCTAGTAGGCTTAAAATGGGCACGCTCCTAGCGGCGTCCAGGCCCTATGGCTGTGTTCATTTGCGGTTTTAAGTCATGGTTTCCCTGTCGTGGGTTCACACGGGCATTCTTCAGCAGCTCAAGCCCTCGCACAGGCCCGGCCGACCCCTGGAGCCGATCCCCCGGAGCAGCTGAGTTGAACCTTCATTATTTCCCACAGGAGGATCTGGGCACCCTAAGCCAACAACAGTGCAAGCCGCCCGATCAGAACTGGGTGTTAAAGAGGCTTTGGAAGGTACTTTGCATTCTCCCCCCAAAGGAATACACTGTATTCCCGGGCAAATATTTACTCACTTTGTGAGAAAGTCTGGACCAAGCTGCTCTGTATGACCAGTGTGACCTTTAGTAAGGGCCAGTTTAAATTCTACCTCATCAAAGCCCCTGAGAAGTCACTAACAATCCCTGTCAGCTCTTTACATCCTTAAGATTATAAGAAAAACAGGCCTCGGCTTAGTACACCACAGGGGCAATACGACAGCACCAGTGGGAGGACTTTGGGGGCTGATCACTGGGAACCAGGTTATGCAATGTACTGTCTTGGTAGTCAAATCAGTGTTGTCTAGTTGAATCAATTCATCAATGTAGGCTAGTACCTGGGGAAATCTGAACTCTAGCACAGTGGGACACTACTTGGTGAAGCCTTGGGCGCTTTTCTGCTTCCTCTACTTTGTAGTAGCGTTATTAAATACTTCCTTGTATGTGATCTAACATGTCTGTTTGGCTGCACTAATAAAAAGAACTAGAGAGGGTACAATTTCTGGGGAAATTGTGAAGTGTGCTTGTGGCTGCTACACCGGTTTCACTTCATATCAAATATCCGCAATGTAAAACTATTCGGAGACACACAGTATTTCATGGGGTGTACTTCATTTTCATGTTCCTAATGTAAGTTTCACCTGACTCGTCATCATTTGCGACCGCTTAACCCACCACACCACAGAATTTTGGCGGTGACACTTTCTCTGGGTGTTTTTCAAGCACCAATCTGTTGGCAGTTGCCCACCTGGGAATCAAACCTCTTGGTTGCTAGACAGCTTCTCTCCTCACTAAGCCATTGTGACTAAGGTATGGTCCCCGCTCTTGGGTACTTCACTAGGAATGAAGACATGTTAAGCAGCTGGATTTTAAGATTATTGTTCAAGATTTATAACCTTTGCAATTGACCTGGTGCATTCTCACTCCTTGTGCTACATCACACCAATAGGTATTTTGGGAGCAGCTATCAAATATATAATAAATCAGTCGAGAGTTACCAGGACACTGTCACCTGTTAGTGGGAACCGAACCCATAATTTCTTCAGGAAAATATGTAATTTGATGTGGTGTACAAACCTCTGCTAATACCTTTCCTCTGTGTGGGGATTCACTGTAAATGTTAAGATTCAGGGATAAAGATCACAGATTACATATCCTTTATTAAAACTTGCCTTGCACTATAATTCCCAACCCACCCTCTATATACAAAGTAGGAATTGCTAAGTTTCTTATAGTTTGCTATAATAGTTCTACTGAATGTTATGCTTTTTTACTTTTATACAGCGATCGATTCCCTTAAATAATCCAGTAGCAGACATTCGAATACATTTTCGTATTACAGCATCTATATTAATACAGCATTGTAATCTATACTCGTAACACCTGACGGGATAATACTGTTAGTAAGTGTCCTCAGAGACCTCTCTGTGTTTATTCGCTATCCAGGCCCCATGCTAAGACAAAGGACAGGAGTTGGCACAACCAGCACACAATCAACGAGTATTAACTCTGGATTTATGAGTGTGCACAT
The DNA here is from genome assembly GCA_023658055.1 of Thaleichthys pacificus. Classification (NCBI taxonomy): domain Eukaryota; kingdom Metazoa; phylum Chordata; class Actinopteri; order Osmeriformes; family Osmeridae; genus Thaleichthys; species Thaleichthys pacificus. The sequence goes on from CM042864.1 coordinate 5,208,922, forward strand.
TAGAAACGGCAGCTGAGTTAGAAGGATCCAAAAATGCTGAGCAAACTCACCATGTATAAAAGTGCTTCAATTAGTTGGGTAATCAATACATTTACATATTTAATGCCAGCTTTTTCTTTTTCACCCCCCCCCCCCCCCCCCCCCCTCAAAAAACAACATCCAAAACGTATGAAACGGCCCTCGATGCCTTGGTGTGGCAAGCAGCATGAAACTCATTTGTTTAAATACATCTCGACTTTAGAAACAAACAGGCAGTGTCTCAAGTAGGAATATCAGATTTTATCAGCACAAAGCCAGAAATGGGCAATCATTGAATAAAAACAGCTCATTTCTGGAAGCATGAAGAAGGTTATAAATTTGACAAAGTGACAATAACATGAGTTCATCATTGCCTCACTGGCCCAACCTAAAGTGCCCCCATGCCTCGGTCCAGCCTCCACCCACACACAGACTGAGACTTGTCACATCTCTTTGCCCGCCACACTGCACGGCACTGTTGATTGGCTGAGCGAAGGCAGCTGGGTCTGACCTGCTGTACTGTGCCTGAAGGTGGACTTGGACTCCGTGTTGGACGTGGGCGAGTCCAGGGGGAGAGGACTGGCCCCGCCCGAGGCCTGACTCCCCCAGGGCCTCCACTCTGACCTCCCCCTGGGGAGCAGAAGGGGGCTCCCGGCGGCGGACGCTTTCCCGGCGTACGCCCCCCCCCGGCTCAGTCCGTTGAGCATGGAGCCGGAGGAGGACGCCTGCCCCAGGTGCTCGGCCAGGACCAGAGGCTGCCTGTCTTCCTCCTCCGAGATGGCGAACACGGGCACGCTGACGTGGTCCCCGTCGGCCTGGGGCGGGCTCAGGGAGCCGCTGCTGGCCTCGGACGACGGCGCCTGGAGGTGGGGCCCGCCGCCGCCGCCGCCGGGACGTCTTGACGGGCTCGGCGGGGGCGGAGAGCAGGCCGAAGCAGGGCCCGGTGAAGCGGGAGCGCCGCAGGTTGCTGGCCGAGTTGAGGCGGCGCTGGCGCTGGGCCGGCTGGGCGAGCGGGTAGGAGGCGGCGCTCATGCAGGAGACGGCGCTGGCGTCGAGGTGGACGTCCGAGAACACCTTCCGGTTGCCCTCGCTCCCGCAGTCGGACAGCAGGCTAGCTGGAGCCTGGCGGGAACACCAGAATATCAACACACACAAACACGTCTCAATGCAACACACTTCAATACAACACACACACACAGCTGGGTACAAGACACACGCCTCAATACAACACACATGTATTGGCTCAACTGCAGCAGCGATGTCACGTAACACGCATGTGTCCGTCACAAGTTGTCGTCTTGGCAATTTGTGTCGTCTCACAAATTGAACAGTGAAGATTGGTTACTGACGCTGTCTACCAGCTTGGTGAAGGGACTGGTGGAGTTCCAGCTGCACCACTTCTTATGCAGCTGGGGGAGGGGAGGGAGGAAGTCCTGGAAAGTCCGGACGCTCCAGGCCCGGGGCCGGGCACAGCTGGCAGTGCCGTCCTGGGCCGCCTTGGCACCTGAGGCGGTGGGGTCTGGAGAGGGCCAGTCCTTCACAGGGCCCGTGTCACTGTGTCTCAGAAACCTCTCCCGCTGCTGAGAGACGAGAGAGAGACAGAGAGAGAGTGAGAGAGATAGAGACAGAGAGAGACAAAGAGAGAGAGAGAGAGAACAGCGAGGGAGGGAGGGATAGAGAGAAAGACAGGGACACATACATGAATTGATTCGTTATGCGAGTGTGCAGATATTGAATCTGTCAGCACAGATTACGGCAAAGATAGGATGACGTGATGCAACAAACATCCTAAATGGATGTTCATTGTCGGGGACCACCTACGGTACATGAATGAGTGAATTGGATGGGGGGGAGCGGGGGAAGAGAGAAGGGGGGCCGTTCAACTGCGATAATTGACCGGGAATTATAAATATCTGTCTCATCTCCAACATGGGCTTTTATGTTGAAGCACTAGACTGCACCTCTACTGTCCATTGACCTAAAAGGGGTTGAGCACTGTGCAGAAGGCCGGCTCTTCTGACACGCAGCTCCAAGGCCTGGGAACACAACAGAGTCCAGTTGAGCCGTTATTGGAAACTACGAGGCAACACTTCCGGACATGGGTTTTAATCCACCAATCTGTCTCTGGCAGTGAATTGATACTTCCTGTTGGAATCCTAATTGTTGTTAACAGATTGTTGTGTACGATCCGAATGGATTAGCAGGAGAGAACGACACTGCTTAGCTCCCCAAACAGTGTTCAGCCAACCGCAAAGCTCACGTACAGGTTCATGCACGAATTAGAATGGGGTTTGCAGTGCTTAGGATTCTGCGAGCAAATTGTTTCATTCATAAATTTCCCCGGAGCAGGTGGATTCATCTCTCCCCCTCCTCCCCCCTCCTCCCCCCTCCTCCCCCCCCCCCCCCCCCCCCCCCCCCCCCAGAGGCAAGGGAATTCAACTCCCAATCACACGTGTTTCCAAAGCAAAACAAAACAGGTGACCCCCGCTAGGCACCAGCGTTAAGACCCGTTCAAACGGCCGCTAGCTATCGGTGAGGAGAAGGTCAAGAGTGCAGGGCCAAATTAGGCCCATGTCCTCCCATGTTAGTCAGCTGGTTCTCAGGGGAGGAAAGGTTTTAGGGGGTTGCACTCATCCCAGAGAGCCCAGATAATCCTCCCCGCAGAATCACTAACAGCTCGCTTAGTCTAGACACGACTTAGGGAGGTTTTAAATGGAGTACCATGCTGCCACAAAGGCCCCCTATACAATGGTAACTTGTTGTAGTTTAGGCACCAAAGGGGACAGATAAGCTACCAAGATGTGAAACGGACCCCTTTACCCCCCACAAACACCCATCAAGCTAGCTAAGCTAACCATGCTAGCCCTGACCCGGTGGGGGTGATAATCCAGCGCTAACATTATTCAAGGGGAATTATTTGAGTGTCATAATTCACCCCCCGCTGTCCTCCACATCAAAACACTCGCTCGAGTCACACGCGCACAATCTTCTCAGGCGCCGGGTCGGGAACACGCACAGCAACAGACCACACACAAGGCACCACACACACACGCGCGCACGCACACACACAGAGGATCTGGGAACCTGGCTTCACAGATAATACATCCATTAGCCTAGTCTGTGGGTTAGGCTCGCCAGCACACTCAAAGCTGCCAGGGGTTCCCCCATGCCAACTCTTTATTTCAAAAAAATAAAAACGGCACAAAAGAGCACAGACAAAACTGCTGGGTCGAGCTAACCCCTTCCTCCTCTAAACTCCCCCCCCCCCCCCCCCCCCCCGGGGTTATCCACATAGTTTCAGACAGACAGCTCCACCAGGCTAAGAGCTTCATTGTGATCCTAGGCGGAGGGTCAATTAAAAGCAATCAAAGGCACCGTCACCTCTAATGAAAATACTTGGCAGGGCGCAGCCTTATCTCCTGGGTGTTCCTACTACAATGCCCCGCGGGGCAGAGCCGCTTCCTCGGGGTGCCAGGGTTGGAGGTTCTTACTGTGTGCAGGGAGAACGCTGGTCGGCCGGGACTGGGAGCCGAGGAGATGATGAACACCTCGTCTGTCCCCAAGTCCAGTTCTGTCAGCCCATTGGAGGAGAGCTCCAGCTCGGCATTCTGGGACGCATCTCCGCCAGCGCAGACAGAAGACCCTGAAGGGAAGGGGAGAGATTGATCGGTGAGGGTTTCGTTTTCCCGACGTCATTTGACTGAATACAATTTATAGAGCGTACTCTGTCTCCCAAGTTCCAAATAGTTACGTTTGCCTTTTACGAGAGAATCTAAGAATTCATTTGAACTTTACCATTTGTTCTATACATCGACAGTACAAGACTACAGTATGGGGTTAACCTATACACTGACAGAATTTGATGAGGAGAGAAAGTGGGTTTGGTAGTGTTCCTACTGCTCCCAGGGTTGAATACCCCGGCCACTAATTCTCTCCCTGGCCTCGGCTACAATGAAAGAGTCTTTGGATTGTTCTGGAATGAGCCCAGCCTTACTCCACAACTAAAACCGTTTTCCATTGAGACCTCCAACGCTTTGCCCTCCATTCACACAACTAAACCCACTACAGACGTAGCGCACGCACACACGCGTAGCTAATGGATGGTTGAAAGCTACCGTCCATTAGTTCACATCGTTCATTTCACACAGAATAAGCCGTTGACTTTACGAGAACCCGAATCAGAACCCAAGCTTATTCACGACGAGAGCAGAGAACTTCGAGTTTACCTTTGTGCGCACGTGTGTGTGTGTGTGTGGGGTTGTGTGTGTACGTCTTTGTTTCTCTGTGTGGTTGTGTATGTGTGTGTGTGTGTGTGTATGTATGCCCTATGTGTTTCAGAGGAGTGCCAAACCTCGGGGACCAAATGTTCTCGTTCCCTGCCGCAGTTCAGAGCTCTGTGGAACAACACCGGTCCTGTTACAGTAAACATGTATTGGAGGTTCACTGTAGGGGCAGATGAAGTCATTGTCAGCTTGGCTGGAAACCCCGGTGGCACCCCTCGAACAGACGCAGAGGAAACGACGGGATCAGCGGATAGCGGGCGCTCGGACGGGCCGGAGAGAAAAACAGGCATGTGTGTGTGTGTGTGTGACAGGCAGGCACAGATCGTCTGACTATGTTTGTGTGTGTGTGTGTGTGTGTGTGTGACAGGCAGGCACAGATCGTCTGAGTATGTGTGTGTGTGCGTTGAAGGGGTGGAAGTTTGACAGCCAGACTGAGACCGACTGTGTGTATTTGTATCTGTGCGCATATTCATGTGTGTGTACGTGTGTGTGTGTGTGTGTGTACAGCGCTTGCCGGCCCACCTGCGTGCGTCAGCCCCAGGCCAGGGGACGGGTGGTAGCTGTCGTTCTCAGCTGGGACGTCCAGGCCTGCCCTGTTAGGGACCACCAGCCTCAGCTCGCTGGCATCTGCCACCGGGCCCTGAACCCCCTCCTGCACCTGCAACACAGCACGGGTCAGCCCCCCGCCCCCAGCATGCCACACGCTCGCGGGGTTAAAGCCTGACTGTGTGCGGTAAGCGCTGCAGTAGCGCTGCCTCTGCAGCGCTGCCTCTCACTTGCAATCCTGTTTGATTGCAAGTGAGAGGCAGCAGTGCTGGGTGGGGGGGGGGGGGGGGGACTGTAGGTGTGGTCTAAACCCTGCCGAACTGTGAGCGTGGCCGTGTGGGGGCTGGAGGGGGGCCTTGTGGGGGGGCTGGAATGGGGGCTGTGTGGGGGGCTGTAGGGGGGCCTTGTGGGGGGGCTGGAGGGGCCCGTAAGGCGAGGACACAGGAGAGTACAACAGCAGTGGCAGAGGATATGAAGGTAATGTTCTGTGATCTCCGGCAGAACCTAGCTTTGAGAGGAATGTCTGGTCTAGTGTGGAGAGGAGAGGAGGAGAGGAGTGGAGGAATATGCAGATTGAGGAGAGTAGAACGGCAAGAAGTTTGTTTTTACCTCAGAGTTGTTGGATGAGCAGGAGTTGGCTCTTTTGGGACATAGTTTGGGTCTGAAACGCCACACAACATTTAAGTTACACATATTTGTTTACATATCTTAAAATACTTTTATACTAAACCAAAATTTGAAACAGACCATTTCTATTTGCTTGATGCATTTCCCTCTTGACAGTAACTGCCTCACCGCATCCCAAAAGCCCTGAGATGCCCATGGCTAAAAAGCAACTTGAGCAGTTTAGTCTAATGCCGTAAACTGCCCTACCTGTGGTGATCTATAAAGTCTGAATTTGAACAGCATACTTGTCTACTTAGTACACTCATGCAGGGAAATATATTTCACTGGCTGAACATTATAGCCAGTCTTTTAAGGTAGCTTATTAATTAGTATGATGCCAGGGAAACAAGGCTTTATATTGCCCTCAACCCTGACTTTATAAGTCATGTATAACTGATGACTATGCTATGCTACGGCTTTCTAATGACTTTGTAAGCTTTTATAGTCGTTCCTGCTAATTAGACTCCCACGTTAGTGAACGCACTTTCAATTTGCCCTTTGTTACAGGCAAAAAGCTACACCAATGGGCTGATTGTCCTCAGAAGCCATGTGTGGAAAAACAATCAACAATGGAGTACACTACAGGATCTAGCAGCGCAACATTGTACAACAGCACAACCCAAAGCTCTAAAATATAGAGTGAAGCGCACGTTCACTAAAATGGAGTTGCCCGTGAACATCGCATTTGAGGGACGAGGAAGAGGTCAGTGATCTCAAAACGCCTCTGTCCCAGTGTTGTAGATAGTATTACCGCTTTCTACTCAGGTACACATCAGCTTATCTTCTGTTCACCCGTGGGATCGACTAAGAGCAACTTGTAAGTTACACCATTGCACAATGCCATGCACCTCCACAACGGCGGATCTCAAGAGTTTCCTGTTCGTGTGATCCCTTTTTTCCAGATCTTTCTATTGTGAAATCCTTTGTGCTTCAGAACCGATGCCAGGTGTTTCACCTTGTGGAGATCAAGGACACCGACAGAGCCAAACCCTGTCTTAGCCACAGGGACCACGGACTTAGGCTGAGTCAACAATCAATGTGTGGGTGTGTGTGTGTGTGTGTGGGAGGTGGAATAACTAAGAATCTCTTTCATAAGAGCTTTGTCGGTTGGCATCAAAGATGTACATTCATGCCAGTTCCCTTGGGTGACAGATGTTAGTGGCCATGTGAAGCCATGGAGGGGGCGAAGATTCACATTGTGCTCCTAAAGCCTTCTCTGTTCATGAGAAAGGTCTTGGGCATTAGACGTTACTTTCCTCCCCCCCTCTATTTACCCATAAACATGTGAGAAAGCATACCCGCTACCTCCCAAGTGGCATTACCTGAAGATGACGCAGAGGGCGCTGGTGAGCACCATCGCGCAGAACGCCGCCCCGCTGACGGCCGCCAGCATCGACTCCGCCCTGGGCCCCGCGGGGCTGTAGGCGTGGCGGTCCCCGCCTGCCGCCTGGGCGGTGCGGTTGTGGTAGTGGAAGAGGAGGGCGAAGCCTCGGCCCCAGTGGGTGGTGGTGATCAGCTCCATGATCACCTCCACCATCTCCTGGCTGGAGCCGAACACCAGCTGGGCGCTGGAGGGCCGGTTGGAGCCGCAGAAGCGCGAGGAGAAGGCGACGAGGTCGGAGATGTAGAGAACGTCGTGAGGGCAGGCGTCCAGGACCGACTGCTGGGTCTCCGGGCTCGCCGTCTCCGTGGGGGAGGCGGTGGTGGGGATCGCCGGGGTAGGGGTAGACTCCTCGGCGGCCAGGCCTGCGTCGGGGTCTCCTCGGACGGCCGGCGAGGCCGAGTTTGCGGCCTTGTCCCCCGGGGGCTGGGCCCCTGGGAGCAGGGGGTGCGAGGGCGGGGGGGGAGAGGCCGGGTCGGAGAGGGCGTCCGCGGACCTTTTGGCGGAGTTGGAGACCCTGGCGATCTCCATTTTGGTGGACTGCTCTTGGACCACCACGTGCTTCACCTCGTCCTTCAGCGCAGACTGGGGCACCTTCGAGGACGCGTCCCTCCGAGGGCCCGACTCCTTCTCCGACGCCCCCCCGGAGTAGTCCGACCCGGCCGGGGCGAACGGGCCCCCCTCGTACGCCTCGTCGTCGAACTCCGGAACGGAGCCGTACTGCGGCGATGTGTCTTCACTCTCGAACACGTCAAAGTCGAAGATCTCCAGGATGAGCTGGTGACCGACCTGGCACGAAGAACTGCCAGACACAGTGGGTCCCTGAGGAGTAGTTGTAGGGGAAGCCAGGAGACAGGATCAGCCCCTGGACGTCCACCACATCCACCTTAGCTCCACAGTCAAAGTAGACCTGAACAGAACAGGACAAAAGACGGTTGGGGGCTTAACTGTACGGCAATGAACAGCTCGTGATCAAACGGACAGGAGTATAACGATATTGAGGTTTGGGTTTTTAAAAATCAGACATTTAAGTGCAGATCATTATTCGACCAGCTACATCCCAGAAACATGCCCTTGATCTTTTTAGACAGATACTTGCACTTCCCAAAGAGTTGCAGAGAATCTGAGGCAGGCCCCAATGTTCCAGTTCAAGTCTTGTGATGTCAACGTTCGACAAACACATAACATACTCCTTTTCAGGTTACCGTCAAACGAACAGCAACAGAGCTGAACTATTCAACCCTCCTCCAGCAAGTATATCAAAGCCCGGAGCCCAGCCTAGCCTGGCCTGATTGGGTAACCCTAGGGAGGGTTTTCCTTCAACCATGCTGGCTGTAATTTTTCCCAGGTGTGTGGGGTTGGAGAGGGGGACCTCAGGCCTAAGCAGAGGCAGATGTGGGGCCAGGCTGAAGAGCTTGGAGCTTAAGGTGGACCAGACCTTTGTAGGGGGGCATTGGGTTTATGAGTTTCATTGTCTGGACCAGGTTCTGGACTGTGGGAATGGCCCAGGCAGGGCTCAAAGCAGGCAGGAAGAACTGCCTAGCCAGCCAGGTAAATAACACCCGCAGGCCATGCGAGGACTCTGCGAGTGGGTAGACATTTTATGAAGAGCCAAGGAAGGAGGGAGGATGGTGGGCACTGAGTAACTCGGAAGAAGAGAAAAAAAAGCGCAGAGCCAGACAGACCTTTGATTGCTACATGGCCCATCTCTGTCCATATGTTTGCATCAAAGGCATTCCTCTGACGGTTTGTTTTAAGTAGCCAGATCTAGATGTTCGGAGTGGATCGGGACTCTATAAGGAGGGACATGGCTGGACTCTGCTTCCTGCTCTAGACCCTTGGAGTCAAACTCAAAGCCCTTCTATCTGTTGCTGACACAGCTGGCAAACCTCACAGCCAGTCCTGAATGTCCGACAGACAGACAGACAGAGAGACAGAGGGAGAGACAGACAGACAGACAGACAGAGGGAGGGAGAGACAGAGGGAGAGACAGAGGGAGAGAGAAGACTGACCCATACACACACACATCTCTCCCCGTGTCTTGTGTTCCTACTACCTCAACAAGACTTCAACACCATGAACACGATATACTGATGCTTCTATCTACTCCTCAGGACCCCCGTTCAGAACACCAGCAGCAGCACTGCACACGTTCAGAAACAACATAGGACTTACACACAGTCAGATCTCAGGACTTTGGTGCTTTTACTGTAAAGTACACATGTGCAGTATGGAGTCACTAAGCCGCTTATGTTGTATTTTGTTTAAGAGCATAATTAACAGCTGCTATGTAGAAACTTAAACAAACGGCTACAGTGAAGGCTACTGTGTTTGGTGCAGTGAATAGTACTTTTGTTTTCAAATGTATTGAATTTAGTACATACATAATTCCCAAAGGTAGTCGGGGATATAAAGGCTATTACGTTTGGTGCTTTGTTGTACTGGAAAATTGACATTTTCACTGCGTTGGATTTGAGTATTAGATCATTCCATAATGCACTCTGAACGGCCTTTAACTCGGAAGGAATTCCTGTGCCACAACAACACGTAATTACACGGATGACATTTGAACTGGTCAAATGTCATTCCCATCGAGGTTAGAGTGCAAGATGATTTTAGGTTCTGCCCGGGGACACTGAAGAAGTGATGTTGCGCAATCGGCTATAGAATGGAGGGAACAGCCTCACAACATGGGGTCCTGGGGGAAGGGAGATGTGTGGGACAGAAACCACCAACACGGTCCACGCTAGACACCGAGCTCCAACACGTGACTGTACGTCGCATACCTGACTGTTCTCACACCGATACCACGTTAAAGCAATTTCAGTTAGTAGCGTCCCCTTCCCACTTCTGGGTGAGAGAACCGTGTCACGTTAAAAGACAATGTCATCTCATTTCCCCCGTCGCCCCACGCCGCCCCCCCACCTCCCCCAAGGCCCCGAACCCCCTCCTCCTATAACTGAGGCTATCTAGAGGTCCCCAGTGCGATATGTGCATGCTAGACTACACATGAAAGGGCTCCAAAGTGCCACAGTGTCGAATGGAAAAGGGACATTCTTATAATGCCAAAGCACCCCAGTTGTGTTACATCATAGGCAGAGCCGGCACACTGGCAGGGCGCTGATTATTCAAGGATGCCTTTTTCTCATGGAGAACAATGGCCGACAGTGCCATTGGGTGCACCGCTTTATGTGGAGACGGGAGATAATATTTGAATGCTTATTAGTCATGCTAATAAGTGGAAGTGAGTAAATGTTTATGTAAGACCCTGCTGGTCATCGCTACCCGGTCATGCTCCAGAAAGATTACTGGACTTCCCTGGATGATCTACAGAAGTAGATCAACCAAGCACATAATTGTGTTGAGATGACTTGTGCAGTGAAATGTCCAAAAAGACAATGGCATTAGCCGGAGGTCCTTAATGAAAGTATTGTGGGGTAACTGTAATGCATCACTACTTGAATAAAATGTTTCTGAACAACGAATATTACTAATCCTGCTCTCCGGATTAAATACAATAGGCTTAGGCAACAACAACAACAACAACAAAAACACTAGCCAATACCCCATTTTAGTAATAACACCAAATATTTGACAGTTCTGATGTTTGGAATGCCAGCTTACAAGCCCCTACTCACTCTCCTAATCTCCAGAAACACCTTGATAAATAGGGGGGAATTCAAGCACTGTGATCAACCTTGCCTTTCGCAGCAACAGGAGTACACAAACTGACAGCAGACACCGTCGCATTAGAGGCTGCAGCAACAGAGCCTCTCCCCTTGCACAGCGCTGTAAGCCACCCAGTTACCCTCCCTCACATGCACAAACAGCCCCTGACTGGACCATAAACAGGCAGGCGGGCCCCTCAAAAGGGGGCAGGGATCCTCACTGGGTCTGTTTACTGGAGGAGAACAGTGACACGGCTTCACAGGCTAGCGCTTCGGGAGCTAGCTAGCGCCAGGCCTCCGAAGATGTGGGCTATATTTTTGTAGGTTTAAGCTTAAGAGTTTGCTCTTTGGCTGCGTGTTGGCCAGGTTCTTATACTCTGCCCCTTGATACGGCAGTGTTATTGGATTTCATTACATAATGCGGTTACTTGATGTTTACTGAAGTGCTATGTCTTTAAGGGAAATACAGGTCCTTGAACCCTTACTCTACAGCTGTGAGGTGCACAAACACAAGTCCAGGATCCTACTTAGTATTTCGCTTGGGACATCAACATCTGAACCAGGGTCCCATGCCCACACATTCACGCAGTAGGGAGTTTACAAACCACTCCTGAGTTTGCACCAGTGACATCTACTGCAGCCCCCCTTGACCTGTGAGAAGGCTCACCGGCTCAGCCCTAAATACTGGGCATCACAGCTAGCCATGAGCGATGAACACGCAGGGGTCATGCTGTTCTGTGGTGGACCGCGAGGCAGCTAATGCCGAGGCCAGAAACCCGTCTTGCGTTTTTTCCGAAAGCGCCGGAGAGGGAATGCCGAGAATGGTGGAACTGCGGTACTCCCACTCCCGGAGACGTGGCTGATTGGGCGAGCCGACGGGGGGGGGGGGGGGGGGGCTTTAAGTCCGCATTTGTGGTGCGGCCCAATTAACATAGTTGTTTTTCCTCTGGAAGGAGTTGTGGTCATTAAGGACGCCGGAGAGGGAGAGGCATGACGGCGTTATCTCCATGGTGGTTCCGACCAATTTGGAGAAATCATTTCCAGATTTTGGAATGTGATCCATTGGCCTCATCAGGCGGTGGTAATTAGTCTCTCAGCAGCAGTTGAATGACTGAGGTGCACCTCCTGCCCACCACCACCTAAACCCACCCGGATGACAACAAGGACAGCCGAGCCCCGGGTTAGAGCTTTTAAAGCCACAGTACCGCAGCAGCACCACGACCAATAACTACTTGTCAATGATGGGTTTGTGGGTCAACCGAGGCCGAGGACATATGACAGCTCTGCGTCGGGACGGTGGTTGTCCCACCTCCTCAGATCAAATAGATGTGAATCAGCGCACCTCCCAAATAGCTGCGCAAATCTGGAGCCCGGACAGACAATGTGGTTTTCCCAAAACAAAGGATCAAAAGTGAGAGGAGGAATGCTTCCGTTTTACTGCGGGGATGAATTCCGAGCTCGTTTATTACGCCGTTCCAAAAATCAACTTAATACAAAAGAGGACTAGAGGACAAAGCCATCATTTACGGTGTCCCCTCAGGCAGATAATCGCAAAGATAGTGAGCACCCTATACGCGCGGAAACTAAAGCAAGGGACACTGACAATTCAATATAGTAGGGGCTTTTGTTTCAGAATTCCAAGAAATTCTGCTGTTGAGCCCCCATTCACTACCAGTGGATGGGGATGGATGTTGACAGTTGGGAGCCTTAAAGACTCTCCTAGCAATAGTACTGTGCTAGTCATGGTGACTAACATTTCTGAGCATGCCCTTAGGGACAGCTCTTCGCTGTGACACCGGTGAGCCCCTTTTGATGTAACTTGGCGTTTCCATACATAAATCAGAAGGGGGAGGAGGAAAGGGGGAAGCGAGACACTCAGGAAGTTGACTGACTTATTGTATACTGACGAAATTTGACTCGGCTGCCAAACTTGGCAGGAAGGATCTAGACGTTTAAAAAGTGTGGCTTCTAGCGTAAACTGTGCATCATCTGCAGTCAGTAATCAGGTTAGGAATGTCTTTCCAAAAGGCTAACCAGTGAAAACAACTCGACAATGTGTGCTAGGAGTCTTCCAAAAGCCCTATGTGGCACCAACATCAACATTTCCATGCCTTACAGTGTTACTTCAACAGTTTGCTTGGCTAGTGGCTACATTTTCTCACAATAAAATGAGTAAAACATACATCCAACTGAATAAAAACGAGAACACCAACTGGATAACTGGCATCCTCTATAGAACCAGCTGACAAGATATCACAGGTCATGTCATCAACTTGGACATATAATTAATAGAATCATTATGATACCATTATGGATTCAGTCATGCAGGTGGCTTTATGGATGAGTTCTAGAACAGCTACATCCTTCTAACACTGTACATCCTTCTAACACAGTTAGAAAGATGTCAAACCATGAGGTGAACATGTTCTGGTCAATGTGCTTCTCTTTTCAAATGCTTATTTGCTCTGTAGCATTCCTCTACCTACTGTACAGTAACGTTGAGTAGGCTACAATACACGAGCATGTGAAAAGTTATTAAACATTTTCTTTCGTGAAATGATTGTTGCTAATATTAAATAAGCATGGCCCCTAAAACCCACTACATTCACTAAAATCTTGCAAGCTAGTATGAAAATACCAGCAGAATTTGTCATTATTACTATATTTAAATCCCTTTTTTTCATAAACAACCACAGCATGAATGAATAGATGTTGTGCATACATGTTGATGCATGTGGTGGACCCCACGTTCCACGATGGCTCATATTTGTGATATTAAATCAACGCACAACTCTTCTTTACTTAACAACAACAGCCACAAGTGGAAAACTATTCAAAAGACATGCAACTGTTGCAGTGTTAAGATTTCCTCCTTGACATATGCAAACCGAAGTGACGGAGAAACTTTTCATTGCGCTTTTTCATGAGGGAAGAGGTTTTTGTGGTGAATAAACATTAGGCATAATACTTACTTTCTGTGCAACGCAGCCCGTTACGAATAGTAGATACGCAGTTGTAAAAACATTTGCCCAAAACGTGGTATTAAAACTCATTTTCTTTATTTCTTCCTTTTCTCCGACGCGTACTGAACCGTAGCCCACTCTTCTTCACACTCTCCATTCACCTGAAGTCTCGGGAGCGCGCTTGTATCGTTCATGGACCCGCATAGACAATCAAATCACAGGGGTTATGCATGCGCTCACTATTTGGCATGGCAGCTACTCAGTCCTAATGCCAGTAAGTACCCTTCTGCGTAAAATTCCACATTCAATCTGTGGCGCAATTTGATACACGCGTCCTGTAGATGTATTATTATGTGAACATGTGGCAAAGACATCCAGAATATAAGTATTCTTCGTTTTGAGTGAACAGTCCTTACGTGATTTACATTTAGGCCCTGTTTACTAGTAAAATATAGCGTTGCATAAACTATGGGATATGGCTGGGATGTGTAATAAGGAAAATATGACAGCATTTTTATTTCGTAAATAATCACATAAAAAAATGATTTTGTTTTAACATACTATAGCCTATGACTATATACACAGTAGGTTTATGTGACATCGATACTTGCAAAGATAAAAACAAGTCTGTAATGTTTTGGCATTCAGCATGGTTGCTCATAGAGAGAGAGCGAGAGAGAGAGAGAGACTGACTGACAGAGAGAGAGAGATAACTTGACAAAGACCACTAGGGGGCGGTATTTTACCACCAGGAGGCGGTATGGCATTGTTTTTGTGAGTATTAAGGGGCGTGCCTTCATGCCAACAACTCCCTTTACGTACAATGTGCGTTGATTATTGTAGTTCGTGTAGCAACTCATGCGACGTTGGAAATCTCAGTCTTTAAAACAAATGTCATACAGGCTTATCATGTCTACACTATAAATTATATGAAAACGAATTTTTAATTATTACATAACTTTACATACGAAATATTTTACAATATCTTTAATAGATTTAAAACAACATTGTTTACAATTTTGTTTCTGGTCGGACAGGTAAACCAAAGGAATGCATATAGCCACGTAGGAGCAGAGAAGAGGCGTCCAAAAGGTTGGCATTTAATACTATTTATGTGCTTTTCAGCATATGTCATTCCGCAAATTTAGCTTGCATTATTTAAGTAATATGAATTTAGTCGCGTAGTGTCAACTGATCAATCTCACAATCGAATACGTGTTGATATACATGTGTAGCGATCTCTAGATGTTTTGCCGATGACACACAGACTGCTAAGCTAGCTTGCTAACTCAACTGCATTTCAACCATCAGTCACATCCTAGCAAGCTAGCAAGCTATCTACGCGAGGCTAGATTAAGCTAGGCTAGATTTTGTGTTTTGACACAATAATCGTTCAGTATAAAACGGTTACCTCGTGACATCTGTAGAGTAATAGCTTGCCAACTAGTAATTTTGAGACAATTTAATTACAGTCATAAGTCTATTGGCTGGCAAATAGCAAACCAATAAAGAAGCAATAAGCAACAACATGCTGCAGTTATCAAGTTAGCAGGCTGCCTAGCACAGGCTAACTGACATGTCACATCTTCCTGCTATCATATTCATTGCACGGTCTCGGGTCTGCGGCTCCGCTTGGTTGTTGGACAACAAAAAGAGCAACATGACCCTGCTTGAATACGATTCAGTTTAGTAGCATTAGCTAATAGCTATCTAGAAGGATTCATTCCTTGAGATAACTACCCTAGCCAGTAGTTAGCCAGTTAGTAAGCTATAATAAGCAACTCCAATCCACTTAACGTGAGCCCATGCTTAGTTTGTGTTACTTGTGGTATTTTGTTTCTTTCTGTATGGACAGAGGTTGTTTAATGTGTCAGTGGCTAATGATCGCAGTACATGCATCCATATAGTGAACTTTACTCGTCAGGGTGGATTTGACAAGCATTTGAATTGTGTCCTTTCAGGGGAGCTTCTTGTTGTCAGTTCACGAACTTACCAACTGTCAGATCTCGAAGACAATGTATTGAGAGAAGACACCCTGAAGCATATTTAAAATGGAAAGTGAAACTCAGCAGCCAGATGTAAACTTGCTATCCAAAGATGGCGGCAGTGATTCTACAGAGGATGGCGTACTGATACTGAAGAAATCAGGACTGGAGACGCCACTGGCCTCAGGGAATGGTCTAAAGAGTGAGTGTGACAAACCCTGGCCTTCAGTGTTTGATAGATGGTATGACTTGATATGATGACTATAGACGTTCCGGATGAAAACTGATGAATGTTCTTCTGTGTTCCAATAAAATAAATATCTTCTGAAAACGAGAAACAATTACATATATATATATATTTGTTGTAGTCCAAAGTAGACTCAAATTAGAATTAAGAGAACAATATATTTGATCTCAAGCTACATAGAGTATTTTATTTTTGACTTCTATTCCCTAGATATGCAGTAAATGTTTGAATGTTTCTGAAGAAAGTAAAATGCTCGCGTGATTTGTATGTCTCAGAAATGTCTGGACTAAACCGTGAGCCTTGCCTCATAATTCACTCACACGACACATTGATCCAAGCACTGTACGATGTCGTAAGTCTGCATTACATCAAAAGTCCCGAGGCTCATCACTCCCTGTGAAATGCCTCTTGTAGTATAATTAAAAGCTGTCAAAGGAATTGTAAAACTGCCACTTTCAGTTTCCATTGAGCTATTGTAGCTTGTCAGAGCCGTTTGACAGGTTGCTCTGGGTAGATTCAATAGATTTCAAATCACTTGAACGCAGCTTTGTTTTCTGTACTGCACTGGTGTTACATAGCAATCCTTTGCCATTGCGCATGATGGATTCCAGATCCTGCAACCTTAAATGACCCCCGTCCTCCCCCCTGTCCTCCCCTCTGTCCTCCCCCCCCGTCCTCCCCCCCGTCCTCCCCCCCGTCCTCCCCCCCCTTGTGCAGGTCCTGTCAGAGGAGACGCAGTGCCGAACGGAGGAGAACGACTGGCGGCGGAGGGCCGGGGCGCTGACGGGGTGAACGGCCGTCCCAACGGCCCCCTGTCTCCGCCCCTCCCTCCCCAGGGTGTCAGCCCCGCTCGCAGCCCCCGGTCCACAGAGCCGTCCCCCCCAGGTGTGGCTGCTCTCCCACCCATGCTAGAGAAGTCTGAGGAATCTAGTGCTGAGGGCACGGGTCACAAGGGTGACACTTTGCAGTCGCTCAGACTAAGTATGCCTATGCAGGAGACGGAATTGTGTAAGCATACTGAAACCTGTATCAGTGAGTGCCCCACCCCGTCTTCCCCCCCCCAACCCCCCCACCCCCCCACCCCCATCATCCCCTGTATTTACACATTCTTTTGTTATGGGACTTTGCTTCAGAGGCTGTTGTATCCCACTTATTTTGGTCCCCTTGCCTGTGCTAGCTTACTCAAAGAGAGAGCCAGTGGGACTCTGCTTTAACAGTGGTTTGACTTCCTGCTTCCTATTTCAACTGCCTGGTTGGTTACGGGGGCTTCTGTTGTTGCAGTAGTGGCCATGTTCCCAACTAATCCAGTACTTTTGTTGTGAATGTTTATTTTATTTGTATATATTCATGGTTATGGTTGTAACGTGTAGTCAACAGTGTATTCATATTCAGGACTAGTGTGTTTCTGGTGTGTAATTGTGGCAGACAAGAAACCCCTACACATCTTTTGTAGGATCCCAAACCGTACCGGTTTAGACCCTATATTTGAGAGAAACCCTAGACTTCTAGTGCATCGGCTAGATACAGAACTCTGCAATACAGAACTCTTTCACTGACACCTGCTGGTTGATTAACAGCTTGTGACTGCTTCCAAACTAACTTACTAATTGGTGTATAACCTCAAACGCTTTTTGGGTGGCACTTACCTCCTAACCTAAACCTGAGGAAACCAACAATGAGGCAGGAAACAAAAGAGGGATTCTAACATTGTGACTGGGTTGCATGCAGCCTCATTCCTAACCATAGTGGGATTACAATGTCAGTACAAGTTTGCATCTGGCTCCCATGGTTATCCCTGTGCTAACAGGCTACAAAACAAGTTCTTGGAACAATTAGGCATTCCCTTTGAAATGACCAATGAGCTAGGCTAGGCTTGTATGACAGTGTGTCCATTGTGTGGATTTGTCTTGAATGGTGCTTGGGAGGACCTGTGGTAAATGTGCTTTCCCCGCAGCTGCCAAGGAGCCCTCCTTGGAGATGGAGAACGAGGAGAAGATTCGCCTGGACGCTCGCAGGCGCTTGGAGGACCAGCTCAAACAGTACAGAGTCCAGAGACACAAGGAGAGGGTAAATAGAAGGATATGCGGCGTGCACAATCAAATTCGTCGGAAGATATGTCGTTTAGACGTAGAGTAAGAACGTAGTAGCACTCGGCATCTAACTCCGTATTTCGGTTGACGTTTGATTCATTTAGCACGCGTTGCTCCAAAGCTACGTACGAATGGTGCATATAGAAAATTCTGGAATGTGTAGTCGAGGCATGGCAATCTCATGCGCTGTCTCCCCCTCCTCCCAGTCCCATCGCTCTACGCCGAAGAGTCGTATGTTTAGCACTCTGGACCCAGAGCTCATGCTCCACCCCGAAGCTCTCCCGCGGGCCAACACCGTTTCCATGACGACAGAATACTCCTTCCTAAGGACAAGTGTGCCCCGGGGGCCCAAACTGGGCAGCCTTGGCATCCCCCCATCCAAAGAGAAGAGGACCACGTCCAGATCCCCCCGGCCCAGCAAGATCCACTCCCTGGCTGACTACAAGTCCCAGGAGACACCAGCTGGTGCCGGAGGAGGAGGAGGAGATGGATCGAGGACCTCCGCAGATTCCTCCATGTTCTCCCACGGCTCCTCCCTGAGCTCCGTGTCCACCTTGTCCGAGGTCAGCGTCCTGTCCGAGTTCGGCTCCTCGGAGACGGACGCCCAGCCGGCTCCGTCCCTCCAGCCCGCGGACAACGCGTCCGAGGTGGACGGCAGCGAGTCGGGCGCCAGGCCCGGAGACGGAAACGACAGTGACAGCTCGTCCTACAGCAGCGCGTCGGCCAGGGGCACCGCCTACGGCCTGCTGTCCGCCGCGGTGAGCAGACAGGGGGCGGCCTACACGGTGGAGGGCCGGGAGATCGCCGCCGAGGCCATGGGCCAGTTCCCCTCGCTGCGGGAGGTGCTGCAGGCCGCCAGCGACGAGCACCAGCACCTGGGGCTGCTGGAGCAGGACGGGGAGGCGGCGGGGGAGCCGCGCAGCCGGAGGGACAGCTTCTCCAGCAGGTAGCCAACCGACACGCTCTCGCGTTTAGCCCGCGAGCACATCGATCCGGCACCGAATCCCCGGAAAAGGATGCTTGCACACTGAAGGGGTTTTAAGTGCGATCTCTCTCTCCCTGCAGCGTGTCCTTGGAGAGCTCGGTGATGGGCCACGATGAGGTGCTCCAGGTGCTGAAGGAGAAGATGAGGCTGGAGGGGCAGCTGGAGTCCCTGTCCTCGGAGGCCAACCAGGTAGCTAGCTCTTCACCGTAGAAAGCCTATCATTTCCATCATTTTCTTGCTCTATCCACCTCACTTCCTCTCTCCCCCTCCCCCCTTCAGGCTCTGAAGGAGAAGACGGAGCTGCAGGCCCAGCTGGCCACGGTGAACGCCCAGCTGCAGGGCCAGATGGAGCAGGCGCGGGCCAGCCAGGAGAAGCAGGGCGCCCTGGCCACGGAGGTGTACACGCTGCGCCAGAGCTGCTCCCAGCTGGAGCGGGCCATGGTGGAGCTGCAGGGCAGCCTGGAGAGCAAGAACGCCGGCCTGGCCTCGGTGGCCAACGACCTGCAGGTGGCCGAGGAGCAGTACACCCGGCTGGTGGGGAAGATGGAGGAGATGCAGGAGGTGGTCACCTCCAGGGACAACACGGGTGAGCGGGGGGGAGGAGCCGAGGGGGTCGAGCGCCCTGGTCGGAACGAATGCGGAACCTCTGGCGGTTTTTTGGGGATGTCAGTCACGCGTGGCCGTGTTGTGTGTGTGTGTGTGACCTCCGTGTTCCTCCTCCAGTCCAGGACCTACGTCAGCAGATGGGTGGGCTCCAGGGGCAGCTCCAGCAGGTGCAGGTGGAGCGCAGCACCCTGCAGAGTCGGTTGAAGACCTCCCAGGCCGAGATCGACTCCCTCCAGCAGGTCCGACAGTGGTACCAGCAGCAGCTGGCCACCGCTCAGGAGGCCCGCGTCCGGCTCCAGGGAGAGATGGCCAACATGCAGGTAAGGCTTTTTGACCGCTGTCAAAGGCTTGATGCTGAAACGCTTTAGAGTTTGTTGAAAGGTTCAACATGACCATGCCTTGATAAGAAAGGCATGTCGTTATAGAAATGGAGCAGAACAACAGAACTGCATCATTCAAAAAAAATTAAGTAGTTTGTTAGTCAGAGTCTAGGAATGGTCTATTATTACGGCATATTGCAAAGTTACTGAAGTGGATGGTGGAGATGGTCGAAGTGATGTCGCTGGCTTGCGAGTGGATGATGGAGACGGATGAAAGGATGGCGTTGACTTGCTAGCTGACAATGGAGCTGGCTGTGGGGACAGTTGAGATGTGACGGGAGTGGTCGTGTGTGGGTTCTTGGTCCAGGTGGGTCAGATGAACCAGGTGGGAGTGCTGGAGCACCTGAAGCTGGAGAACGTGACCCTGTCCCACCAGCTGACTGAGACCCAGCACCGCTCCATCAAGGAGAAGGAGCGCATCGCTGTGCAGCTGCAGAGCATCGAGGTACAGGAGACCCTCGTTTAACAACTACTGAACCCACTGATGTGATTGTAATTACATCACGTGTAATTAAAAATATAATTTATATCGGTGGTATCATTAATTGTGTAATTATGTCAGTGGTATCATCTGGTCTACCCATCGGAAAGATAAATACTTGTAGTTCGGAGGGGAATACGAATTAATATTGATTACCAAGGCTGCTTGTTCACCATTCTTTCACATCTGACCTGTTTTCTTTTTTGGTCCATTTCAGGCCGACATGATGACTCAGGAAGCGGCCTACCAGCAGATCCAGGACGCCAAGAGCATGGTGGAGGACGACCTCACGCACAAGCTGGAGGAGTTTGAGGAGGAGCGGGAGCACCTACTGAAGCTGGCCAACACAGCCAGCGCTCTGGAGCGGGAACTGGAGCAGGTCAGCAACGTCCAATGACCTCTGGGTCCTTCAATGACCTCTGGGTCCTTCAATGACGCGAGTCCTTCCGCATGTTCCCCCGGGTTCTCACGGTCCCCTCTCTCTGCCTCTCTCCAGGTGAGGTTAACCCTATCCCAGAAGGCCGTGCAGCTGGAGTCCCTCCAGAAGGAGCACCTGGAGCTGATGAGGTTGCTGACGAGCACCCAGGAGACCCTGCAAACCAAAGAGCAGTCCATCAACCAGCTGGAGGCGCGCTACCTGGAGCTGGAGGCCCAGCTGGGCGAGCTGCAGGCGGAGGCCGGCGCCAAGGACGACACCATCCAGTTCCTGCGGAACGAGAAGATAGTCCTGGAGGTGGCGCTGCAGGCCGCCCGGGCCGACAAGAGCCAGCTGGACGAGGGGGCGGAGCGGCTGGGAGAGGAAGTGCTGGTGGCCTCGGACGTGCTGGACCAGCTCAGGCAGGAAGTCCAGGTCAAAACGTCGCAGGTGAGAAGAGGCGGCCCCGGCTTCGCCCGGAGGACACTCACGCGGTTCGTTTTAGCGCCGCCTGATGCTTGATATAGAGTCTGAGTGGATGAGCTTGTGTTTGTTTGGTTTTTGTTCTGCGTTTAGATTGAATCTCTGCAGCAGGAAAATGGTACGCTGAAGAAACACGCCCAGAAGCTGAAAGATCAGTTTCAGCAACAGAAGGTAGGTGTTGTTAGTTCCCTAATAGAGGTAACACACACACACACACGCACAAACCCAACTCCCTCTCCCATTTCCGAACACCACAGGTCATGGTCGAAGCCTATCGGCGGGATGCCACCTCCAAGGACCAGTTGATCAGCGAACTCAAGTCCACCAAAAAGCGCCTGGTGTCGGAGGTGAAGGGCCTGAAGCAGGAGCTGCTGAGCGCCCAGGGGGAGAAGCAGAAGGCCGAACTGGAGCAGAGCCGGCTGCAGAAGGAAGTGACCCGTGTCCAGGAGCAGATGAACAGTCTGGAGGCCCACCTGCAGGCTGTTCAGACGGAGAGAGGCCAGCTGGAGAACCAGGTTCAGGTACGCTGCTGGGATCTACAAGCATTGTCAACTGCAGCTTTTCAAAGGATACCGGTGTAGCTCGGTGGTAGAGACTTTGACTGCAGATCTAGAGGTCGTAAGTTCAAATCCCTTTTGGATAAATGCTAAATGTCTACTTTTTAAAAATTATTTTTTACATTATTTACTCTTTGGGAATATAGACACGGTGGAAGTTGGAAGATAGTTACTGTGACCGTATAAACTTGCATTTGGCTAGAAGTCTTACCTTAGGGCAAGTCCATGTAAGTCCTTCAGTGGTGGCTAAGCGGTTAGGGAATCGGGCTAGTAATCTGAAGGTTGCCAGTTCAATTCCCGGCCGTGCCAAATGACGTTGTGTCCTTAGGCAAGGCACTTCACCCTACTTGCCTCGGGGCCGGGGAATGTCCCTGTACTTACTGTAAGTCGCTCTGGATAAGAGCGTCTGCTAAATGACTAAATGTAAATGTGTTATGGCCCCGCTTTTCAGTATGGTCACATTTCCTAATTGTGTGCATGTCTAGAAGTACATAGTAAATGGCTCCACTGTCAGCCATTTTGTGTGAAGCCTGTGGGCACTGTGAGTTTTTGACTGCATCCCTCCGTGCTCACCAGTCTCTGCAGTTTGACCAGAGCCAGCTAGCAGCTGTGACTGAGGAGAACGAGGGCTTGAGGAAGCAGGTGGAGCAGATGCAGGGTGACGCCAAGAAGTGAGTCACTCAACCATATCTCTATGGTTCCCATAGAGATAGCCGTGTCCGCGGACTCCACGCTGAGTTTCTTTTCAGAGGAGGGGCGCGTGACGACTTGTAGCACGAATAGAAAAATCGAGACACCGTTACCGCACGAAAACATGGCTTTGCAACGTCCCACCCACAGGGCCATCTCGGAACAGAAGGTGCGGATGAAGCGCCTGGGGACCGATTTGACCAGCGCGCAGAAGGAGGTGAAGGCCAAGCACAAGGCCTACGAGAACGCGGTGGGGATCCTGAGCCGCCGGCTCCAGGAGGCCCTCGCCGGCAAGGAGGCCACTGAGGCGGAGGTGGTCAAACTCAAGGCCCAGGTTGCGGAGGGAGGAGACAGCAAGGCCTTCCGGGTACGGGGAACTGGACTTTCCGAAAGCAAAGCTGACCCCGAAAAAGACGACCGTTGACCGCGCTCAGTCTCGAATGTGTGTGTTGTGTTGTTCCAGGACAAACTTGAGGCCCTGCAGCGTGAGCTGAAGGCTGTGAGCCACAGCAAGGCCATGCTGGAGAAGGAGCTCCAGGAGGTCATCAACCTCACCTCCACTGAGCTGGAGGAGTACCAGGAGAAGGTCATGGAGCTTGAGGACGAGGTGAGAGACTGGGGGCCCAAGTTGGGAAAAGTCGGTATGTACAGAAAGACTCGCTAGGTACTGTGTTTTGTGCTTAAATTCGGGGATTTGTCCGGTGGTTGACAGCTTCAGGAGGCGCGATGCTTCAAGAAGAGGATCAGGAAGCTGGAGGACGCCAACAAGAAGCTGGCGCTGGAGCTGGAGCACGAGAAAGGCAAGCTGACGGGGCTCGGGCAGTCCCACAGCGCACTGCGGGAGCATACCAATATCCTGGAGACGGCCCTCGCCAAGAGAGAGGCCGATCTGGTCCAGCTCAATCTTCAGGTCCAAGCTGTTCTGAGGCGGAAGGAGGAGGAGGACCAGCAGATGAAGCAGTTGGTTCAGACGCTGCAGGAGTCCCTGGAGAAGGAGAGGGCCAAAGTCAAAGACCTCAAAGAGCAGGTAAACGAACCCCCACCCCCATGTCATCGCTTTGCCATTCAAACACTCTCGACCCCCCCCCCCCCCCCCCCCCACCCACACGCTCTCCCCGGTCTGGAAGCCTGTCAGAGTGTAAGCCTGGCTCCTGTCCTCTAGGTGGCAGCAGCGAAGGCAGAGGCGGCTCACAACAGGCGCCACTACCGGGCAGCCATGCTGGAGCTGTGCGAGATCAAGAAGGATCTGCAGGCCAAGGAGGAGCTGGTGAAGGCTCTGCATAGCGAGGCGCTCAAGCTACAGTGAGTCCCCACTTTGTCCCTCTGCCGCGTGGCCTGAGGCACGACTAATATTCCTGCTGTTGTTTATATTCAAATCCGAATATGACTCATTTGGTTAGTCGTTGTTTTTCTTCATTCATATGACTAATATGAACTGATGTATTTGTGCATTTGTCACCCCCCACGCCCGCCCTGTTAACACTGAAGGTCTCAGGATGAGAAACATTCTCAGGAAGTGTCCAGGTTCCAGGAGGAGTTATCGGACGCACACTCCCAGCTGCAGATCCTCCAGAAACAGCTGGACGAGGAGCTCAACAAGCAGCCGCTCATCAACCAGGAGGTACGCCCACTCCCCCCCCCCCCCGTACACGCAACCAGACCTCCGCTAGGTGGTGACCGGGGTATAGTCCAGTCCGAAACCCCCCCCATCTCTCATCACCTGACCTCTCTCCGCCCAGGTCGAGGACTTGAAGTGGGAGGTGGAGCAGAAGCAGAGGGAGATGGAGGCCCAGAAACAGCAGCTGGAGCTCCTGGAGGAGTGCAGTCACAGGGAGCTGGACGCCGTACAGACCGCCCTACAGGTGAGCACGCCTGGATCTGGCTCCTTCCCCGGTCATTGTCAGGCTCCTTTTCGACACTTTGTTCTTATTATTTTTTGGGGGGTGCCTGACCTTGGCCTTCCTGTCCGTCTCAGAGCATCAAGGTGGAGCTGGAGTCTGCGCAGGAGGAACTGGGAAGCACCCGGAAGGATAAGTTCATGCTGCAGGCGAAAGTGGGCGAGCTAAGGAACAGCATGAAGACGGTCCTCCTTCAGAACCAGCAGCTCAAACTGGACCTTAAACAGACCCGCATGAGGAAGGTAAGCGCTGGCACTGTTTCTGCTGCTGTGGACGAGGTCATATTGTATTTCGATCTTTTTGCTGCACCCTACTATATAGTATTGTACTTGAGATACTATTTCACCGTGTTCAGCATGCCTGGTAGCTGCGATGCGCTTCCTTTGCACTGTACCTTATAAATACAGACGTCTGCCAAAACGTCAAAAGCGTCTGCCAAACTAATCAAATATAACGTAACGTCAACTAAAAAACTTAGCTTGTATTTCATCCTTAAAGCCGGCTATTTTGAATTTGTCTCAGTACAAAGTTGACGTGATGTCGTTAATGTGTTACTTGGTCCAACGGAACAGCAACGTATGGAGTTGAAGGGGGATGGGAACCCATCCAACCCAGTGACCCCAGTGAAGATCCCGGACTGTCCTGTGCCTGCCTCCCTGCTGGACGAGCTCCTGAAGCCCTCAGCCTCCGTCAACAAGGAGCCCCTCAATAATCTACACAACTGTCTACGGCAACTCAAGTACGATTATGTCTCCCGTTTTTGTTGATAGAACTGCATGGGGTAAATGTTTTCATTTGTGGCTTCTCTTTGAAGTGCCATATATCATATGTATATTTATATGATGTCTCGGATAATATAAGATGATATACACACACACACACTTTACATTCGGTTGTTGTATTTTTTTTTCTTCAGGCAGGAGATGGACAGCCTTCAGAAGCAGATGGAGGAGCACACAGTCACGGTACACGAGTCCATGAGCTCACTGACCAGCGCTGAGGAGGAGCTAGCCCGACTTGGGGTGCAGGACAGTGACTCGGCTGGCCCCTCCTCCCCCCTGAACCAGGTGGTGGAGAATCACTCAGCGGAGGAGGAGCCTCAGGCGTCGTAATGCAGGAGAGTGGTGGAGTTTTATCCACAGAGGGCACTTTTCCTTAGTTTTTTGTTTTGTTTTTATCCTCTCATATCTTTATCATCTCCGATAATGGCTGCCAACATTTGGCATTATCTCATCGGCACAGATAGCGCTTGTGCAAGTAATACTATACCATAGCTTTACTCATTCTTTGAACTATATTTTTGTTACTTACTTTTTTTCATATTTATTTATTTGCTGTTCAGGAATTAATAATTTTAATCGGAAAGCGACAACTTGAAATTGTCTGTTGTAATTCATCCTTTCCCTAGTTTGATTGACATACGGCTGCTGTTGGTGTCCTGCTACAGTATAAGATTCTGGGTTACATGCACTATCTGACCTGTTCTTCCATTCTCCTGTGCCTGACACTTAAACCTGACACTGAAAACACTCATTCCATTCATTTGAGTCAGCTGTCCCATGACTGTTTGAAACTGTTGCGACTTATTATTATATACTTTTCACAGCTCAGATTTCACACCATTACCATCTGTTGAGTTTAGAATGGCCTCTCATTAAACAGGCACAATTCCTTTAGTCAAGTTTGCAATCAAGATATCGTCATGGGTTCTAAAAAACACATTTCAACTTTTCTTTTCTTTCCAGCGATCTAAGTAGGCTTGTTTGTGGTATGGTTAGGACTAGTGATGTTGTGTATGGAAGGAATCTGTGATATGCTGTCGAAGGAATAAATGTATGGTTTGAAACGTTCTTCTATTGAAAGAGTGTGTATGATATGGTAAATAGGTTACTTTGTATGATTGTACTGTTTGCTAATCAAAATGCTATGGTTAAATGTAAATTATTTGAGGTGTTAAGAGTTTGATAAGAGTTTACTGTAACTAACTTCAAGAGGGCTACGTGGGAAGGGTGTAAGATAACTTAAGAAAATGTTACTACTATGATGCTCAGATGTTCAACTTTTGGTGTAGTTAATATTGTTCACAAATATGTCCACCCCTAAATTGTTTTTATTTTATTTCAGTTTTTCATTGGCATGAAAATGAACATTTTGCAGAGGTTAATATATTGAATAGGGTTCTCTATTTTTTTTCTCTTACTAGTTTCCTTGCTCATCTGAACATTTGACAACGGTGAAACGTGAACTATGAATATGATTTTGGAAACCGCAGATACGGAAAACATGTTTTAGTGTGTTTATATTCACAATCTGTCTCTGTCAAGCAAAACCAATTGCTTTCTTTAACCACACTGTTATAATCTGCGTATATGTTCAAAGGGATAATTATTAGTCAAAGGCAGAGCCATTTGCATTTGACTGGTAGCAACAAACCAACATAATCTCTAATACTGTGTTTTCAAGGGTCTGTATATGTCCATGTCGGAGACGAGGATCTCGACAAAAATGACTGCATAAATCTACCTTTAACAATAGCCAAACTGTATTTTAACATAACATTTGTTGGCAAACAAAGTGGGTACTTGAAAGCTTCACGCTGCGACTGTATTTGCTGTATTCCAATACAAAATATACTTTTTGGGAGCTGTATTGGTGTAACTATAATTATCGCATAAAAATTGCACTATTCATCAGTTTTTGTCCACGTCTTTATTTCATCCACTGCAACATTTTTATTTATTTTATAAAATATGTTTACAGAGATTTGCTTCAATTTGGCGAATTTAACAGAGAATTTATTCCAGTTTTGGTCTGGCATTTTTTTTGTTAACTCTGAGGTCCTTCCTGAACACATTTTGAAATCGTCGCGGTGCGGGCATCCAGGGAGCAGAGCAGGAGGTTAGCATGTTAACTACGTAGATCTTATATGTTGTCATCACAATGTTTGCGTGCGTGGTTATTGCCAAACTATGGACTGCATTAACAAATGGATGTATGTGCACAACGCGTTTTGATCAGATTTACATAAAAGAAATCTCGAACTTGTTGGTAGCATGATGCTAGCTTGCTAACACACTTCTAGCTACCTGCTTACGTTTGCTGGCCTAGCTATTTCTCACAACCATAGCTACAAGGTGCCTGTGCTGATTAGCCAGCCACATACATTTCACATTCAAATGGATTAAAACGTAATCGTTGCTTCATGTCGTAAGATGGCTCATTGTCGTTCTTGCAGCTTGCTGCTAACTAGTCGTCGCCTCTGTACTTTGAACCGCTAGCTAGCGCTAACTTGTCAGATTTGCGAGCATGATGCCCTCCCTTGGAAGGGAGCATGCGCACATTACGTTGTAAACAATGAGACTATTCCAGACCGTCTTGAGCATTGTGTCTGTTTCAACAGTTTATATCTGCAAATTTAAAAAAGATTACTCTTATTGTTCAAGATCAGCAATTGAAATGACCCCTGGTAAGTACAGAGGTATATTTGCCGCTTGACATTATCACATATAAATAATATCAGCAACATCAGCATGAAGACATGAGATATCAAATTGATACTGCTCGAAAAGGCTAGCTAGCTAGGAAGCTAAGTTATCAGGAACGGCACTTGGGCGTGACAGCGTGGGATTGTATTGGCTAAAATGGTAAATTCTGGTTTATCCATCTCACTTCAGAAATCGGTGAGCAGTCATATGTAAACAGGCTGCTCTGCTACATTTTGCCCGATCATAACGAGATTTGGATCAAAGCATTTGTGCCTAATGCAATTTGCTTAATCTCTGAACGGATTGCATATTGAATAATGCTCAATAGATTTTCTTGGCGTGTGCTGTTCAAGTAGCTAAATGGCTGTCCAAGACGGTGCATACAATCTTTGGCCATTTGTTCAGAGTGCATAGATGTTATTTGATATAATCTCAATTGGCACAGGTTTACCAAGGGTCTAGTTTGCTGGCGTTCTGATGCGCTGCTTTGTGCTTATTCACTGTTGTCAAATTTGATCACTTCAAGTTTAGTCACGGACGCATGGAGAATCACAGTACAAAGTCACTGTTCCAAAAATGTATAATAATATATTTTTATATGCATTTCAGTGATATAAAAACACTTTCCCCAGACCTAGGTTCACAGGCATGTATTTACAGTAGAATGCAGATTGATCTATGGTAGAGTTGGTTGTGTTCACATCCATATGGATCAAAGTGTAATAGCTTATGAATGTCATCAAATGACTCATATGTCTTTCTTTCAACTTGCTACTAACTAGTTAACGCCACTGAACCCTTTTGAACCGCTATTTCCCCCGTACGTAGCTGAAGCATGGAGGCGGTTCTGACCAGGCTGAGGGGGCTAAGTTCTGACGAGCTTCGCGAGGAGTTCACCAGAGCCGACCTCAAGTGTGGTCCGATCACGGCCACCACCCGGGCCATCTTCGAGAGGAAGCTGGCGCGAGTCCTAGCCGGGGCGGGGGGCAGCGCCGTCGAGACGGACAGCAATGCCGCAGCGGACGCCGACAGCGCCGCCGCCGGGGCCGACCAGGCCAAACCTGTGCCAGCGTCATCATGTGCCACATCCGCCGCCGCCCCCCCGCTCCAGGCCCCCAGCGAGGACATGGACTTTGGCTACGGCATAGGACTGAACCCCCCGGAGGAGGAGGAGCTCGCCGTCGAGTCGGGGACGCCTTGGAGCGTCGGCGCGACGGACGCTGGCTCCCAGTCGAAAACGGACGCTCCTTCGAAGAGCGCCCCCGTGTCCCCGACGCTCTACTACGGAGTCTGTCCGCTGTGGGAAGACGTGCTGGCTAGGAATGGTAAGAGGCCGTCTTGTTTCTGTGCCTGTGTTGTTTGCGGCGGCGTTCACGAGCGATGCAAAGGCAGAGAGAGGGTTTGTTGATGCCTTACGAAAAGTTACGTCATTCATCCCCTTTTGCAGTTGGAGCAGTACATCTAAGCAGGTTATGGACAAGGTTATAAACAGGTTGTACGCTGGCTATCCACAGGTTAGACGCAATACCTAAGTAACACCCGGTCAGGTAAAGTCCTCTTTGTTGTTGTTTGTCTGACCTTGCTGTTTGGAGGTTATCCCTGTTTTCAGTCAATACCAGTTGTTTGTGTACATTCCTCTGCCAAGAGATCCTAGCGTGCCATTGGAGGGGTTACACAACTGTTTCCTGATTGGAGTTGAATGAAAACTGGTGTTGATAAGAGTAGTTTTTTTTAATTAAATTTTAACTTCATACCTAACCTACCCCCTTTTAGAAGCATTTAACATAGGACTGCTAAACAGTTGTGAGACGTCCCACAATGAGGTGGTATGCATTGCTAACCGTCCCTCCTCCTCCACGCCCGCCCGCAGAGAGGGCGCACGTCTATTCAGACAAGAAGGAGGCTCTTCAGGCGGTGAAGACGATGAAAGGAGCTCGATTCAAAGCCTTTGCCAACCGGGAAGATGCCGAGAAGTTTGCCAGAGGGGTCTGTGACTACTACCCCTCCCCCAGCAAGTCCACCCCCTGCGTGTCCCCTGTGAAGCCAGGCCTGGCTCTGTGCAAGGGTACGTGATGTTTCCCCAGAAGGATCCCCCCCCCCCCCCCCCCCCCCGAAACCCCGCCCTCTCCTTTTTGCCAGGTCTCCTTGTATGGGTCTCCTTCCCCCCGCCTCCCTCCTTATCGAACTGTGTCCACACAGCAGACAACGTTCCAGTCATGGAGGTGGACGCCATCAACCGAGAGCGGGCCAACAGCTTCAAGAGCCCTCGCACGCAGGACCTGACGGCCAAGCTGCGCAAGGCCGTGGAGAAGGGGGACGAGGTGGCCTTCGCCGAGCTGGTCTGGAGCAACCCGCGCTATCTCATCGGCTCGGGGGACAACCCTACCGTCGTGCAGGTGAGGAAGGGGGTCACCCGGCAGCTCTCTGGCCGGCTGGCAAAGAGTCTTACTGAAAATACGTGACTCGACTGTTGCCTATCCCGGTAGAAACGGTGGAGATGGTTAAGATAAATATTGCGTCACTTGACGCTAAATAGGGGCAACGGTTCCTCCTGACTCCCTCGAATCTGTCAGTCGGCGTTTTGTAAACAAGCGCTTTCCCAGCTCGCTTCATCCCGTGCTCCCGTGCTCCCCCCTGTGTTGTTCACGCTGTCAGGAGGGCTGCCGGTACAACGTCATGCACGTGGCGGCCAAGGAGAACCAGCCCGGCGTAGCCCAGCTCCTGCTGGACATCCTGGAGAACCCGGACTTCATGCGCCTCATGTACCCAGACGACCTGGAGGCCATGCTGCAGAAACGCATCCGCTACATCATCGACCTGTACCTCAACACTCCAGACAAGGCGGTGAGTCGTACAAGCGTCTCCGTCTGCGTCCAAGATTTGTGTCTCTTGGCAACAGGCCCGCCGGTAATGGGGGGGGGGGGTGTGTGGAGCGTCTTACATTTACATTTAGTCATTTAGCAGACGCTCTTATCCAGAGCGACTTACAGTAAGTACAGGGACATTCCCCCTGAGGCAAGTAGGGTGAAGTGCCTTGCCCAAGGACACAACGTCAGTTGGCATGACGGGGAATCGAACTGGCAACCTTTGGATTACTAGCCCGACTCCCTCACCGCTCAGCCACCTGACTCCCTCTTGGTTTACCTTGCGCTCTTGTCTTTCTTGGACCCAGGGATTCGAGACGCCTCTTCACTTTGCTTGTAAATTCGGTTGCCCTGAAGTGGTGAATGTCCTGTGCTCCCACCCCGACACAGATAAACATTGCAAGAACAAGTACGACCAGAAGCCATTTGAGGTAAATATTCCCTAAAGTGTTTGTTTAGCACTTGTGTCGACTACTGAATAACTTTCTTCTCAACGGGTCGGCGCTTTTGACACTCTGTGTCCTGACAGGTGATATGTGAAAGAAAAAACAAAACTCAGGAAGCCAGGCAGAAGATCTGTGACTATTTGGAAGGTCAGTCTTCATTTTTTATTATCGAATTATCCTAATCACATTAAAACCCATCACATTTTCTAATCACGTATCGCCTTTCAGACCGCTGTTATATACCCTTGCTGAGGGCCACGGACAACTCCTCTCAGCCTGTGATTGGTGCTTCCTGGTCACCTGAGCCATCAGAGAGCCTTCCTCATTCGCTGGTTTTGCAGTTTGCAAGGAGTCCAATCGACCCCATCATGGCAGTCAGGGCATTCGCAGGCCCTCTGAGCCCATCGAAGGCCAGTGACGTTTTCCCTTCGTCCACGCATCACATGCATGAACAAAGACTATTTTCATGCTTGAGAACTGCAGGAAGTGTGTAACCGGGAAACACGTCCCCTCTTGCAGGCTGATGAGTTCCGCAGGGTGTGGAAGACTCCCCCCAGGGACAGGGCGGGGCATTTTAAAAATATCCTCAAGTCGGACCCTGACCGCGGGGTGGAGAGAGTGGGCAGGTAGGTCGCTACAACCACACGCCTGGAATAATAACGTTAGAACAACATATCCATTCAGCGTCCCTGTCATGACAACACCCACTGCTACAGCAGTGGATGCTCTAACAGCAGTTGTGTGTCGTTCCACAGAGACTTGGCCAGGGAGCTGGGTCACCCCTGGGCAGAGTACTGGGACTTCCTGGACAGCTTCGTGGACCTGTCGTCCGCGGACGGCCTGCGCAAGCTGGAGGACTTCCTGGGCAAGAAGGACTTCAGCGAGCGCGCTCACGAGGAGGCCGGGGAGAACGAGACAACCAACCGGTTCAGGACCCCCTCCCCAGGTAGACCAAGCCTGTTCTGCCAGCCTGCTAGGAAACGTGGCTCGTTCTACCCTCAAAAATCAACCCGACAAGATAATTTTGGCTTCTGGATGATTCCGTCGATGAATAACCGCTGAGGCTCTGCGATTTTTTCTTCTTCTTCTGTCCATCTATGTGCAGGCAAGCCCAAGAAGTTCTGCAACTCCATCTCTGTGGGCGCCTTCCTGGACGAGGGCGACGACATCAGCCTGGAGGAGATGAAGAACCGGCAGAACGCCGCCCTGACCAGCATCACCTCGTCCGCCGGCGCCAAGGACAGCCTGGCGGGCGCCGTCGGCCGCAAGTTCCACATCCTGCCCATGTCGCACCACCGCCGCCGCGGCGCCGACCTCATCGAGACGGCGGCGGAGCGCGACCTGCTGTGCTCGGACGCCAGCCTCCTGTCGGCGGCGGCGGTGTGCAAGAACGGCCCGTGCCCCTCCCCCCCCGACAGGACTCACAACGGGGACAAGGGGGCGCCTCCCCGCGCCTCCTCCTCCGCCACCTCCTCGCCCTCCTCCGCCTGCCTGCTGTCGCCCATCTCCAACCTGATGGTGGAGTTTGAGAGGATGTCCCTGCAGGACGGCGTGGACGGGCCCTGCGGCCGGGAGCGGCGGAGGAGCGGGGGCCAGAGGAGCCACCGCGAGCCCAGGGACTGCCTCGCTCCCCCGGCCGAGATCGCTTTCGCGGTGGGCCGGCTGTCGCTGGAGCCCTCCGACCAGGACGCGGCGTTCGAGCGGGCGGGCTCCGAGCCTCCGGCGGGGGAGGCGGGGTGGCGGTCGGGGGAGGACAGGTGCGGGAGCGGGAGCTCCGAGGAGTACCTCACGGCGGAGGAGAGTCTGGAGGCCGCGGGGCTGAGGACTAGCGGGGGGGGCGCGGCGGCGGGGGGGCGTTCGCTGTGCGCCCGGTCCAAGTCCTGGGACCACGGGGGGAGAGACGTGAGCGGCTCCGGGTCGTCCGGCTCCTATAAGTCCCTGGACAACTCCCACGAGTACCTCGTCCGAACCCCGCCCCGTATCAGGAAAGGACTCTTCATCGAAGGGTGAGTTGGAGGCTGACTCGGAAACAATGTGTCCCTGTCCCTATCCTCGGTTTCACTTCATTCGCACTATTTCTATTTCCACTCTCGGATGAAAGCGTCTGCAGAGTGAAGAGAGTGTCATTGAATCTCTGGTTTCGTTATCTCGTTTAAGGGACTCGCCAACCAAGTTGGACAGAGAAGTCTTGTCAGCAATAGAAGCCGTAGACTTGGATGGCCAGAAATACCCGACCATTCACAAATGGAAGAGCACTATGCAGACGTACTCCTCATCCCAGATGCAAAGGTCAGTCACAGTTCCCACGCGCATTCACGCCTTGTGTTCCACGCTCTTGATTTGTATACATTTGAATGTTGACACCGAATACACTTGTGAATCGGGAAAAACCCTGAATCATGCTAAGTCCCCCGAGGCTTTGATGATGCTGATGTCGCTACTGTGTGTGTGTGTCAGCTGGCCCAGCCCTGCTGTGGTGAAGAACCAGAGAGCCAGGATGCAGGCCCCCCACCCTCCAGGCTCCCCAGTTAGCAGCCTGGTGTCTCCGGGGGGGCGCTTCAGCCCAGCCAGGCACCCTGGCTCCCCAGACCTCCCCAGCCCCAGCCGCTACAACCCTGCACACGCCAGCTACATCCAGCGCCTCCGCTTCAAGCACTTCAACGACCCCCCCATTTAGCCCCCCCCCCCCCCAAAGCCAAGCCCAGCTAAAGCCCCCTTCCCCCAACACGGCCAGAAAGGACACAGCTCCGACAACGAGGCTGTGCTCAGAGCCACATACCTAACAAACAAACAACAAAAAAATATGCACAAGTGTCTTGAGGATTTGTATTAATGTAGTGGTACTTCTATATATTGCATACGGGATTCTCGGTATGTCGGGTTGTGATGTACACTCTGGATTTTAAAAGAAAAGGACAAACGGGGGTTCATTTACAATGTGTACTGTAGGAAAGTGGACATTGTCAAGTTGAAAGTAAGAAGGTGTTCATAATAAGTGTGAAGAACCTGTATCATAGCTCAAGTCAATTTGTTTTGAATAACTATTAATACAGCCGCACTCCCTGAAAGATAGATGTTTGTTCACTGGAGCTCAGTGTAGAGTCCTCGATGCAGATGAAGCTAAATGAAAATAGATGTTTTTAAAAAAATAAATTAAAGAAATGTCAATATTTTAAGGATTTATTTTTGGTATGTCAGTCAGTAGCACAAAACCAAGTTTTTATTATGTGTGAACAAACTGCCAATTCCTGTTTTTTTTCTGTCACTTTCAGAAATTGCCTTAATTTTCTGAAACAATGGACCAGTCTTCTGTCCAAATTTGCCACATCTTGTTCAGTGTGTTAAGTTGATGTAACTTGACTACAGCAACCAAACATGTCCACTGTTTGTTGGCTTTAAACATGGGAAACATGATGAACAGTACAATGAGATCTTCCATGTTTTATTTAATTTAACGAATAAAGATGTGTTCAATTTTCAGGTACTAATGTTGATTTGTCCATCCTGTTCATTTTCGCCGTGGTTTCACTTCCAGGAGGTGTCAACTTATTGTCTATAACTGTCTAAATAAAATTATATGAAAGGGTCTCCTGGTTTCCTCAACAGGAGACAAGTTAGCAGTACTTAACCCTGCTACTGCCTATTCAAGATGTGTACCAGTTGATTGAATGTGAATGTTTAAGAACTTGTGACAAACTGGCCAAGCTGTACAATGTTCCCGTTTAGATATATGTAAACTGCTGTATAAGAAAAGAATGTCAGCAAAGCTGAACTTAGAAATCAAAAGCTGTCTATCCAAATTGGCTACTAATAACTAATACAGAGACTGACTGCTGGTCAGCGTGTGAAGGTCATTGGTATATTGAATGTGAAATCCCTGAAATAAACGTCTGGATTTGAGGGTAACTCCATCATTGAGAGGATTGGATTGTTGTGCTTGTGCTCAAAGTTGAGGACCCATGTCATCCTGGTTTCATGAATGTGGAATTCTGCAAAAATGCACCTAAATACTTAAAACATGCTTATTGTGCTTTGGCATTCTGTGCTTTATTAAAAACTTTCATGGTGTTATATTTCTCCCTTTTTCTGTATGTCCGAAATTCGTTTGCTTTCAAGAAATCAATAAAACTTCCCTGTCCTTCGAGCCACTTCCCTTTTTCCTGGTTATCAATCCTGTTCCCGGAAACCCCCCCCGAGTGAAACACGACCGCGAAACTCAATACCATGACAGTTTATTCCAAGTTTCCACTTACACAAACACATGAAAAAAACCTTGGTATACGCGTTAAACGCCGTACAAGCGAAGAAATATGTTTGAATTCTCTTTTGACGTCGCCGTTGCTTCAAAATTCTTTAAAAAGGTTACATTCATGTTGAATGACCGTCCTCGGGTGAGTTGTCTTTCAGCCTGCTTGGCTCCTCAGGCGCCCATGACAGCGGTCAGATCCCATGCGCTCCCCTCTGTTCAATACAAAACCTGCAGGGATAAGGTGCTCCCAAGATGCAATGCAAACGTACGGCACGGGGAGAGACCACAACACCACATCAAGGCAGCATTCGTCGCACGTTCACAAAAATAACACTGACAGTTAACTCTCAAGACACTGAAGGAGAAATCGAGAGCGGGTGAGCCCTGCGACCGATCGCCTGTCGCCATGGCAAAGGGCGGGGGGGGGGGGGGGGGGTCAGGTCCGTGTGAGCTTGTCTGGAGGCATGAAGCCGGAATCTCCCAGAGTCCTCAGCGCCACCCTGCCGCTGGGTCGGATGGTGAGCCAGGTGATGCTGCCGTTGTTGAGGCCCATCCTAAGCCAGCCCTCCGGAGGAAACTGGAGAGCTCTGAGACACACACACACACACACGCACATGAAGCCTAACATACAAGCAGGGACTTTCCACATTTTCGAAAACCACCCCAAAGCCTCTATTATCGAGGACACGTCAACATAAAGTAATGCAATGCCTGCGAGTCCTAAGGGCATGGGCCGAGTCGGTGGCAAAGCTAAACGGTCGCCCTAGCTAGAAAACGGGGCGGGCCGACCAGCCCAACACACCTGCACACAAAATAGCGGATGACGTTGGCATGACAGACGATGACCTCGTAGCTGTCCTCCTTCTGCTTGGGGTCGGCCCGGTGGATGTACCGGCGGAACGCCGCCTCGATCCTAGCCCCATCCTCGTGGTACTGCTGAACACAGCAAGGAGGGTGCGCGGAGAGACATATCAAACAGACCCTAAATACATTCCATCGCACTGTTGTGTTGAGAGGAGCTGAAAACGGATCCAGCATGGTAAGACAGTCAACAGCCAACACAGGAGGGTGACAAAGAATGCGTGGAAATTTCACAGCGGATATAACAGACCAAGTGAGACAGAATAATCGGCAACAGTTCACATTAAGGTTTCATGAACTACTGTGTAACTGCATAGCAATGCCTATAGTAACCAACATTGGCCGGGTTTCCCAGATTCGTTAAGGAACGCTCCTAAGAAGCTCTTGGCGTTAAGAGCTTCTTAACGAATCTGGGAAACCCGGCCATTGTTGGTACATTAAAAACGGGTATGTAGTTACACTTTTTTAGGGCTAAGCCATGGAAGGTAACTTGGTACGTGGGAGGTTGGGATGTCCAGGGGTAGGTGGATGTAAACATGGATCTGCTTTTTGCGACAGAACCTCCAACTGCCCCTTTACAAGGGGTGCACTGGGCCTACCATGGCGGTAAATGGAACCTTAATGCACAGCGTTTGTGAATTAACGATGTGAAACTGGACCAGGGGCCCGGTCGAAATCCAGAGCAGGTGTGTGTGTGTCTTACCACAGCATCAGGCTGCCAGTGGGTGACTGGGGGCACGGGCTCGATTGGCGCGCCCTCCCTCAACAAATCACAGCTCACCAATTCTACTCCTTCACCAAAGGCAGAAAGAAAGACAAATCACATTTCTTTTCTGAGTAATTGAACAAAAGGATTATGAATGAGTGATTATATGGGCTGATCTATGAAGCGCTATGTGACTTGCTTGAAAGAAGGGCTAGATCAATAACATTTGATTTAAATAATCAGTATGAGGCACAAACTTTAAGTTGAACTTAAAAGTTACCTGAGAGGTGCTTGCTGATAATGTGGGCGGTCTCAGTGGCCCTGGCCATGGTTGAGTGGATCAGGATGTCATACTTCAGTCCCAGCGTTGCTAGGCGCTGACCAGTCAGCTCTGCCTGTTCCCGGCCTGGTGCAAAAAAAACACAGTCTCACAATTCAGCTGACAGCATAGGAACCATTCACCACTTAAATCTCCACTGTGGAACTTCACTTTCAAGCTCAGACATATTAACAAACAATCAAAGGGCACAGAGTGCAGATAGTAGGGATCAGAATTCTCTGTCTCCAATGCACCTAGTGGTGTGAGGATCCTCTCCTTGTCTCCAGTCCCACTTAAGTTGTACTGGGAATGTCGAATTAGAAGGATGTTGCGTGTGGCTTTGGGTTTGCCATTCTCCTGTTCTGTGCTTGGGTCTTCAGTCAAGCTCTCCTTCTTCTTTCCATTCAATAGCGTAGTTGGATCCCGTCTAGTTCAGGACAAGGAGGAACGGAGGAGATTAACTAGTAGAGACGTTTAAGCTCGATCAACCTCATTGACTTCTTGTCAATCAGCGCTGCTGAATAATCAGCTCTAGACGGTACAACTAATCGACATGTCGGACGTTATAAATAAGACTCATACTTGTCCCAGTTAAAGTCCCAGGTACGTCCACTTGGTCCAGCTGTATGACTCCCCGCTGGCCACGTCTGTGCCGGCTGTGCAGCCTGGATAGCTGGAATTCGACCCCAGGGACTGGTCTCTCCCCGGGTGTGGGTACCGAAATGCCCACGAGATTCGGCGGCGGCTGCTGCGAAAACTAGAACAGCAGACCCACCGGCGAACCCGCATACAAGTCTGAATGTTTTCCGGTATGACATACTTGCTAGAAACACTAGATCGGGCAACAAGCTACAGCTAACTCCCTAACGAAACGCACAACGACGGGATGATTTGAAAAGACTCAGGGCAGGATAATCTCGATGTTGTCTGCGGTTTTCTACAGGCAAGAATATCTTCATGTGACTCTTTAATCGCTGGCTAAAAATAAACCCTGCAATGGTGGTCTACCTGGATTCAGCTTGACTTGGTCGCTCAACAGACTGATTGGTTAAAGTGCTTGGAACTACGGTTGCCCAGAAGTACCAATAGAGCTTGTTATTAAATAAACGCAAAAGTGTGACAATTTTTGCCACTAGAGGGGGCCAAGAGTATGCGAGAAACTTTGATTTAACACAATTATAAGTAACGGGTGGATAGTTTTTGAGGCTTCAAACCATATGCTTCAAACTCTGTTTAATGATCAACTTTAATTAGGTTACCGTTGCCCATCATATTTTCCTCGAGGCAATCTGTACAGGGTCAGTTTTTTTCCACTCCATGCATTCATTTAAATAAAATGTTGGAAAGCATAATTGTGTATTTTGTAAGTTGTTTTTCAAATTTTAGATTTAGAATAATGGATATTTACGGAGTTTAACCACATGATATCAACAACACGCCAACAACTATTAACACATTATATTTGATTAAATTCACATCTCTTTTCTAAATCTTAGGCCTAATGATATAGTTGTTTATTTTGCAGTCTACTATGCTCGAGCATCCCTCTTGCGTTTTGCATCGAAGCTCCACCCTTCAAGCGTTTCTGTGACCTCACTAGTGGGCTGGATTGCAAGGGTGGATCTCCAGGCTTTCGGAGCGGTGTATTTCTGCCTGTCTATCTTTGTATCTGTGTGCTTTTAGCGGTTCCATAGACGAGTTGGTTAAACCGTTAACCCGTTTGTTGAAATTGCACACTGGAAATTGACATGCACCTCCATCGGAATAAATAATTGAGGAATGTGGAAATTACAGAATGCCCAACAGCGTTGGAAAGAGATTTAAACCCACCAAATACATCCCAGTCTCTACTGCTGCCACACTTCTTGTGGGGTCCACCACCTTATTCTTCGTTTTCACGTAAGTTTGTGTTCCCTGCTTTCAATTGAATCAAAAGTTTCATGTATTTAAATCAAATCCCGTGCAGGAGCCTGTTCGGGATTAGTCCATGTCGGGAGAATGTTGGTGAAGTTTTTGGACACCTGGTTTATAGACGTTCAAGGCTAAATTGGTCCTATTTATTTTGACTGATGCAAGTATCACATTTTGATATATTTAGTAGGACGTAATTGCTATACGGGTGCTGTCATAACATAGCCAATGTTTAAGAACAGACGTTATACAAACATCCCTGTAAAAGCTAGCGGCAGTCGTCATAGCACCCAAGAAGCCATCTTCTTGCCTGGGAGAAATTGCCACAGGCTCTGAAAGTTGATACAAATAAGCCGGGAATGGTTAGATTGTTGCATGCTGCATTACAGATTCTTGTTTCCGCTTATAAACATTCTCGAAGTGTCTTAATTGTTGCGGCCAATTGATTTTGACGACGCGCAGTGAATATTAAGAATAGGTACATCTAGTACTGAGTTGTGTCCTCCCATCAGTAAGCTATTGCACCGCACCCCAGGTTCAAGTTTTTTTTATAAGTGGGGGGGGGGGGTCAGTTATTACATCAACATTGAACCTTTTCACTCTGAAATGTGTCATTCAATATTTAAGACATACATGATGTACATGACATTAAATACGTGAAGTATTTTGCACTTTGTCTAGCAGTACAGAGGCATGTACTGGATTGCCCAAGCTATTTGTATGGTCCCTTAAACAATTCAAGTTCTCAGTGGGCCTCGGTAAGAAGCTTTGCATAAACAAATGGTGCACTTCATGAAGCATACAAGTAAACACAAGGACATCTCTACTTCAAGAGAGGCTGGACCTTCCAAATCTATGCACTTGATTTTTACTGTCCGGGTGATGTTAATCTGGGGGTTAGTTTTAAGCTATTTTTCCGGGCGGATCCCTCATCTAGATGGTGAGGGTTAGGGCTTGATCCATTTGCTCACTGATTCCCCAGTTAAATAGAAAGGACCAGATTGGGGGTGGGTGAGGGGTTAACAGCATGAATGCATCTCTGCCAGTGGGTCCATGTACTGGATCCATGTATTAGAACTCACAGATGAGGCCACACATGTGTTTTCCAACAGTCAGCCTGTTGACAAATCTCCCTGCAAGCTATTGTCGGCTGACAGTGAATCACTGGCAAAGTTGTTGCCAGAGCTCCTCGTAGATCGCGTCAGATGGATTGCGAGGGTGGAGACAGGGAGCCAGAGCTTGTACCTTGCTAGCACACAAGCAAAACATATGCCCGTCATTCTTCAGTGTGACTTGCATAGTTAGTGCCTCACACGGTCACAATTAGAACCCATTTGGACAGTTTTATTTATCTCCGTGGTAGGATCTGGTCTTGGCAATAACCATGACAGAACAGGATGGTCACGTACTGTCCTGAAGATCTCACGATGACACGTGATTAGTATCCCATGACTCAGCAATATCAAATTTAAAACTCAGTGTTTTTGATTTTACAACAAAATATAGTCATACTATAGCTAGGGTGGGACATGTAAGGAATACAGAGGCCTAGATTAGGATTGCTACCTTTCTGTCTGAAACATAACACCTGCAATACAGAAATGATATCAGCTTTGCTGCTAGCGTTTGTTGCTATCATGTGTAATGTTTGGCATTCAAGACAGGGTGAGATGGATTTCTGGAAACGATCCATTGATCATGTCAACTGGAACCATACTTAGCTGTTGTTATGGCAATAAATTATAGAGGAGTCTGCTGGTTGCACTTGGAGTCAGAATATCTTCCTGACACTGAGGTGAACGAGAGTCTGGGCTGAGAACTCGGACTAACAGACATCTAATCTTGAACTTCCCCATCTGTTTCCTACTTTACAAAATGCATGTATTGAAATGGACTTTTATTCATGTCTGTGTCCTGGAGCATTCATTGTTTGTCATTATCACTCGATGCGTATTCACTTCCTCCTCCATTCGTTGTTTGTGTGTGTAATTTGTGCATCAGGAAGTCAAAGGCTAGGAGTTCCTGATAATCTCAGATTTGCTCACCCCAGTGGGATTAGAGCTTTGCTAAATGAATGACGTGTCCTCCAGACTGTGGTGTTTTAAAACATTGTCCTAATCTCAGCAACATTTGTTTAACGTTCAGGAGTGTATTTGAACATTCATTCCCTTTGATGTTAATCCGCGCCCGACGCCCGTGCCAGTATAGCTGCTGTCGTCTCTATGTTTGGAGATGTGATTGACACTCCAGCTGTGTTTGCTAGTGCCTCACATCTTGGTGTTAGGGTCCATTATAAAGCTTTTACTCGTGAACTACTACATGTTTGAGGGTGGAGCCTTGTGTATTTAATTCCGGTTGAATGATTAGTTAATCTACATTATCGCAGTATCAGAATTGTGTACTTAAACATTGCTTACAGGATAAAATGATGAAATGGCATGAGGGGTTATGGGCTGTCTGGTGTACACCATCTGTAGTATTTTATACTAATCCTTGTTTCAGTTTTACTCTGTATATTTCATTCAGTATTTTTA
This sequence comes from Thaleichthys pacificus, assembly GCA_023658055.1. Lineage (NCBI taxonomy): Eukaryota > Metazoa > Chordata > Actinopteri > Osmeriformes > Osmeridae > Thaleichthys > Thaleichthys pacificus. The sequence goes on from CM042864.1 coordinate 5,250,639, forward strand.
ACCAGCACACAGAAATGAGCAATCTTCTCACTATGGGAGTGGCTTTGCCTGTCCTTATATCAAAAAATGCCTCTTGTCACTTTGTGATCATTCCATGGCCCTGTCATGCACTGCCACACAGAGTTAGTGTCAAGGATGATGATAACAGGATTTGTCTATCACTACCTCCACTGGGTCTTTCGTATGAGGGGGATAGAAGGGACTTCTGTCTTCGTGTCACCCACAGGATAAACACAGATAATCTTGGATGGAAACAGCATGGCTGGAGGTGTCTCGGGCCGTACATAAAAAACGTTGCACAACTGGTTGGTGAGATAAATACCCTTTTCCAACCACGGACAGGCTTTAAGATAGTCTGGGAATGCTTCAGTTAGCTTTGTGAGATTAGATAGCAATATAACTTCCTCCATTTTTGGGCTTTTATGAGTGCCTTAGGGGGAAGTCCTGGTGGTTGATAAATCCAGTATGCTACAGGGCTGTGCCATTGTCTGTTCCGTATGAGAATGTAAGGGGAAAGTACTTGCTAGATGCAAAACAAATATGTTCTCCTCTTTTTATGTCCACTCTTCTGGAATAAAACACTTATGATATTAGTTTTGCTCACAGTGCACGATTTTCTCTTTCATCTTAGATTGTGCTTTGTGTCTCTGAAAATGAAACAGGAAAAACATACATTATTTAAAACGTGTATCTAGAAAAACGGCAAACCTACGGCGAACAGCAAAGACTTTATCTCAAACAACAAAGACGGTGGCATGACTCATGCTTTCTGCGATGGGGCTTTGTAAATCTAAATCGGGATTTCATTGCTGCAAGCTAAAAATATAGAGGCAATGTGACAATAATGAGATCAAATGCATATTTCAGACGAGGCTTTTCAAGTAATAAAATAATTCATTAGGGAAAGTTGAAATTGACTGATAACGAGCACTTAACACATTCCGTCATCACCTCTGCACACACAGTATATACCACTAGAGAGAGAGAGTTCTAATACAGAATAGAAGGGTGGAGCCATAAATCAGTCCAGTCTCCTCCAACACCATGGCACATCCAGCTGGTGAAAATCCTCAGAGCGATGAGGGCGAGACCACTTCTCCTCACGTGGCCTCCCTGCCCCCGACTCTGGGGCCATCCAGAAGCAGGCCCCGAACAGTCTCCACCCAGAGCTTACTTAGAAAACACTTGCCTGTCTGCCTTCTCTGCCTGCTCTGCTAGCCTGCCTGCCTGTCTGCCTGCGTTCTTGCTTTGCCTGCCTGCCTTCTTGGCCCGGCATTGGTATTGATGAGTGAATGAGGCCAACAGATAAAGGCCAGGTCTTCTAATCGTATTCCCTCCCAGCCTTCCTGTCGTTGCTTGACAACTAGGCTAAGATAATGCTGAGTGATTGGCTTCCCTTGGCTGTGCCATGCATCCAGAACCGAGTCCTGCCCGAGCCACATACCCGTGCTAACTCCCAGACCCTCGACAAAGCCCAATGCCAAACCTCCCATTGATCCGAGTATGATGTCAATTTGTAGCCAACAGTGTCCACCTCTCGAATGGCTCTGCTGGAAAATGTCGGTGTAAGTGGTTGTAATGAGGATTGTGTTTCCATGGCATTGTATCTGGGACCAACCAAACGCTTTGAAACAAGACTGGGATCGATATTCACTTGTTGGCATTTACCATAGGGGTTTGCTGAATTATGTATTAGACTTTCTAATGAACTGATGCCTCCCCTTGGTTTAGCTTGCCTTTCTGTCCTCTTACTCCAATATACAGGCAACTGTGGACATTTTCTCGTGCACCTTCTGCTTTACGCCTTCATTCAAACAAATATGCGTCAAACAGCAGGAGAAACACCTTATCTTTCTCAGTCAAGGAGGGAAGGCTTTTTCAAACGTCTAACTCATGGCTGCCTCCCTTGTGCATTTCCATGGCTTTCTATTTTGTGCCTGCAACTTTTCTTGGCTCCTTCCAAGTCCAAAATAAACCAGGCCTTGTGATGCCCGGTGCAGTCTAAATGGAGCCATGTGTAGTCAAGGCGGTTGGAGTATGTGGTGGGTGAAAAGTGCGGGAAAGGGGAGTGAGATTTTTTTTTTTTTTATGGTGCAGGGAGAGTGTGTTTCTGCTGGACTCTGCACCCTACCCCCAACCTTGGCCTGCCTCTACGAGAGAGACTCGAAACCCCTCCTGGGAAACATGTGGCATTGATTTGGACCTCCAGCCTCTCCCACCCTGGGAGTCTCCACCCTGCTCCCCCGCTCGTTGTTTTGGAAGAGCGGGGGGGGGGGCGGAGGGGGGGGGGAGTCCATGACGAGGTAGAAACAGAGCTCTCCTTCTGTCACTCCAGGCTAGGGAGGGGCTGGTCTCTGGAGCTGGACTTCAGTGGAGTCTTTCAGTTCAATCAAGAGAACCTCACACGTGTGTGTGTGTGTGTGTGCGTGCTGTTCATTGACAAAGAGGAGGAAAGAGAGGAAGATGGGGGTGATTGACTGCATGATTGTAAGGGCGTGCCGTTTCATATCTTTGGTCTTTTTCTGTCTCTTTTTTTTTCTTCTTCATGTCTTTTTAAGTGGGATGTTAAAAGTCCCTGGAGATGGGCACATCAAACGGCACCAGCACTCACTCATCTGCCAAGAGCAGACCCATAGAACTGCAAGTGGTCACTGGCTTTGAAGCCAGGGTTCCAAAGCCTGGGCCTTTTCCCGCCCAACTGTCTTTGACTCTGTCCTGTGTACTTTGCAGCGATACAACAAGTACCTTTTAACTTGCTAAAGCTGTCATCTAGTTTTGAACCAAACCTCAGGACACTCAATAAATTATAGAACACGGTATTCGTTATTCATTGAAATTCATGTTCAGGGACAGTGTTCTCTGAGATGAACATTGCTCAGAAACTGCTGTAGGGAAAACAAATGGATGTAAAATATTTATTGTCTATTGTCTATGGAATCCCGTTCAAACATGGGATGATGTGTGTGTTTGTAGACGTGTGTCCTGTTCAGGGGTGGGCTTACTCCGTCATGGTGATACACTGTACCAAAGACATAGGTCTACTGATAGGAAAGTCACAGGACCAATATAATCTGTTTAGACGTAGGCCTACATGCATGACACATTCTCCCAGTTCCCATATCATCACAAGGTCTTCAGTACATGTTTCTTTCTTTCAGAGCTCGGTTTAGCTCTGGTAGCCATGTCATGTGATAAGCAGAACTTAGCGTTTACGTGTGACTCATCGGCATGTCACCCTCTGAGGTAGGCAGAGCGAAGCACCGCCTGCTGAAACACAGTCACATATGACACTGGCTCGCTGCTCAGCTCCCGTGAAACAGCGGGCTGCAGTCGCCCGGGTCCTCTCCTCTCTGCAGTCGCCCGGGTCCTCTCCTCTCTGCAGTCGCCCGGGTCCTCTCCTCTCTGTGCTGGGTTTAGTGTGAGAGTATGCAAACTCTCCGATTTACCTGCAGGCACCTGTTGGATGGATCGCCCAGTGGGAACTCTTAACACTCGATGTGTGTGATTCATATATCCATACTATTCCTTGTCCGCTCACTATAGGCTCTGATTGAGGCTAATTTACATTTAGTCATTTAGTCATTTAGCAATTTGTCGCAGCATGACTCGGTGTGTTTCAACTCTAGTACATACTGGTACATAATGGTATTGATATACCTCCAGTTTCTGTTTGGATTTGAAATCAAACCGAATTTGTCTTTGTGCTGGGGAAGGAAGTGGTGGGGTCATACCATGGACAGAGATATCACTCAACAACCGTTTTTAACCGGAGTTCTACGTTCAAATATCCAGCCACAGACTTCCTCCTGGTGATTTGTTTTCCTTGGCTTGGTGTTGTACGAGACATGCCCACAGACCTGAATGAACTTTCCACAACACAACTTGAAGACCGGTGTCTTGCATGAGGCACTGTGTTAAAGAACAAATAAAGAACTGGAATTGTACTCGACAAGCGTTATATCGATATATAAATAATACGATCCTCCATCTATGTTGTGTGAGAAAATAATTACATGAGGAGAAGTGTTGCTATCGTGCAACTGTGTATACACTCCAATATTTCCCAAATTGTACAATGGTCTGTCTAACTGGACTGTGTGGTTTCTCTGTTGGTGTGTATGTGTCTGCCTTAAGTTATCTGTTGTGGACTGTGAAAGATAGAGACAGAGAGACAGAGAGAGAGAGTCGGAGACAGAGAGAAAACAGAGCCTGAGAGAAAACAGAGGCCGAGCGAGACAGAGACAGAGAGAGAGAGAGAGTCGGAGACAGAGAGAGAGAGCTGGAGAAAGAGGCTCAACGCGACCTTATCTAATCGGGAGAGAGGATGTTTTCTGTTTTGTCTCGGCCGTTCTCTGGATGACACGCACAGAAACCTAATTCTGCTGAAGAGCTGGCTTCACTATCTACCTTCCCTTTCACTACCGCCAGTGGCAAAGCCTGGCTGCGCCATTTCTGTCTTGACAACAAGGCTGGTGTCGCTGCAGTAAGGTGGTGTTAGTCATCAGGGGTGTTCATGCGTCTCAGAGACACATGCTGTTTCTCCATGGGGGAGCCAATCCACACACTGACAATAGTACTTAACCATTTAGCAGGCGCGTTCGTCCAAAGCGCTACACGGGAAAGGATTCAAACCTGCGACCCAGCGAGCCGTACCCAGTTGCATAGCAACAGACGTTGGCGTCTTCGGCCAATCGGCGCAAAGAGGCCTCGCTATTGTCGACAGATAACCAATCAATGCATCAAACCTGTCGTGTTCGGCCGCTGTTTTAGTGTCTGTGTCTATGTCTGTGCACGCAGCATTTTATACCCCCCATCCATTCTCAACAGTGGGGTCATTGCTCAAGTCCTGCCATGTCCATTAATGAGACGGCCAAAGCCAGCTGATCCCACACAGTGGTTTTAACAGCACTCCCCTCTGTGAATACCAGTACGCTTAAACCTCGCATACTACTGTCTGGAACCCGTCCGTCCCAGCCTGACAGATCCCAGAGAGGGCTGGTGAATAATCCCTGTGCGGCCAGACAGAGGAGGGGTATGGAGGTTGGGTGTGTCCACCATAAATCCTGGGTATATTGGCCGGAGTTGGGGCTGGGGCTGGTGCTGAGATTTGGGAGGTGATTTGTTAAGGTTAGGGTTATGGTGCCTGGCAGCTTGGGGTTTAATCTCACATGATTCCGGGGTCTGTCTGGGCAGGATTGAGGTAATCTGGGAGGAGCAAGACCCAGGTTTAGGAAGACTAGTGCACGCTATAAACTCTGCAGAACACTCCACAAAACAGGATCCCCTTTTCTCTGTATAGCAGCCGCTGACGTAAGCTACACGAGGCCGGGAGAGGCCGGGGAGAGGCCGGGGAGAGGCCAGGGCATTGGGGAAGAAGGAAAGTAACAATGGCCTGATGCTTCGGGTGCTTTGAGAAAACGTTATGCTTTAAATGCACAGTTATGCTTCCCATTTAGGGCTGAGTCAAGACTCTGCTCTGTCAAGACTCTCTGCTCTGTCAAGACTCTCTGCTCTGTCAAGACTCTCTGCTCTGTCAAGACTCTCTGCTCTGTCAAGACTCTCTGCTCAATATTTGTTCACTATCTCGCTGCACTCTCTTTTCAAGTGAGCCATGAACAAGCTGAAGACTCACGTGCGCGTGGGGCTGGACTTGGATGACACTGAACAAATGCACTCGGGCTTCGACGTCACATGATAATAATGAGAAAGATCTGGATCACATGCATACAGATAGGCATAAGTCTGACAGAACCACCTCTGGGTAATTACCCCCCTCCCCCCCCTTCTCACTTCCACTCTCTGTTGTATTAGTTTTTCTTTTCTGTTCTGTCAGTGTCAGCTAATTCCCCTCTGCCGGATGCTCACCCATGGAATTTAATTAGAATCTCCTCGAAATCTTTAATGTAGTCTGCACGAATCAAAGGAGTTCTATTTAGATTGAACGGAACACGAGACTTTAGTTAGTCTCAGTGTTTCCTCTGGGTCCTCCCCGACATCAGTTTGCCTGCGTGGCTGGATGATCGTCGCCCTTACAACCAGGGAGACACAGAGGTACAGACCGTGGATATAATGCACCCTATCCCCCCACCTGCATTACCAGCCTTGCATTATGTGTTGTGACAAGGCAATTCTTCTCAGAGAGGAGATGGGCTCTGAAGTGGAGCAGTTCAAAGCCTCTCAGATGGGTTCCTCTGGGCTTATTCTCTGCTCCCACAATCCCTCTTCCTCTGCGTTTAATTCAATTATTTTGGCGGTTTCGGGCGCTCCTCTCAGAAAAGGCCCTGTGTTTTTCTCTCCCTAAGCATATTTCAGCGTGTTCGCTAATACCCAGGGTAGCGCAAATTGAGAATGCACAGCTGAGAATGTGGGCTGAATGTCTTAAGACGGAGGGTTTTTTGGCGGTTAGTCACAGATTTGTATTCAGGACAGAGGTGTCTCTCTGTGCAAAGATTTCATGAAACCCTTCGGGCCCAGTCTTAAGTTAGTTACTGTTGTTATATTGAAGACATCCCTAATTGTCCATGCAGGTGTTGGAGAAACTTACCATTAGCTGCTTTACATAGTCTTTCAAGACCCATGTAAATGAATGAACAGAGTAATTATCTTAACTTGGCATACTTGATTGGCAGCTGTAATTAGGTGAGTTCAGGTACCGATGGAGATTTAATGACCAGTCAGGCACTCATTCATTCCTGGAACACCAACTGCTTCCCTGATTGATTTCATTTGAGGACCAAACGAGGCAAAGGAAATGTAGAGTAACGAGAAACCGCACCTGTTTTCGAGGGAAGGCCTGCGTCAAGGACCAACATCAACAACTTTGTCAGGGAGCGCGGCCGAGATTGGCTGCTGTTCGTGTAGTTGTGTCTGCCGGGCAGGTGAGAGTTGAAGTAGAGCTCCTGTTCCCGATAGGTATGGACAACTGGCCCGGGGGGTGGGGGGGATTAGAGACAGGGCCCCCAGGGGAGTTGTGCTGACAGCTGGGGACAGGCTGTGCGGCGAGACCCCCCCCCCCCTTTACCTGACTGTGCGGATTAGACATGCAGGGTACCGGCCGTCCTCGCAGCACCCTGGCTGGGTTGGATTGGCCAGGCCGGCTCCACTGGGCACCGTGCCAGCAGCACTCGGGCAGCTCCGGGTCGTGCCCTCACATCCACCACGGTGCCTGGCTGGGCGAGCTCCGGCTTGGCACGCGTCTCAAGGTGTTGTGTGAGGGAGAGAATGCGATCGTGGCTCAGGGAGAGCAGGCTCAATCGCTGAGTTCAGTTGCTCGTCTAAGTCTTTCGAGCGGTAACAGATTAAACCATGTAATGAATGAACTGTGGTAGCATTTAAAAAAATATATATATATATATATATATATTTTTGCATTAGTGAGCTTGAACTGCTGTTATTAGAACTATTTAAGGCCGTAATCACGTTAACCATCGCTGTAGGAAAAGTGCAATCCTCTGTAACCTTTTCAACACAATTAAACGGGGCTTGTGTCGTCATTAGCGTTTGATGGCCTGGTGACTTTGCCTGAGTTGCGGAATGGAAACAATGGCGTCAGTTAGCCCTGCAGGTTAGCTAGTGCAGTGACACATCGCCCGTGTTGTGAATTCTGCATGCCTCAGAAGCAGCCCCGTATTCAAATGGATTTCTTAGCAATCCAGTGCTTAACTAGTAAGCTACCCAAGAGGAATATTTACTACAAGGGAGACTACTTTTGCGGCAGGCACATTTTTCAAGCCCAGTCTGTGCTGATGGCGGGCGGGACGCCTAATGAACTATATTCAGAATGAATGAGGATATTGATCAACCGACTGCCTCATAGATTATAGCCTACTCAAGGCATCAGATAAATAAGCCGTGATGTAGGGCGTATTATCGGAAACAGCAAGGTTTATGACCTGATCCTGAATAGGTTATCGGTGAACCTAAATCTTCATAGTCCTTTTAGTAGAGCCTAGGTTTCCCAAGATTTGGGATTGAAGAGCATGGTGATGATCAATGCTGTAGCCACTCTGAAAAGGGACAGTTCTCACTTAGGCACGAGGTGCAGATGAGCAGTGTTAAAATACACCTCACCAAAAAAAATGCATTCAAAACATGCCTGTCATGGAGAGGAACAGAGAGCACTCATCTGCGACATTCCCCATGGCCCAGGGGAACTTCTGCACGCCCGTGCCCAAGTCCTGCGTCTTTTCACACCGGACAGGAAGTACACGATGACCTCATCTTCTTGAGTTTCGTCTGCGCTCCGGTTCCAACTCACCTGCAGCTCTGCACACACACTCACACATTCTATTCTCCACAGAATATCCGCAGTCGAAAATAAGATCAAGTTGGGGGTCCCGACTAGCACAGTAGTCTTGCTATGAAACACCGGTCTAACTGTTCTCTCTATGTGCTCAGAATCCTGACTCTAAGGATGGCTGGACCATGGACTGGGCACGTTTGAGAGCTCAGGAGAGCACGGCCTTTCTGGACCTGGAACGTGTCTGTGTGGGGTGTCAGAGTCTGGTCAACCAGCGACAAAGAGCTGCCATTCAAACAGCTTCCCAGCTCATTCACAATCTGCTCTTCACATTTCAGTCCTAAGTGGTGACTAAGTGAGGCCTATTTTTACCCCGGTCTGTAACTAGAGCATGGCAGTCTCATTGAAACAGGTAATGGAGCTTAAAGGCCGGCAGTTGTCATTCAGCCACGTGGACCAGTGACTCCATTCCATTTCTCCTACTCAATGCCTAATTGAAAGAAAAGGTATATTTATTTCTCCACTCACATAAGTTTGTGTTCAGAGAACTTTCTAGACTCCTCCAAATGCCTCAAGAGGACCATATGGTCTGCAGATGAGGCTTAACACCATCTTACTCTCAGTTTAGCCTCCGGTAGCTCACTGGATCTCAGCAGTGGGGTTTGGAGAGACGGGTCCGTGAGTCAAGAGTCCTAGTGACTGTGTTGCCTCTTAGATGGCTGACAGCCAAGCCCTTATCTCTAACCTCATCCAGAGGACATTTTTATCATCCCTCTGTGTACAAACTGGAGAGCTTGACTGAACCAGGGCAGCTTTTCCGTTCTGGCAAGGTCTACTTTGTGCAGACACAAGCAACTTCAAGCGACGGGTAAGAGGTTTGAAAACGTGTTCAACACTTAGTTTCGTCGCCTCGTCCTGTAACTACGTCTTGCTGTGTTCTGTGCAGCTACATTTACATTTGTCATTTAGCAGACGCTCTTATCCAGAGCGACTTACAGTAAGTACAGGGACATTCTCCCCGAGGCATGTAGGGTGAAGTGCTTTGCCCAAGGACACAACGTCACTTTGCATGGCCGGGAATCGAAACCAACAACCTTCTGATTAATAGCCCGACTCCCTAACCGCCGAGCCATCTGACCACTACAGAGGTACAAGGGTGTTTGCTTGTTGCGTGCGTGGAGGGGGTCATATTCCTTAGTATTCCTGATTTTAAAGCGTCTGTGCGGCGTATGTGCGTGTTGTGTTCCGTTTGCTAGCGTTAAAGTATTCCATAGTGTTGTCGGTACATTCAGGGAGGCCACCTGGCGCTCGTCACCTAATAGCGCTCCGTTCCCGTGGGTTCAGCCACCATGGATATGAATGAGACAGATGGACCAGAGCCTAGCAGCAGAGGGGCTAGTGATGACACCTGTGCGACTTGGATGTGTGCAGCCTGCTCTCATGCACACACACACACACACACACACACACACACACACACACACACACACATACACACACACACACAGTGTGACTCAGCTTTTTCTGTGACAGACTGAGGCAGGATGAGGTCTCCCTCCCAGCCAGATGGAGACCGTCACTTTGATGAATGGCAAAATAACAGATTGTGTTTGGGTGAGAGAGAGAAAAAAACAAAACAAAAAACAACTTTCAAGAAATTCTCTATACCGAGGAGCTGGGAGAGACTGAACAGATTCGTCGTGCTGAAAGACAGGCCGGCGGGGCCCTCTTATCTCCCTCTCATGTTTTTTAAGAGGAAGTGAAGTGTCTTGGTCTCGCTCCGAGTCTGCCCGTGGCCATCTCCTTCCTGCCGGGGCGTAATGAGCCGTGCTGGGTGCTGGATGCTGGATGCTGCATCTGGCAGCACCGTGGTGCCCCTGTGTTACAGTGGAGCCACCTGACTCCTGAATGTGGAGGAGCTGAAAGACACCGGCTGGCGGGAAGCTGGTCCCTCTCAGCCCCCTCTCTGAGAGGGGGCCTGGTGCCAACACACACACACCCCTGCCCCGAGCCACCCTCTCCCCCACCTACCCCACGCACAAACAAACGTATCCCTGTCTCTGGTCAAAATACCCCCACCACATGCACACGCACACACACACAAACCTATCTCTGACCCTGGTCATGCATATACCCCCCCACCCAATACACACACACACACACCCACTCATGATCCCTGCCCCTGGTCATATACACCCCACCACACACCCACATATGTAGCCCCGCCCCTGGTCAGATGCACACAAATGTGGAGCTCTGACCTTGAATCTATTCAGTGGCTGTCTGGAAAAACAGCGGCAGCTGGACGAATTTGAGTCACGCCGACAAGGTAGTAATTCAGTGTAACAGAGTTGCTATGTCATTTCCGCCAGTTCCATGAAATATGAAAACCTGCATTCAATCAAAGCTTTTCAGTACCACCCTCAGCTTTAAACAAATCTGACTAAAAACGGTTATTCCGTTCCCCGTGCCAAAACATTTTCACAGGTAGAGGAGAGGGAGAAAGATGATAGTTTTTATCCAGGGTCCTTGCTTGTAACGGGAGGGATAATGGACGCCAATTGCCATATTACAGTCTTTAGTGGTGTCATTCTAAGGCCAGGGCATGTCAATATGTGCGTTGGCATCTAAAATAGGGATCTGTCCCCCAGCCAGTGTGCCCGCTGCTCTGCCACCTGCCCGGGACAGAAATAGAAAATATGCTTTAGCCTCTGTATTCTGGGTAATGCCACTCTTATTGTCCCCTACTGTCCCTTAACAGCCTGTTCTGAAGGCTGCTGGGAAAGGTGGCAACTCATTATTTTCTACTGTATAAAGTTGATATATATATGTGAGTGTCACATATATATACGTTTTCTACTGTATAAAGTTGATATATATATATATATATATGAGTGTGAATGTAGGTGGATATAAAATGTATATATATATATATCAACTTTATACAGTAGAAAATAATGAGTATAAGCATCGAAATTGATGAATCGTACGATCGAGTCTATTTTGTGAATGTAGGTGGATATAAAATGAGAGATGTGCCTTTCGCGTTTGTGTTGGAATATGTCGTCTCCACCATCTACCACCGCCAACTCAACAGGGTTTTAACAAGCCAGTAAAAATGTACGTGCATACAGCAAATCTGCTCCTCTGACCCCGCCTGGAGGTATACAGTGCTGCGTTGTGCGTGTCAGCACTTCCACAACTTGGACCTTCCTTTGGGGACTATGTGGGAAACAAGCAGCACATAGCTGTGGTACTGTGGGAATGGTTGCCTGATGGCTTCTATCCATTCGGTTGCGTTCAACCTGCAAAAACACAAAGGCGATTATTCCCATGTCGCTAGTCTCCAAAGGCTGGCATTTCTTGAATGGTGAAATCTGGTCAAGGGTCGGTCAAGGGTCATTTTCCTAGATAGACTCCAAGCTGCCCTCTAAGGGTGAGAGAATCTGTGTCAGCATTCGGAGGAGACACACACACGCCCACACACAGATCCATCTAGGAGAACCCTAAAGACAGCTTTTATGAACACACAAAGTGAGTTCTCCGCCTCCAAGACGTGACGACTCAGAACCCACGGCCAGAGATGCTACCAGGTCGGCAAAACGACTGCCACAAACAACCGGGTCAAACGGAGGGCAAAGTACGTAACGTTAATGCACATGTACCTGCTCCTTGAGTGCACACTGTTTATACGTGCTTTACGGGTGTGTGAAAATGGGACCTTTTTTTGTGCTATAAATGGATGTGAAGTCATGGCAAGGTGACTGTGAACCACAGGCCTAGTTTCTCTCTGGATAATCCCTCCGGGGCTGGCACTCTGCAGGGCTCGATTCTAACAGCAGAGTGAGCCCCGTCTCATTGAGAACAATGATTGCGCTTCCCTGCCTTTTCCCTTTTGTGATCTCCGGCTCCTGATTGGCTAACCAGGCAGCTGGTTCACAGGGCCCGGACCCCTGTCTCTAAGTGAATCTCTGTGTCTGAAAGAGCCGACACAAAGAGAAAGCTCGGATGCTTGTTGAAGACATTTTTCGAGCGCTCCGTTTTCGCCCTAGGAGTAAAATGATTTTTTGTTTGCCTGAGTTAGTCTATGGTTTTTTTGGCACATCTTTTTGAGAAATTAACGACATGTCTCTTGTCAGTGTGCCTCCTGTATCGCTTCTCATAATTAACTAGCGTCATTTTAACAAATTACAACCTGAAGTCCCTAATTGTGGGCCTGGCTGCATTTTTCGTGCGGCCCTCAATGAGAATTCAGGCATTTGGAAGCCAGTATCATATGCCAGCAGCAGTTCAGCCGCGCCAGTGTAGGGCTAGCTGACGTCACACGACGAGGACGGAAGTCATCAGGGCGATCCGTCATCGATGTTCACAAAATGGCATCCCTGAATGCCTGGATCAGCCACTCAGGTGTTTCAAGCCATAACTGCCGTTATGCTTTGTTTGAGTGCACAAATATCCGCCGTTAATTGATCATTAACAACAACAGAGGGTATCGCTGTGCGTTGGAAGTCGAATTGACAGGGGAAGTTTGTAGGAAACTGAAGATGACATTTAAATGGACTCCATAAATAGCCGAGTTGCTTGGCGACAGAACAGCCTTTGGATTCCACGTGAAACAGCTGACTATGTGGCAGGAGACTGCAGCTGGTATCACAAACGTTGTCCTTTTTTTTTTCTTCTTCTATTTCTACAATTGCACTCTATTTCTATCCCATCCACATTGTGCCAACGAACCTACAGCCTACCACTTGTTCTCCAAACTATCGAGTTGTTTGACTAATTATAGATATTCGAGCTTGACAGCAGTCTCAAGTGGAATTGCAATTCCAGCGGAGGTGTTCTCGTATCATAAGAGCACGGTTGGAGAGCTTCACACGGAATAGGGTCGTGTATGAGTATGACATTTTTCAATATCATATCATTACTGTAATATAGTATTAGTTTCGATTTGTCCCCCTGTGATTGGTCCCTGGTCCTGTAAAGAGAGGAGGGCTGTCATGGTCGTGAGACTACAGGGTTGCAGAGAGAGAGAGAGGACAGATGGAAGAAACACACCACAGACTAGCCAGGAGACCCGCAGGGGCCAGGATGAGATGGACGTTGCATGTTGGTAAATGGCTCTGTCGGGTCGACTGAAATAGAAGCAACTCTCTCCATCCTGCCAGAGGCCGACCGGGCGTCCTGCAGAATCAGTTAAGAGCTCCTTCCTCTTTTTTCCTGTTTGTGAAACACGGGACAACCAGGACTCTAAATATTTCAGTTTTCACCTCGCAGCTCAGCTCCCTTCATCCTTACAATTAAAATATTGTTTTATCTGTGTGGTGTTTTGGAGGAGGACTTGAGCCTATGTCCTTGGAGTGATGGAATTGCTGTCTCTGTGGGCTGTGTGCCATCGAATCAAACTGAAGCCTAAATAGTAATACTAATAGCACAGCATGAGCTGTAATAATAACACACCCAAGAATGCTTTACAGAGGAGTATAAAAGGTAAATAAAATACGGGTATATATGCCTGAGCAACGTGAATCTAATATCTAGAGACAATAACCAGCCTTTCATGTTCCCAGTCCCATGGTAACAATCCTGTACTGCCGACGTGTTTACAGAAACTGCCTCTATCCTCCTTCGTTCTACCTCCATCAACCCTCCGAGAGTACCTTTTGTTCCCCGAAGGAGAGATGTCCTTGGGGAAGTTGTGAGTCATGAGAAGTACACACACACAAGACTGGATATTGCGTTTTCCTGAGCGCTGACATGCTCAGGAGCAGGAAGGAGCATGGCCTCGCTCAAAGAAAGGCCACGCCGGACTCGAGATTTTTATGACCACGAAGAAGAAGAAGAGGCTCTCGATGAACTTCCTTCCTTTTTCCTCAAAGGGAGTTTCCTCAAAATGGCACATCCATTGTGATGAGGGGGTGGGGGGGGGGGGGGGGGAGTGTTGTCGAGGGAAACATGATTTCATAGAAAGATGGAATCTCAGCTGGGAATCACATGCTGGTAACAATGCTATAAACTCCATTATATGCCAAATATTGCTTGAAAGAGGCATCTACTGTGTCTGATATAAAGTTTGTTTGTGTTAGATTTCCACCTCCCTTCTTGGCGGATACAAAAAAAAAAGAAGCTTTAAGCCAGCCGTTCAGCCATTCTGAGGTCAAACATTTCCTTCATTGTGTAGGTGTGAGACATTTCAGATGACATTCTCTCTTCGTCTTAGTTCCGAACAAGCGTTTAGTCATACGCAGGAAAGGGTTCGGAGGCAGGGAGAGGAGAGGGTGAAATATATTTCCCTCTCGGCTGCCAAGAACCCCGGGGGCTCCTTCTCCTGCAAGAACGCCAGCGCTGCCATGTCGCTTATTCACCACCTGCAGCTGCCGTTGTCTCAAGCGCTTTGCTAAGGCCATGAATCGATTCTCTTCACTGTAACACTGCTTTCATTATGAGGAATGGAGATGCCCGCGTGGGCCTGACAAAAGTGGGATTGGGTGATAAATCCCTCCCCCTCTCTCTCTCTCTCCTACCTGCTGGTGGCTTGTCATAGTTTCCACTGTAGGCTGAGGCAGACGGGCTCAGCCTCAAAAGAGACCTATTCATTACTAACTCCACCCAGGGGGGGAGAGGGATTTGCAGGACCCAACGACTCCAGCCACTGCCAATGGGTAGAAGATGTAGAAATAGCGTGTTCAAGTTATCAAATCACACAGATGGATGAGTGTTTTCGGACTGTTTAGGGGAAACATACCCTTTGGGTGTCTTGATGAATTGATGGTGTGGAAACGGGGGATATAATTGTCGCCAGAAAGGCCCAATGTGGCGTTCGAGAGAGTTTGAACCATATCCTCCCTTCATCTTGTGTGTTGACTGTAAATCCTGCCCCCCCTTCGTTTGTCTGTCACGCACTGATGACCTCACTCCCCTAGGGTTCCAAGAACACCTCCCCTTCTGTACAAACCAGCGAGCCATACCAGCACAGAAACATCCGGGCCTAGTTGCAAATTACCTTGACGAATGTTGGTTACGATACGATGATTGAGGGTCAAGAGTTGAGGGTGATTTGCTCTTATAGGAATGTATAAACAATTAATAGTGCCCCATGCTGTCTGTCACCTCGACAGACACAGCTCTGCCTGGGTCATGCTGCACTGTCACAAAACCGCTGACTGCAACATCACAGCGACATTAAAAAGAAAACAAATTGCTTAATTACACCTCCATGGGCTGGAAATGGGACCAAACGATTTAACTAGGACTCCACCAGTGTTTATTTATAGTTTGACATGGCCAGGTTGCAGAAACGGATGAAACAGATTCACATTTCACAAGCCCTAATCAACATTCCTCATTATCTCTCTCTCTCTTACACACACATAAACACACACTTCCTGTCTCTCTCTCGATCTCTCTGTGATACTGTTAATACTATCAGGTAATACTGAGAATAATTCTTAAATCTCTTGCTTATTGCTACACCAAACAAATGGCCGCATTACTATGTAGCTGCTGCACTCCACTGAGGGGCTGTGTAGTTGTGCTGTAAGTAGGTCTTTATTTCTGCAGGGACAGGATCACAGTCTTGTCTCTTCTGAAGTTTGTTCTGACAAGTGCTGTGGAGCAAGAAGCATAGCCTTTCACAAGATAAGTCATATTTCACACAGCCATTTTCTCTCTCTCCATTGAACAGCCTTTTATAGAAACAGGAACATTATACACGGCTGGCTAGTCTGCTGGCAGGATTGAGATAAAAACATCCATTGACTGATGGAGGAAAGGGAAAAATACCCTCAGCCTCTCATGGGTACCTCCCTTCGCTGTAGCCTGCCTCAGGCTGCCAGCTCTAGACTGGGAGTGGAGGGGTTTGGCTGGCTGGCTGGTGTCGGAGGAAGCTGGAGAACTTTCCCTCTGCTTCCTGTTGTGTCTGGTCGTGTTCGTGACGGGGGGGCTCATGTATTTGCGATTCACTGATTTGCCAGGAGATTCCATCCTGTGATGGACTTGTTCCAGGAGTGAAATCCATGTCGAAATGCTGATTTTGAACCATGTAGGATTTCTGTTGGCATGCTAGAAAGGTCACGAAGAGAGTCAAGAATGTACGTGGACAATAATGTATGTGACAAATAGATCTTACAACATGGTAAACTGCTGTCTGTGCTTCATGATACAGATCATGTTAGGAGTGTTAATTGTTGTAAATGTTTTGACTGCTAAAAAAAATAAAAAAATAAAAAAATAATCGATCCTCATATGAACAGTCAGAGACAGATGTTGGTTTTCATCACCTCACGGTGTTCCAGGCTCCTGTTCCTCCTGGCTCTGCTTGTGTTTCTGTTCCTCCTCTCTCTGGAGGTTTCAGTCCATGCCAGGTTTGAGCCACTGTGAATCAGCAGCACGACACACAGCACAAGGTATTGAGTGTCTGACTGCTTAGCTCAAGTAGAGCGGCTCCACCAAGGCTCGAGGGAAGACAAGTGGAGAATGATCTAGAATATGAAGTGTCATCGACAGGATCACCTCTGGCCCAGCTGGGATTCTGCACCCTCTGCTCTTGACTGTGGAACTCTCCAAGGCCGCCCCAGTCGACTTATCTTTTTTTTAAGCCTTTATCTTTAAGACTTAGCTTATTTAAAGAGTTGTACACTCTTCATGTGGTTTTATTTCTTTATTGGTATTTCTTGACTTATTGATTGCTTTTGAAATGTTATCTTTCAGTTTTTTTTTTACCTGTAGTGCCCTAAGATTTCCTCAGCAGTTAAGGATGCGCTATGAATAAAATGTATTATTTATTTAATTTTTGAGAACTGAGAAAGTTCACACCTCATCTACTACTGTCGATGTGCCTTTCACTGCTGTCTTTATAAATTGAATTAGAAATTTGAAACATCATTCAGGCGGTTTGTTCCCTCCCCTCTCAACACTTAAAAAAAAAAAAAAAAAAAGACATCCAGAATCATTCCCTAACACCGTGGAGGAACATGGCAGTGTTGAAACTGAAACAAATTGGTTTGTGGCCTGGGGGAAAATTGTAATTAGCGGAACTAAAACTCTGTCTGGCTCGCACCCAGAAACCTGTTTGCCTTGCTGAGCCATTACCAAGACTACCCGTCACTGTAAGGGTAGCATCAATACTTCACTTGGCTTGTCAGGCCAAGGCTGTCTCTATATTGTGCTGTCACTCAGCGGCTGCCAGGTGCTGTACTGTGTTCTCAGCGGGGCTTTTTCCTCTCTCCGTTTTCCAAACGGCCTCGAGGCGAAATAAAGCGGAAGAGCACCCACAGAAAACCTCCTGTCTCCCCCCCCCCCCCCCCCCCGTCAGCCAAGTCACATCAGCGCTCCGGGTGAACCTGCCCAAGACGTTTCCTCACACAAGAATGAGAGGAAATCTCTGCTGCTCCTTTTTTTTTTTACATTTTTCTGACCACTCCGCATACCTCCCCTCTCAGCTCAGTCTTAACAATGGCTGTGTAATCGCTGCCGGTGCTGATCCCGCAGATAAAGGGGTTCATTAGCGATCGCAACAATATACTTTTCACTCCATCTCCAATGTACTGCTGCCGCAATCAGCAGGATTGATTAGTTTACCTGTACTGGACGTCGCTTTTGCTAAATGAATTATTATCCAGCGTTGTCATGCTAATTGCATATTGTTGTCAACTACAGCGTCACACACTCACATATTCATTGCTTCCCTAGGTGACAGAAAAATATGAACACAAACCTGACTCGCTTCATCTTCTGCCAGGTGACACTTGGTATTCATCACAGTGTTTCATCTCAGGGTATTGATTGCCGTCAGAGCAAGGCATAGAGAAAACCAGTATGGTTTTCATCACTACAAAGGCAGGTGGACTCCTTCGTGCCTCGAACGGTTTTAATTAAGAAATCGCTTCTGATCCAGCTGTATTGATATATTCTGTGACATTGTGGCTTAAACGGCTCACAGCCACTCAGGCCTGTGGTCAGCTGGGTCTGACCTGAGACACCGTGAGTTGATTCAGGTGTACCCGCTAACGCCAGAGGCTGGTCCAAGCCTTGAGGTTCAACACCATTGTGCTTGAACTGAAATGGGGAAAAAAGGCCCGCACGTTGGCTCCTTGAACCTGCAGCTCCTTCCAGTGATTGTCCACGTTTCTTCTCCACCAGTCTTCTTTTTTGACCTTTCACCCCGGTACCGAGAGCATTGTCTCCGACACGTAGTACAGCCACTCGGCAGGTAGGGCGAGGATTCCAGGATTGGAGAGGATTTGAGCCTTTAAATAGCAACACCTGTTCATCTGGGATTAGCAGGAAGCTGTGGTCTATTTGGGGTTGCTGGAGGTGCTCACTCCAATGCTCTGTGATCTATGAGCCGCATGGCTGCAGAGTGCTGGTGAGCTGGCGGTCAAGGTGGGGGGGAGAGGTGGGGGGAGAGGGGGCTAGTTGACCTGGGAGTCCCTGGTGGGGTTGGACAGAACATTCTTCTCAGGCTGTCCTGACAGGATAACGAC
Source organism: Thaleichthys pacificus (assembly GCA_023658055.1). NCBI lineage: Eukaryota > Metazoa > Chordata > Actinopteri > Osmeriformes > Osmeridae > Thaleichthys > Thaleichthys pacificus. The sequence goes on from CM042864.1 coordinate 5,269,359, forward strand.
CCAGGTAGACGAGGCGTTAAGTACCGCAGCGCACAGGCTCACCATAGGTGACAATTGGGAGGTAATTCGCTTTCAAAACACAGGAGTGTGACCCTTCGGGGTCAGTGCCATCTAAAATAGACACACACGCACACACGAGGACACACACACTTCTAGCCGCAGTGTTTTTAATGTGTTAAACCCAAGGGATTTGGCTCTCCAACAATAATCAAATCACCACGCTGACTTCACCCAGCTATAATTGGGTCAGCATATGTATTAATAGTCATACACTCACACACGCACGCGCACACACACACACACACACACAACATCCATTCTTTGTGCTAAATCGCCTGAGTGGTCCACAAGATAAATAGTTGTTTACTCTCATTAACCCCCCTTTAACTGCCGCTGAGTGCATCAACCAGAGTAAATAAATTAACTCCCTAAATCTCACATCATGTCTAAAATTGGATTACTCCCCCTGCGCCTTTTAAAGAGGATGGGCAAGCACATGGCCGGCTATGCTGCCCTCCCTGCAGGAACAAGGCCCCACATCCACTCCCTGCAGGAACAAGGCCCCACATCCCCTCCCTGCAACACAGTCACATACAAAAATACATCCTTTTAGCTGACGCTTTTATCCAATGCAACGCAAATAAACAGTGCATTTATAAAGTACAACAGAAGGTCGAGGATCAGATGTGCTGAGCTCTGCAGTGTTTTAGTAGTGGGAAGGGCCTAGCCACATCATGGCTACCAGGCACAGTGAGACAAAAGACCCAGAAAAGAGTCCACGTCCCGTGAAGTCGTCTTCCTCGGGTACACGATGGCTGCGGACGTTATTCGGAGCGCGCCCCGCAGAAGGTCGTCGTGATAACAAGAATCGGCCTCCCGTCAGACACCCCGCCGTGCTTCTTTGGGAGTAAAAAGGCCACAGCACATGTTCCCATGAATCACTTAACAGCCTGTATGTTGTTACTGTAAAAGCCTGTCTGAATGGCCCCCTGGAGCCTCCAGATTACATTTACTGGTAAGTGACATTAACGTTTACACTGAGCGGCCAGGCTCCCCCTGATCTACCCAGCCGCTGCTGGGATCTGGAAAGCCGTGTTGCCCCCCCCCCCTGACCCGCTCAGCCCTCACATATTGCCCCACAATTTCATTAGGAGTCGAAATTCTCCGGCTTGTCAACAGACTCGTAAACTCCACCCCTGCGGGCCGGGCCATATGGTTCAACCCGGGTGTCGGGCAGGTTCTCCAGAGGCATCCAGAATAATCCCTTTAACGCGGGAACAAGGCCAGCAGGCTCTTAAAGGCAGCCCAGTCACATATCTCTCGCTCGATGGCCTTCTCCACTGGAACTCTCTGTCTTCCTGCACGGCCCCAGTTAGCCCGAGCCGTGTACATTTTAACCGTAGTGCCATCCATCCCTCTTAGATTTCAACAGAGCGCCTTGCCAGGTTTATAAATGAAGTCAAGCAGAAGACGGATGCTCTGTTAACCGTGCTTAGTGCCTGCGATGCTCTTTCCCGGGTGGCGGGTGGGAGGGGTGAGGAGCTATGAGAGATTAACGTCCCCCGGCCTATATTTACATCCCTCCAACTCGGGCATGCTGGCCTCCGCAGTGAGAAAGGGGGCCAGATAAGTGAAGCTTTATGGCTAAGAAGCTCTCAATGGCCACCATTCACGTTCGGGGCTAACATATTCGAAAGAACCGAAATGTTAAGTAAACAGTCATAGCCAAAGCATATTATCAGCCAAGTTTTGAAACGTCGATAGTGTAGTAGGAAGTGCGTTGATGCTCTGAAAGGGATCATTGCTGATGTTGGAATGCTGATGTGGTGTCCATTGTGTGCTGTTGGCCTTTAGCCACATGAATATGCCCAGTCACATCTGTGTCATGCTTGTATTCTGTGACCTGACTGAATGGATGCTCGGGTACAGAGAGGCCTTTGACACAGCTCTCAGCCAGGCCAACCTAGTTTACTGACCCACAACCCCACGCTCTTTTTTTTTATTGGACACAGTCACACACAAATACAAACACACACACTATCTCTCTCACACACACACACAACCACAACTCTCCCATCATTCCCAGAGAACATCGTCAAGGCAGTACTCCCCTACGCTGCCGGCCTTAATTGCTCAAAAGGATTCATTGTTGTGTCGTGATGCATGTCCATCAATGGACCCCGTTGTTCTTGTCGGGGCTTGCGGGATCCCCCACAATGACGTGTTTTCTGGGGTGCCAGTCCCATGTAGCATGTGCCCAGCAGGTCGTGCCAGTGTCCACACCGTGAGCAAAGCTGCTGTGTCACTGCAAACACCCGCCTGTCCCTTTTCATTCCAAGCCCCGCAGCTTTCAGAAAGGACTCCTTCTAGGAGGGGAGAGGGAGAGAGGAGAGGAGTGAGCTAACATATTACTAAGACACCATCCCCAATCTCTTCTGAAGCTTGCCATCCCTTAGCACTGAGCGTGTGTGTGTGCGAGGGTGTGTGTGTGTGTGCGTGAGTGTGTGTGTGTATCCGCGTACACGAGCCCGTGTGCTCTCTGTAATCCCAGCTGATCCTCATCACTTCCTGGCTGGATAAGATCTCGCCATGACACCACCCAATTAAGATTCCGGCAGATGTGGAGGGTGGAGGGTGGAGGGAGGGGTGGGATGAGGGTGGGGTGCCCGGGAGGGAGAAGCTAATTCACATGCTGACGATGGCTGACGACCAAAGAGAGAGAGAGAGAGAGAGTGAGAGAGGGGTTTCCTTCATCTGCTGAGGGTATTTATACACACATGCTCTTCATCAGATGAAACACACTGGTGTTCGCCATGACCCCCCCCCCCCCACCCCGCCCTGACATCTGGATGGGGAGGAGGAGGAGCGGGCGAGGAGGAGCGGGCGAGGAGGAGCGGGTGTTCGGTCTCCAGCCCGGTCTCCTGTGAGCGTGTGCGGAGGCGATGGCAGGAGGCGGAGCAGGGGCGGAGCTTACCGGGGCCGAGCGCTGCATGCGTGACAGACGGAGCTGCGGAACGTTCTAGGTTTCTGTCCACGTTCCCCGCTGCCGCTGGCCAGGGTTACCCAGAGAGCACCAGGGCGTGGGCGGTCAGCCATGAAGATGTCATCGCCAGTAAAATGGCGTTCTCGAGAATGATTCAGACCTGTTTTCTCCATCTCCTATTCCTTCAGGGGAAAGGAAATGAGCTCGGTATGATCTTCAGACATTTAAACCCTTGAGATTATAGGATTCCATATCCCTGATCGAGGCCTGAATTCTCCATCAGAGCTCGACTGACATGTGCAATAATCGCCCCTCGCGATGATGTCAAATCCATTGTAAACGAGGGCAGGGCCAAATCTCTTCTAATGAACTATGCTGGGTGTTGAACCAGCAGCTTTGACTTGGCTCTGCTTTTTATTGAAGGCAAGCAGCAGCCAGTATTCCCTCCCCGTTCGACATGAGCTCCGGTCTGTGTTGAGTACGTCTCTGGTCTGTCCTGTAACTCTTGGCCCTCCATCACAAGGCCCGTCCTCCTAATCCTGTCAGGGGGTCTGCCAGCACTTACCTCATTATATTGTGCCTGGGCTGCTTCAGTAAGACGCTCTGACTGGAGACAAATGAAAGCGAGGGAGACGGTGATCCCTCAGAGAGAGAGAGAGGGAGAGAGACGCTGGAGAGAGAGAGAGAGAGGGAGAGAGACGCTGGAGAGAGAGAGAGAGAGAGAGAGGCTGGAGAGAGAGAGAGAGACGCTGGAGAGAGAGAGACTCTGGAGAGAGAGAGACTCTGGAGAGAGAGAGAGGCTGGAGAGGGAGAGAGAGAGTCTAGAGAGGGAGAGAGAGGCTGGAGAGAGAGAGAGAGAGTCTAGAGAGGGAGAGAGAGGCTGGAGAGAGAGAGAGAGAGAGGCTGGAGTGAGATCCAAAAGAGAGAGACGGTTGCACGGTGGTCGTCAAAATCTTTTCCCGGCAGACAACGTCCTCCCTCATCATCAGCTTGTGCCAACACCCCACACTCTCTCTCTCTCTCTCTCTCTCGCTCCCTCAGAATCCTGCTGCCAGGATCTCTGTGTACACCAGGCAGATTGATGAACACTTCATTAGGCTGATGTGGAGTCTTCCTTCAACGCCAGAGCGTGATGGAAGATATGAAAACCTGTCAGTGTCCTATTTTAGCGCGGCGTGAAACAGTCGATTAGTGGAAGCGCGCTTGCGCGTTTGCGTCTTCGGCATCCGAAGGAGAACGAGCCAGGCTCTTGTTATCGAGACTGATTTCATTGGTTTTCCCCGTGAAGATGTAATCAGGAGGTTGTTAGGTGATTGGTGAGTGGTTGCCGTGTGTAATGCCGGTTGGGTATTGTGTGTTTTCACTCGGATACTAGGATTCCCATCAGGAGCTGATCCCCTTCTGGCTGGGGGACAGAGCTGACTTAGTTGAGTGTGATTTATGCCCATTAATCAGTATTTGGAGAGGATTTGTAATGGAAATACTATGATGACACCAGAAGGCATGGTATACTCCATGCTGAAACGGCCTGCCCATGCCAACCGCCTTGCAAACCTTCATGCCAACTGCATCCCCCACAGCCAACTCGGGAAAACACACAAACTTCTGTTTCAGTCTCTCGGCCTGTTTGTTTTCCGACCCTGTTCCTAGATCTTGAGTCGCACACGTTGGACACCATGCGGTTTGTGCCGAGGCGTTTGAAAGGTAGCAGACTGTTGGAGATTGTGTTTGCGGTCTGTAGGGAAGGGGGGGGGGGGGAGGAGTAAGGCGGGGGGGGGGAGGGAGAGGGCCTCCTGCTTCTCGCACGCTTCCTGTAGGAAGTGACTGGAGAATTGGTCCGACCTCGCTTCTGCTCGCACGACACCGCTCGCAGATGGTGCTGGGAGATAAAAGCCACAACGCCGTCACGATTGGGTCAGAGGTGGTGCTAGGGTGGAGGCGGAGAGGGAGGGAGGGAGAGGGGGATGGTACTCGAAGGGGATCGTCACCGCGTGGCAGTCTAGGGACGAGGCGCGGGGGAAGGTGGGTTCACAGGTCACCTCGTTCCTCGTGGCTCCGGCCCTGAGTGGCCTCTCGTGTCTGGCGTATTCTGGGAGTTCCTCCTTAGGTTGCAGGTCAGTTCCTTCTCGGGGCTGACGAGGTGCTGAGTCTTCACAAAGCCCCAGTAACTTGAAGTAGCCTGCCTTGGCCTTCTATTTTGAGAAACCCTATTTGAGAAGCAATATTTGAACTCACCTCTAGCCAGCTGGAAGTGTTAGGGGGTTCTAGATGAAGAGGAGACGAGTCAAAAAAAGAATGCTTTTTCTACATTTAAGGACAACGATTTGGTTTGTTGACAGTTGCTTTCCTTTGCTTTCTATTCACTGTTGGCGCTGAGAGTCACTTGGCCTAAGCTGAGAGCCACCTCGGACTGATAGAAGCCTGAGATGGGTCCCCCCTGATTCTTGGGGACACAATCCTGGGTGATCTGGCAGTGGCCACACATGCAGACCTGACAACTGCAGTCCGCCTCGTAAGGAATGCCACACTGGCAATGCCAACTTCTGCCACTCAGAAATGCACCGTGGCCATTGCTTAAAGTCTCCACATATCAGCTAGGCAACTGGGGGAGGCTCAAGTGCTTTAGCAGTTCCTCTAGTCAGAACCCCCCTCCCCCCCCCTTCTCAGGGTGGTGTTCGGATGGGGTTACAGTCAGGACTGGTGTGGCATTGGCCTGCCCTTGACACTGTTTAAATAGATGTAGTTACCAGCGAGGCTATCCAAGCTCAGCTCTGGTTTGCTCCAATTGACCTGTGCTCTGTTCTGGGTTTTAAGTTCCCTGTGGTCAAGAGAGAATCTAAGAGTGCAGCCCAGACGTGTGTGTGTGTGTGTGTGTGTGTGGGGGAGAGGTTGCGGGAAGCATGCAATGCAGTTGAACTACATTGTTATGTTTTATTGCCTGCAAGGGAATGTGTTTTTCATTTGATCAAGTAGGCCAGGCATTGTTGTGTACACAAAGGTCTCTGGAGGAGTGTGTGGTGGGGGGGGTGGGGGGGGGGGGTGTTGGTTGGGGTCTGTGAGTAATCAGCCTCCCCCGCCCCCTCCCATGCTGCTGGGGGAGGGGGGGGGGAGGAGGGCCTCAGGAGGACAGGGTGTACTGGGTATGTCCTCCCCCGTGTTGCTCTCGTCATCGTGTCTGACTCATTCCCCAGACATCGTCCACCTGGGGGTTGGGGTGGTGTCTAGCTGTGAGTGCGGCTCCAGAACGCACTTCTGACTCCTGTGCCCTGGCCAGGCTGCTAGGATACGGCACTAGGGCTGCCAAACACACACACACACACACACAAACACCACAATGCACACACACAAACACGCAACGTTTTCTATGAGGAAAACGTACATTCTTGGCGTCTATTGACAGCTTCAAGGTGAATTGACAAGTGTTATTGTCAACTGTAGGACAGAATCTGTCATGTAACGCACTTAATCACGTTTGATGGGAATCATGACCTATAGGACCAAATTGTTCCAACGTTCTTTTGCTGTGGAAGGAAAATTGAAAGGAACATTGTGTGGGAGGGAGCACTTTTCCCTCAGAGGGCAAAAACGGAGTTATTAAAATGTAAATATCCCACGTGAAGGGTAGCGAACCACAGCTTTTCATTTAGTTTCAGATGCGACTTTTATGTAATTATGCAAATGTGATGGCTTTCGCATCTCTCAGTTGGGATTGTGATGGAGCACAGGGAGCTGCCTTCCAGAAACATCCACCTATGCCCCCGTCTCTCATCATTAAAACCCACACAGCTGAGGAACAGGCTTTCTCACCAACAGCTTCATGTTGCAGACACTCGTACTAATCTACGACACATTCCAGGCATTTGAACCAGCCCCAAATATCGGATGTAAAAAGAGTTTTACGTAAATAAACTCTTTGCCCGTATGTTCAAGCATCTGGTCTGACCCTTCTCGTGTCACGTTTATCCAGCCCGTGTCATCCTGCCTCTGTCGCCCGCGGGCCCCCTGCTGTGTGGAATACTAAACACGGTGTGTGTGTGTGTGTGCGCGCGGTGTTTCAAAAGCGTGTGTCGTTTCGAAAGGGAAGGGTTCATAGCAGTCTAAGTGTACAGAGCTCCACATCCCAGAGCTCCACATTCCTCTCCAAGACAAACTTAAACAAGGAGAACTCGCCGGAAGAAATCAAACAATCCTCCATATAGATGGGGGAAAGGTTTCGGTTGGTAGGAGGCCAGACGTTCCAAGTTTGAAAGTCATTTCTGCTTTTAATGTCACCCGCTCCAATCACACCCAACAGTAGTAGACCATCTCTATAATGTGCCATTAGTACATAAGCTACACCAACAACCAGAGCAGTCTTCCATCGAAAGATGCTGTTGTTTCCTGTTGCCAGTCCGAATAGCAGCACTCTCAAGCATTAACCTTAGGATGTCCTGCCCCATTACCATGGGCTGAATCCATTAAGGGGGAAGAGAGATTGATTAAGGAAGGTGTGTCCCCCATTCCACTGACTCTGAGCCGCAAACCACTAGTACTGTGACAACGATGCCTTCGATCACACACACACGGGCTGGCAGCCTCTTCTCACCGGTGTTGACGTGGCTTCTGCCCGCCCTCCAGACTGGGCGTGTCCGGGAGTCGAGGCGGCGTTCGCCAGGAGAAGCCTCGCGTGGATCGCCCTGTGTTTTGAGATGAAAGCAGCGAACTGCGGCCTTGCGAGTTTCCCCCTTCCCACAATCTATCTTGCAGCAGATAACGGCAGCTTCAAAGCCTAGCTTCCTGAGCTGGGGAATGAGGGGGGGGGGGGACCCAGGTTTGTGTGTGACCCTCCAGGCTGCATGATGATGCTGTGGAGTCTTTGAGGTCCCTGGGTTTGAATCCGTATCCCTCCCGTCAGCTGTGCCCAATCGCAGAGCTTCAATTGCTGCGAACGAATACCCGACGCCCCTCCGAGCTAGAACAGAGGTCTTTTGTTCTCAAATTCAATTTCAATTCAGTTTTCCGATTCCTCTTTGTACTTCTGTCCTCGAGTTTGTACTAGTTTGAAATGGCTGCTGTACAAACCTGCAGGTGTTAACATCTCACTGTTGATCCTGTAGTTGGCCCTGCTGTCGGCTCGCTGTCTGTACTGTGGTCCCAAGGCAGTGGACGTGTAAGAACAGTGGTAAGATTTCATCACCGTACCAACCTCTAACCTGACTTGGGGTGAGGGTGTGTGTGCGTGGGTGGGTACACATGTGTTGTGTCATGGTGTCCCGGCACAGTGTGTGTGTGTGTGTGTGTGTGTGTGTGCGTGGGTGGGTACACATGTGTTGTGTCATGGTGTCCCGGCACAGTGTGTATGTGGGTGTGTGCATGTGTAGTGTGTGTGTGTGTGTGTGTGTGTGTGCCTTTGGAGCTGTGCTTCCTATCTGTAATCTCCACTTCTTGGCTCCACTTGTGGTTTTCTGGCAGCTCTCTCAGCACATGCATCAAATGTTCTATATCCTCGTCTCTCGTTGTTTTGTGGGTTTCATCTGATCTGCTCAAGCGTTTCATCTGGTGTTCGTCTGGTGCCCTGGCTCATCTGCGTACCTGCCAGCCTGTGTGTTCTGAATGCTGATTGGCTGGCCGGGCCAGTGAGATGATTGGAGAGTGGCCTCTTCGTTACCTAGTAGCTGTGTGAACGCAGTAGCTGTGTTGATCGCCATGGAGATTGCCTTTCTTTCTGTTCAGAAACTGAAAGAGCCTTGACTCTTTGGTCCTAAGCTGTTCTGGCTTCAAGGGGTCTTTTTCCTTGCCCGGGGGAGTTTTAGATGAAACTTTTGTCAATTTAGTCACTTTTCTGCCCTACTTTGTGTACCATCATTATGTAAACTGCAAAATGCACACTTGTAAATGGCACTGGTAATTGCCTGGTGGTAGTTTAGTTTTTCTCACATAATTAACGATCGTCTGTGGCTTTAATCATGTTTTCTCAGTGCCATTTTCCGCCCACTGTTTAATCCCTGCGCTCTCTAAATGGCCTCTTTCAGTCGAAATGTCTCCCTGCGCGTTCGTTTCTCTGTCGGCAAAACACAGGACTGACAGGGATGAAATCTGTGGTTCGAAGTGAATCCGCCAAGTCGAAATTCCTTGCTTTTCCTATCACCACGAACAGAAATGGATTAGCCGTCCTCCTTCTGTGAGGATGTTCCACTCCCTTTCACACATCCGTGTTCTGAGGAGTTAACGGTAAATGGACGACATTTCCATGGCGCTTGTCTTCTGCATTCCTTTTTTCGACCTTAACGGTACTTTACATGTTTGCCTCTCGTTCACACGCACACACACACGAATGCCCATCAGGAGCAATGCGGGGTTCAGTATCTTGAACCACCAACCCTGATGTGAGTGGATGACCGGCTCTACCTCCTAAGCCACCACAGCTCTATAAACACAGGGATGTTGTTTGAAGAGGTGAGCCCAACCCGTTAGACCCACCACGCCAAAACCATCTTTCCATCACAACCTTGTGTGAGTTCCTTTTCTTCCTGGTTTCATCACAGACATTGTGTGTGTTGTTGCCCTCTCTAACAATGCTCTGGCCTGTTCCCCCAGCCCTGGCCTGAGCCAGACACAACCATCGTGTTTCTCCCCCTCACGACGCACGCACCCCTTGGGACGGTTCGCTCGAACAGTCAGCCCTCTGTGCTTCCACGAGGGAGCGCTTAAAGGTCAAAGGTCAAAGGTTGGCCCGGGTCGCGCTCCTGGCACTTTAAACCTCCGGGATAATAATCTCAGAGGTCACCAGGAGGGATTACAGCAGCGCAGGCATGGGGGGGGCAGGGGGGGAGGGGGGGGGGGAGACCTGGTTCTACCGACCCCCCACACCCACATGGAGGATGTTCTGAACAGTGATGGAGGACTCCCAGCCCCCTGGTCACCTGCTGTCACTCCGGGGGGTTGTTCCCTGCAGAGGCCGGGGCTGGACGTGAGGCCGGGGCTGTACGTGAGGCCGGGGCTGGACGTGAGGCCGGGGCTGTACGTGAGGCCGGGGCTGTACGTGAGGCCGGGGCTGTACGTGAGGCCGGGGCTGTACGTGAGGCCGGGGCTGGACGTGAGGCCGGGGCTGGACGTGAGGCCGGGGCTGGACGTGAGGCCGGGGCTGTACATAGATACCCTGGGGCTCGTTAGCACACACGTCCACTCCTCACCGCGTCCACGCTGAATTATGGAAGAGGGCGAGCGAGGCTGGCGATGATGGAGAGGAAGGAGAGGAAGGGACGGAGCTGGAATGATCTGGTGTGAACAGATTCCAGGAAATAGGCCAGGGTGTTGTAATGTGTGTGTGTGTGTGTGTGTACCAGTAACTGTCAGAACTGAGGAAGTACACTAGGCAGGTAGGGGCTTCGTAGAAACTTGCAACCTTCAGCCTGAAGACTGTTTATGAATCCCATCATACAGTATTTCGACACCAAAACACATTCTCACATAATGTCTTGACACTTGGAGAGATGAATAAAAGAGTGAACTGATGCAATTCGAACCTAGGTTTTGATGTGCTTTTGCAGCTGAATATTTCACAGTGTAAACAGTTCAAATAATAATTTTTACCGCTGAACGGTTATCTGTATTCCGTATACATAACGTCTTAACATATCACTTAACACGTTTGTGGAATCTTGGCCCCTTATGACAGCTGGGTATTGATGTTTCTATGTGGTTGCTTTTGCTCTGCCTGGCCAACTATCTTCACGTACTCTGCACAGCCTTCATGAGTCTTCCAGGAAACATTTCTGCCCTACATTTCCATCGACCCCGGCGCTTGCTGCCCCAAGTATAGCCCTGTCCTCGTGTCATCGCCCGGTCACTGTTAACGTCCGTTGAGGATTCTCAAGTCGTTCACGGCTGACATTGTCGTCGTTATTGTTTTCGAATCTAGAGAGATGAGGCCATTCTACTCTCCAGCCTAGCCGGCGTGAAATTCTTTCATTTTGTTTTGTTGCCAGGTTTGCTTTCCCCCCCGTCTTAAGCGAGATTAAAGATGTTGGATGTGTCCTATCCGTTGCCGAGCGCGTGTGCGATGGATCCGTTGCCGAGCGCGTGTGCGATGGAGGTGCTGCGAATAGAGAGCAGGGGTGTGTTGACGACAGGCTCTATGTGCTCTGCATACAATTTCTCCGACACCTGCTAATGTGGACCGACACTATGCCGCAGTGTGTGTGTGTGTGTGTGTCTGTGGCGTGTTGGGATGGGTAAAGAGTACACGTGTTCTCTGTGTGTCGTCTTCGGTGGCCTTCCTGCAAATCGACAGGGAGCATCTAGTGAGTCCTCCTAACGCCGTCTCCTCCTCTGCCCTCTCCCTGCCCTCCTCACAGGTGTCCCTGGCTGACGAAAGCGATCTCCCCCGCGGTGCCTCTCTACAATGGCCTCGTCTTCCTCTTTGTGCTGGCCAACTTCAGCATGGCGACCTTCATGGACCCCGGCGTCTTCCCCAGAGGTCAGTCTCTCGCCCAGCCTGTCCGTCTCTGTCTGTGATGAATGGGTCTCTATCTCTCTGCCCCGGGACGCACGGGTACTGTCGTCTGAAGAGGCCCCGCCCCTTCTCTTCCCCTCCTCCTGCACACCCCCCCCCCCCCCCTCAGCTCCCCACACGGCCTGTTAAAGTTAATAGCCAGGCCCCAGGCTATCCCTGATCTACAGGCCTGACACGCAGCCTCCACGGGCAGGGCTGTCGCAGTCAACACCCCCCCCCAAACATCCATCACCCATTAGGGGGAGTGCAAGCAGTGTGTTGTCCCCTGTCAGATGAATCCGCCCTGGCAGATGTCTGTGATGCACAGCCCCCCCCCCCGCCCCCGGTCTGTGTTTCCTAACGACTATTGCGTGCGGCCCCATTTGCACCTGATGGTTGTAATGAGCTAGTTAAATGATAAGCACCTGTCTTAAGGATGTGCTTCCTCCCACATAGAGGCGATAATGCTCGGTGCACAGGAGGTTGGGATTGTATCTCTCTGAGGGAACCACGCTCTCGGGCGCCCTTTATCTCCGCTCTCTCTCTGAGAGAGAAAGAGAGAGAGAGAGAAAAAGAGAAGCCCTCTCCTGCCTGGATCTGTGTAGTCTTGTGAAATTCCACCCAGCCTCCAAAATAGAACGGGTGTGGGGGAGAAAAACTACAAATCCCTACGGTGATTAGCACCATCAGCCTGATAACTACTTTGTTTGAGCGTTCGATAATTGTCGCAGCCAATATGGGATGTGAGGTATTATTTTGGGTGTAGCACCTTTTGATGTGTTCTGGCTGCGGTACGGTTTCTTCTGCAGTGGCCTCCTTCCAAAACCCATTTGGAGCGACAGTATGCCAGAATAGAACAATGTGGACATTTCATGTTTCAGACTGTTTGCCCAGGAGATCTATTTGAAGAGTCTGAAAGCCTTTAATAACAGAGGAGACCCCAGACTTTTTTTTTTGTGAGACAGAATTTGATGTGAGTGTGAGTGTGTGTGTGTGTGTCCAGCCGTGCAGTGTGTGCGTTTGTGTTCAGAGTCTGAGCGTTCAGAAAGCGTTCTTCCATCTCTCTGGTGTCGTGCTGAGGTCGAATGTGTCCCGAGTCGTAGAATTGCTGCTTGAGTGGGACCTTGCAGAAACAAGTGCCCTGCACATAGACAGGAGGCAGCTATGAGAAAAAACATAAAAATGAAAATACTCTGATGTCCTCACGAAAGTGGACTGAAGGTCACTAGAAGCCTGCGTCTGAGTGCATGACTTTAAGCACAATTACAGTTTTTAAGTTAGGCGGCGCAAAATCGCTCACGTCAAATGGATTTCCATTGAACTTGTTTGTACTGCAAACAGACATCTAGCCGTGGGGACCAGCTTAATGTAAGACTACCTCCTGTTGTCCCTGTCAAGTGCAATCATAAATCACATCTCTGCCTGCTTGTGCGTTTTATCTGGGTGTGTGTGCGCGCTCGTCTTTGTACTTGCCTTTGTGCGTCTGTGTGCGCTCGCGCTTGTCTGTGTTTCTTATCTGTGTGTGTGCTTGGGCTGTGTACTTGTGTATGTGTCTGTGCATGCCTGTGTTCATCTGTACATGTGTGTGTGTGTGTGTCTGCATGCCTGTGTTCATCTGTACATGTGTGTGTGTGTGTGTCTGCACGCCTGTGTTCATCTGTACGTGTGTGTGTGTGTGTGTGTGTGCGTGTGGTGTGTGTGTGCTTGGTCTGTGTACTTGTGTGTGTGTGTCTGTGCATGCCTGTGTTCATCTGTACGTGTGTGTGCGTGTGTGTGTGTGCGTGCGTCTCTCAGCGGACGAGGACGAGGACAAGGACGACGACTTCCGGGCGCCGCTCTACAAGAACGTGGAGATCAAAGGCATCCAGGTCCGCATGAAGTGGTGTGCCACCTGTCACTTCTACAGACCGCCGCGCTGCTCCCACTGCAGCGTGTGTGACAACTGTGTCGAGGTAACGCGCGCACGCCACACTACGGGGACACGCGCACTCGCAGACACCAATCAAAGGCGAGCACAAAAGGCTTCGTAGCAACTGTTTCCCAGCACCTTTTTTCGCACAACACGTGCGTGTCTTTGAGGGCCGTGTGCGAGCTGACAGTCGTCTTGTTGTGGTGTTCTTCCCCAGATAACTAGGCCCAGCATCTGTCTTTCATGTTCACCCGCTCTGTCTGCTACGTAGGTCAAACAGGGCTTTGATGTAGAGCTACAAAGACATTTTCTCCTTTTCTCACACCGCTGGCACTGTGTAATTCATGACTCCCAACCAAAACGCATTCCCACAGTCATTCTCTCATCAGACCTCATCCCGACAGAGCGATTGTCTGTGTCACGGGCGCATGCCTTTCAGCGTTCAAGTCACGCTCTCCGTGCAGATCTGGGCTCTCCGTGGCGACTGGAACGGCTGACTTGCCTCTCTGTTTCTGGCAGGACTTTGATCACCACTGCCCCTGGGTCAACAACTGCATCGGCCGGCGGAACTATCGCTACTTCTTCCTCTTCCTCCTCTCCCTCAGCATCCACATGGTGGGCGTGTTCGCCTTCGGCCTGCTGTTCGTGCTGCACCACGCCGAGCAACTGGGGACGCTGCACACCACCGTCACGTATCCTTACGCCCTCGCCTACTCGGGGCTTGGTTTGTTTGGGGGGGGAAGTCGTCACAAAGTAGTCCCTTCCGGTGTGTAGGGCTGTGGGAGGCGTTCGGGGGGGGAGTGAGAGTGGGGATGGTTCGGGGGGCAGCTGTTGGAGTCCTTGACCTGTGGGGTCAGTCTGGTGGTGATGTGTGTCACCGGGCTCTTCTTCATTCCTGTCACGGGTCTCACTGGCTTCCACATGGTGCTGGTGGCAAGGGGGCGCACCACCAACGAGCAGGTGACGGCCTACACGCTCACACACACACACACTCACAGTATACACATGTACATGTATATACACACACATACATGGTGGTACAAACGGTGATGTCTACTTGTGTTCGGATCACCGGAAATGTCAAACCCATTAACTGTATCCATGTCAGCCTGCCAGTACAAGTACATACATCATCCATTACATCATGCATATGGTTCTATTATATGGTGACACTCGGCCCTGTGTCTCATCTTGCCCCCTCAAGATGAGACACAGTAGCTCTGTGTGTGTGTGTATGTGTGTGCATGAGTATGTGGGGATGTTCATGCACCGTGTGTGTGCATAAATGTGTGGTGTGTGTACACGTCTTTCCTGCCCACTCTAACCAACCTCTTATGTTCCACAGGTGACTGGCAAGTTCCGCGGAGGAGTAAATCCCTTCACGAGGGGTTGCTGTGGCAACGTGAAGTATGTCTTGTGCAGTCCTCTGGCTCCCAGGTAATGATGGTGGGGGGATGAAGGAGAGGGGGGGGGGGGTCACACTGGGGGTCACACCCCTGTCCTAGAGTAGTTTTAGACACCAAAGAGTCTGGACTGTGCTAAACATGCATCCTTACGAGATAGAATAGAGTTAAACCAATAGCCGTGTGTGTGTGTGTGTGTGTGTGTGTGTGTGTGTGTGGGGGGGGGGGGGGTAGTCCAGTTCTGCCTGGTTGCAACCAGATTCCCCGGGGAAAGGCAGATGGCTGGGAGAATTTAATCACTTTACTGAACAACAGCTTAATGAAATCTGAGCACAGACCAAGTCTTCACGCTCTGTCATACCTAGGACGTGGCCCCCCTGGGAAGCCCCCTTCACCAGCCCCCAGGGAAACAGCAGCGAACACTTAACACTTAACACTGTAGCCACAGATAGACCAAACCAGATGGGGATGGATGAGGTTCTTGAACGCAGCTCTCCGATATTCCCACCAAGGGGCTCATCAGTGGTCTACATGCCCCGCCCCTTTTCCCCAGGTACACGGTGGACCCCCGTAAGAAGCCGCCCGTCTCCGTGCAGCCCCCCTTCCTCAGGCCGGACCTCTCCGACAGACTGGTCACCATCAAGGTCAGCGATAACGGCATCCATGGGAGCACCATCATCCGCTCCAAGGTAAGCTCCTCGTCCCCCCACGGCGCTCCCTGCCATGCCCCGTGTCCCCTCTGAGAGATGCCCCATTTGAACCCGCTTCCTCCTCCTCCTCCGCAGTCCAAGATCAGCCTGGATGGACTGGAGGACAAGGAGCCCCAGCAGCCCCCGCTGCCCCCCAAGGCAGACCGCTACAACCAGCTGAAGAACCAGCTCACCTCCAGCGAAGGCTAGTCATGGAGCTGTCTGCCTGTCTGTCTGTCTGCCTGTCTTGCTCTTTCTCTGGGTCTTCTTACGAGGGTGTCGAGGTAGCTGTGATTTAAGGCCTGTTAGCTTGGCAAGGCAAGCCGTTCTTCAGAGAGACTGAGACAAAGTGTGTTGTGGACCAGAGAGTCAGCCGCAAACTTGCGGGAGGGGTGGGGTGTGGAGAGGGAAGGAGAGGGGGTGTTTATGTGAAGTGAATGCCGTTACAGTACTTGGGTGGAACTTGGCTTGGTGAAGGGTTCAGGGAGAGGAAGATGGATGTTTATCTGACCCTGCTTAATTCGACTGAATGACTGCCTGGTTGTGCTTAATCGCCTTGAGCTATGGGGCGAGCTATTGAGAGGGGGTTGTATTGCACAGAGGCAATTTCCCCCAGACACAACGTGATCTATCTCTGTGTTAAGCAGAGTGATATGAAAATAAATCTCCACACACCTTCTCCAGTCGGTCGGAGCCTTGGTGCATTATGTCAGGGGCTGCATGTGTTTCTTGACAGTATGTTTTCTTATGATAAACTGCTGCCGCCTAGTGGTGATTAGTGATAAAGCATCTTTCATGAATATGAAGCACCTTCCTAACAATTTTTTTAATTTCCCAGCGCATTCACACTCAAGGGGAAATAAATAGCTAATCAAACCTACATAGATAGTAATTAGTGTTGATTATGGAATGCCTAATTCCTCTGTAGAAAAAGAAAGCTCTCAAGAGGGCTTTGTCGATGTAGGATACTGGTTGTGTTGGTCTGGGGTAGTGTGATGATTCCGCTCTTTCTCTCTTCTCCTTCTAGAAAGTTCTCCGTCCGGTAAGACCCACCCCTCCACCCCGGCCATGTACAAGTACCGCCCCTCCTTTGGCACCATCCCTAAAGTTCACTACCACGCCGCTGACGAGAAGGTCAGAACCAAAGGGCACTCCACGGCTTTTATTCTTTCACTTTACATGAAGGTTACGTTATCTACCATGTACCTTTATAGCAATATAACATTACAGGTACATTGGAATTGCTATGTAATGAAATACTGATAAGTGTTCGTGGTATAGATTATAAGTGTAAGAAGACACTATACAGGGGATTGTTTGTAAGGTAATGTTGTACATAATCACCACAACATTTTAGATATAGGCATATGTGTCATTGAAATTACATCCCAACTGTGAAAGAATATTGAAAGAATTGTAAGACGCTTTCAAACTGTGCCAAAGGATGTTTTATTGAGTTGCATGTGTTCTTTAACGCCCACTGTCTCTGGTGTGTCTGTTCAGATCGTGATGCCTGACGACTGCAGGACGTCGGCCATCTTGGAGGAGGGCGGCGGCACCCGCGGCCACGACTACCGCTCGGAGCCCAACCTGGACCTGCCAGACTACCGCAACGCTCCCATCCACCGCACCTTCCAGTCCTCTCCCCTCCAGCTGGACTCCTACCCCACCACCTCGCGCTCCCTCAGCCTGAAGCAGGCCCACCGCCGGGGGGGCGGGAAGGGCCAGCTCCCCTCCCTGCAGCCAGAGGCGGTCCCCTTCACCCCCTACAAGAGCGTCTTCTCCCCCAACACCATGTCCAACCGCAACGGCAGCCTCTCCTACGACAGCCTCCTCGCCCCCAGCCTCTCCCCGGGAACCGCCAGCACCGCCGACGACTGTGTGACCCACCCGGGGATGCCCTCCATGGGCTTCCACTCGCCCTACCTGCCCACCAAAATGTGCCACATCCGGGGGCCCGAACTGCAGAGGCAGCTGCCTCCCACCTACAGCCCAGTGCTGACAGCCAGGGGGCTGGGCAGGCAGTCCCCCCACCCCAGGGACCCGTCCCCGGTGCGCTACGACAACCTCTCCAAGACCATCATGGCCTCCATCCAGGAGCGGAAGCAGATGGAGGAGAGGGAGAAGCTGCAGGTGCTCCGAGGGCGTGCCCAGGCCTACGCCTCAGACTCGGGCATGTTCGACAGCCCAGGAGGGTACGGCCTTCCCCAGGGCCCCTACTTCCCGGACGTGCCCCGCGGCCCCGGCTCCAGAGGCCAAACGCCCCCGGTCTACGGGGGGTCCCGGGACAACCTGATGGGGGTGGGCTTGGTGGGGTACGGGCAGCGGACCCCCGGGCTGCGTTCGGGGGGCTCCACGCTGGGCCGGGCCCCCAGGACTTCCTCCACCTCCCTCCACACGGAGCACAGCAGCAGCAGCGGCCGAGGTCCCGAGCCCCTCTACCGCTCCCCGGCCCACCAGCCCCACCAGTCCCCCGCCATGTCCCGCTCCCCCTCCTACACCCACCAGAAGGTCTCCTTCATCAGCGCCCTGGAGAGGACTGACTCTCCCCGCCTGGGGGGCCCAAGGTATGCCGTCTAGCTTCTCATCGCGTACCTTTGGCGGGCATGAGCTGGGGCGGGGGTGGGGAGGTTGTGGGGGGGGGTTGGGGCCTGGCCTGGCCCCCCCCTCCCCAACCGAAATCCCTGCAGCTCCTGCATGGTCGCTGCTCTGCATCTCAGACGTGGAGCCAGAGAGCAGCTGGGTTAGCGTCTGTGTTCTTGTCCAGCATGCACCCATGTACAGTGATTCATAGCATACATCTTTCTGATAACTACTGTGTGTCGTCCTGTTTGTCACTGGGATTCAATATTTTAGGGAATGAATGCATGCTTTTGTATTTTTCTAAATTTCCTGGGAAATAAATTTGCTTCATCCCACTTTTCTTTCCTCGTTTTTGCTTCTTCACCCTCCTAAACGCATATTGTAACATCATTTCTCCATGCTTCTATTTATACCTTTGAATCCACCATAACACACTAATACAACTTCATCGCACGCATCAGTCTCTGTCACTGTTGGTCCTACACAAACTCTTGGCATCTTTCATTACTCTTTCCTTTTCCTGCTTGCAACATGCTAACACCTAAACAGGTGGAGATTTTTAAATTGAATTCACCCAAAACATTGTTTTTGTCTCCCCTATTCAGAGAAGCCATGATGCAAAGTAAAGTCAATGGCCAGATGGACTGCCACCTAGGAGCTGCCCCCTGCAGTGTTCAAGGCCCCCCCCTCAGTCCTAGTCGTCACGGTAACGTCAAAAAGGTGACGGGTGTCGGCGGCACCACCTACGAGATATCTGTGTGAGATGGGCGGGGCTATCAAACCAGGATGGATGCTGGGTGGCCACTGTCATGGCAACAGTCTCCAAGGTCAACAACCATGCCACAGAAGGAGAATTGTCTTCTTCCTTATTTTGATCAGCTATTGACCAATCAGGGAGGCATAGCACTTCCTGCTTGGAGATTATTGTCCAATCGGAGGCTGTCTCCGTTTTCACTGGCCTGGACTAATTTTGGTGATTGTATGTGTGTCTGTACTGGAAGGGTCTGTTGTGATTGTTGTGTTTCATTAAACCTGAGGGCTTATCTATGTAAGGGTGTTTTGCTGTTGATCCATTTTGTGGCTTGTGGTATTGATCATCAGTCAGTGTCATCCACACCTCTCCATTCTGGTATTTTGTTACAGCTGTTGAAGTTGTTGCTCTCACAAAGTACTTAGAGAGACCCACTTACGAAACACTATTGAATGACATTCTAAATGTACGTGACTCACACACACCTTGTTCCGTTCTTATACTACAAAGCTATGGAAAGCCACATGCAAATTGCTCTGAGTGAAGTTGGTCAAACTCTTATAGAGTCCCGGTGCTTTACATACCCTTCATCATCTAACCATGTCAAGAAAAATACAATTTCATTGCGGAACAGCACATGTTAAGAGCAGGATTTAAGAACCAGTGTTCCATTTGTAACTTGAATATTTAGTCAGCCCAAGCTAAATAACGTCAATAACAAGTTTGAGCAGCTGCAGGTGTTGTGGGCAGTGTAGTCTGGCTGATGGCAGAGGCCCTGGGCCTTCCTGTGTCTTCATCCTGCCTGGGTGAGTTTGAGGGTGTTTACCGAAGGTTAGATCTCCTTCTCCTCTTGTATACATATATGTAACAGAGTTACAGTCTATACGTTACTGTATACTGAATAATGTTGTCCAATGTCCTCGTTATGAATAGGGAAGATAAATGGGAGCCACTCAGTCTGGCATAAAACTGAGAGGTGGCTTTGGTTCCGGAACATTCTGAATACCTCATTTAAATTGGTACTTGTCCTGTTTAGTGCTTTACCAACAAGATAAGTGCTCAGCCCCACACAGGCAACACACCTGTTTATTTGTATTTTGTTTAGCAGGTCACACTGTAATTATGTTCAGCCATATAGTTTATCTTTGCGACAATTCATATCAAGAGAATGAAACCAGTGCAAACGCAGTCACTGACTGTCATTAAATGAAGTAAAACCGATCACTCATTGTTTATTTTGTAGTTTTTTATTGGTTTGTTTTTTATACCCAACCTTTCAAAAATGTTTGATACATCTTGATTTTTTATACAGATACTCAAGCTTGAAATGGATGTTTGTATTTTGAGTGGATTTTAGTTTTTTTCTTTTTTTTATGACGTATAACTTAAATAAATAAAGGAACTAATAAATAATAGAGCTGACACAGGGAAGGTTATCATAGTCTGTTGTATTTTGCTGTGTAAAAAAATAATCAATGAATTTGTATGACAAAGAAACTTGTATGACAAAGAAAGGGTATGCAGCAGATATTGTCAGGAATCCAAGAGGGACACCTGTCCACTCACTGACCACCCCTCTTCCTGTCCCTGAAGGTGGGTTCAGAGGAGACACTGAACTCTTTGAACGGACTCGCTCATTCTATTTCTCTGCCCCAAAGTGACTGTCATCATGACATCATCGGGCTGAGGCCATCCATCTGCTCTTAGCAGCTGTCCGGTACAGCCAACCACAGGAGATGAGACAAGCCATAAGAAAAAGACAACTATGGGACTGTTTATGGCAGTGTTGTTCACTGAAAAAATATAGTTTCATAGGTACATTGAATATTTTTGTCCATAAAAAAAGAAACCCTGATTAAATCTAGCTTGATAGTTTTCCTGTTTTGTTTTGTTTGTTTATGCTTGTATTCCATTCTTTCTGAAAGAATAGCGCATGAATGCGCAGAACACTTCTTTTTGCCGTATGTTGTTTATTTAGCAACCTCAAAATTACCACTTCAGCTACAGGATCCACCATGGTGGCCTTTCAAGAGGACAAAGATGTTTACAGCACAAATAGCCTACATCCAGTGGGATTGTGGTGCCGAAGTCAATAAAGGTCACCACAAAGTCCCTAAACTTATCTAGGTTTAACTGTACTTAATTGAAAGATGGCAACAGCTCTGACTTCAACACATAGATTGCTATACTGTGACAGATAACATTAAATCTGACAGTCTTGTGATTTATGGTAAGTTACCAACAACTGACCTGATATATTGAACATCCTTCAAGCACACATACTAATTATATTTCCCCCCTAAAGAAATGCTATTTTCTGTCATTTATTTAAGCAATTATCTGTTACATTGCACCAAATCACATTTGAACACTGTTGGGTCATGCCTGTTGCTGCCTGTCATGATTGTGATAAGATGTTATCTGACTATAGACGATAGAGAATAATATACAATATATTGTTAATGTACATGATGGACTATTTTTGTGGAAAGAAAAATATTTGCCACTTGGTGACCATAAATAAAAGAACGTTTCCAATAAACAAGTTAAGCGTCTTGATTATTTTTCATGAAAATACTTAGTGGACAGTGTTTTCTTTTAGGCCTACTTTTACATGGACAAACATTCTAAAAGGAAAACTATGAAGTTGCCTTAGTAACCATGAAGTCAAAAGCAGCTTGCCTTTGTACTTTAGAACCCAGACACCAGGAAAGGCCTTTCCATGTAGACATCTGACATGAGCTAGACTGGGACTTGGTCTTGGAATGACAGACGTACATCCATTACGCACACAATTTCTCTTTGCAACAGCACCGTTTAGTCCAGTGGTTCTCAACCCTGGTCCTTGGTACCCCCTGCCCTGCATGTTTGAGACGTTTCCCTGATCCAACACACCTGATTCTAATGAATGGTCGTTATCAGGCTTCTGCAGAGCTAGATAACGACCCGATCAATAGAATCAGGTGTGGAGCAGGGAAATCTCTAAAACATGCAAGTCAAGGGGTCCCAAAGACCAGGGTTGAGAACCACTTAAACAAATTATACTTGCTTTAGTAAAAATTATATTAATTTAGATTTAAAAAATGTTAACTTTTTCCCCCCACTTTCAGCTTTCCAACCAAATCTTAGCCTACAGAATAGCACCGAATATGGATACTGGATATACCAGCTTATGTTGTCACCTCCCAATATATTTTCATACAAACTAGTGAGAACAACTCCATGGTCTTTGAGAGCTTTTATTGGAAGGTGAAGGAATCGTCTCAAACCATTTGAGTGCAAATGAAAAGCAACATTTCATCCATGTACATTTATTTACAGATGAAACTGGCACTTTGAGGCAAGGTCAACTCAATCAGTGGGATAGGTTAAGAGTTAGGACAAAGAGTGTAGACCTGACATGGCCTTGTCACACTCTCTAACTTTACAGAATCTACATGCTTTTTGCTTCAGGTCCAGGGAATGTTCATGACTTCAAAACAAGCTAGAGTCACTGGTAAGGATCTTGCGTCAGGATGTAGCCTACACCAATATCTGATAAACCGTTGTCTTGAATTTGGTGCGATAAACCTTAGTAAACACCTAAAAAAAAAACTGGAACACTTGGTAATATTGACGTAAGTGCATCAAATTGCCAACAGCTGCAGTTCAACACCTGGTATATGCTGCTGTTACCAGTTACGTTGAACCTCAGTTATCTAAAGACGCCTCCCCCTCCTTGTTAATCTCTCCCAACATGATGACACCAATCACCTGGAGAAAGTACAACCGACATTATCAGCCCCCCAATTCATTTGGCCATGATAGGGGAGAGCGTGGTTGACCAGTGGAGGAAGCCTCTTTGAGACACAGCCAGAGACTTGATCACTTTCAAAGAGTTTCCTGCCCATGCAAGCCACCTCCAGAATCCTCTTCCCTCAAAGTTACCTCTGCTAAAAATAATAATAACTAAGAACATTTGCCCAATGTGGGAATGATCAATATCACAAGCCTCATTTTATAGTTAGTTGTGATGACAGTAACTAAAGATGACAGTTTTTTTCAATTTCCATGATAGATAAGGGAGGGTGTGAGTGGGGAGGGGCACATTTTAATGCAGCATTTCTTGTTGTCGTTTTTTTTGAGTGGCATCTAGGTCTTGTGATCTCCAGGCAAACAAATCATAAAAAGAAAAACAAAACAAATCAATATGCAAGTGTCCAAATTCAGTTTCTTTAGAGTCTATCGTAGAAAAAGAGGAAAATGACAAGTCGAAGATCTGGTAAAGCAAGTTCTTGGTTTCATTTCTTCTCTTCCGCCTTCTCCCCTTTCTTCTCTTCCACCTTCTCCTCTTTCTTCTCTTCCCCGGTCTTGTCATCCGACGTCTTGGTCTTGCCCTCGTCCTTCACAGTGAGCTCCTCCAGCTTCTCCGCCACTTTGTTTGCACTGTCAGTGTCCCCTGTGGATCACAACAAAACATCGATATCAAACCAACTTCCGGAACGTTCTCTACGGACGTGTGTTTATCGAGCTCATTAGCGAAGGTTAGAGGCGAGACAACAGGCTTGTTGTGTAGAGTCAGGAGAGCTGAAAGAACATTCTGGAGTGTGCGCAGGACATACCATCCCTGACCTTCTGGTAGGAGGGTCAGAGAGTGTTACATTCTGCATGTTAATGTAGCAGACAGAAAAAGTTCCCAGCAGGAAGGATCAGCTGGGAACAGAGTGAGTCTGCATATCCCCCCCCCCCCCAGATACATAGAGAAGCGCCTTGCATATTTTCCACCTACCCGATCCCTCTTGAGATTTCCGGACCTCCTCCTTGCATTCATCGAACTTCACCTTGAATTTCTGAGCATCTAAAAAGAAGGAAAGACAAATGGTCATTTATCACTACATCCAAGTCATACACCAGAACCCCTCTGGCACTTTTCAACGTGAATCCTTTCGACGGATTGCGTGGCGTCTTGTCGAGACTTACTTTCTGCGTTGAGGAAACGGATGGCCAGAAGCTCTGGTTTGGGATGTTCATCTGCGAAGTCTGCTAGTGTGTTCCATACCCAGGCCCGGTCACTGCCCGCGTTGGGCTTCAGATCCATCACAGGGGAAACTGAAGACACACACAATAACAATAATGTACAACGTACCTTTAATGCTCATTGTACAGCAAGCGCAACTCACAGGGAGTCAAGGTGGCTGAGCGGTTAAGGGAATCGGGCTAGTAATCAGAAGGTTGCTGATTAGATTCCCGGCTGTGCCAAATGACGTTGTGTCCTTGGGCAAGGCACTTCACCCTACTTGCCTCGGGGGGGAATGTCCCTGTACTTACTGTAAGCCGCTCTGGATAAGAGCTTCTGCTAAATGCCTAAATGTAAATGTAAAGAGGTGGGGCAGTAACGGTCCAGAAAGCCAAACTCACTGTGGTGGTTGGCACAGATTTTCAAGGTTCTGTCTCTCCTCATCAGGAGGCGGATGGTGCCCTTCTCTTTGTGTCGCAGCAGCTTGACGTCGCCCGTGCCTCGCTCCTTCCACTCTGGGGGCTCGTTCTCAGACGCAAAACGGTACAGCTTGGCTCGCCTTGGGGGAAACAAGAGCAGGTTGACGTTGGATGGATTCCCCCAGACTGCCTTTGTTCGTTCACTTCACACACACACACTCGCTTCAACAAGCATGATTTACAAAAATGGAATGCCAAATCCTGCCCCCCATATTATTCAGATGGTTGCCGGTTCGATTCCCCGCCGTGCGAAATTAAGTTGTGTCCTTGGGCAAGGCACTTCACCCTCCTTGCCTCAGGGGAATGCCCCTGTGCTTACTGTACATCGCTCTGGATAAGAGCATCTGCTAAATGACTAAATGTAAATATGAAAATGTGGTGCTGAGGTCACAGAAACAGCAACCTTGAAAGCAACGTTGTTTAGTAAAACACTTACATTTTAAAGAGCTCTTCCTCGTCTTCCTCTAGTGTCTTCACATCCTGCTCGGGGAGGGACACGATGGGCTCAAAGTGAGGGTCGTGGTTGGTATCTTCTGCATTATCTGTGGATGCATCGTGGTCTTCTTGTGGCTCCTACAAGGGGAAACAATAGATTTTAAAACAACGTTCAGAACTATATTTTGCATGATTTCAGAAACTACGAGTGGACTCTTTTGGGGGGTTTCATCTAGTTGCAACTAGATTGCTTCAGGTTGTTAAGATCCGAGGTAAAGCCCTCAGTGGGAGAGCGTCCACACTGACCGCACAGCAGCGTGAATAGAGGGATTGTGGAGATCAGGGTTGGGGGTTCTCTTTTGTGTGCGCTTCACAGTTACCACAGGCTTGCAGATGGCTGGTGCTGAGCCAAGCAAATGTGTTCAAATGTGCGATATGCCTTGCCATTCCATGGCAAATAGGTCTTGTAGCTTTCAGCTTGTAGTAGAACTATACAATACCAAAGTATCAGAAGTTACTATGGGTGCGTGCGGAAATTGATAATAATTACGTGAAATTTCGTTTGACCTGCAGATGGCTTGTTCCATGTAATAAATTACATTTTTGACAAGCTATTAACTAGTTATCTGAAATACACGTTCATTGATAAACTGCTAAGAACATAGCCTTGCTGGCCAAATGGATGTCTGAAAACTTTAAGCGGAGGGGCGCATGTGACTCCATGCTTCCAGGAAACCAAAAAGCACATTTGCCAGTCATCTCCGTCACTGACCAGCTAGATTTAACGTAAAAACAAAGAAGCATGGAAGACCAAGTCAGTAATGTAACCGCTAGAACCAACGCCTGGTTGGTCAAAATGTAGTAGGTTTAACATAAAACACCAGTACATTTAGTTGCCAAGCCGAGTTTGGCCTGCTGTGTCTGAGCTAGCTAGCCTAGCTTTAAAGCTAGCGTGCTTGCTGCGAATGCTAGGCCATTCTTGGAGCTCCACACATCGACACTAGTAAAGGTAGCTAACTAACAATTTAACAAGTTAGCAATCGTCCGTGCACTTCCCACTTTCAAAGATGCAATTGTCAGTCCAATTAAAAGTTAGCTAGCTACATGATGCGATAGTAAGCTATCATAGCGACCAAGTTTGCTGATAACTGCAAACTAGGGTACACAGGCTACCTAGCATCATTCTGCATCGCAGCTAACAACTGTTGTCAGGTGAGAAAACACTTTTCAAAGCCAAATACGTAGAATTAAATCATGACTTAACCTGACGACAGTTTGATTATCTGCACATCAGCGAGCCAAGTACCCTTTAGCTCGGCAAAGTATATACATAAAGACGGACACAATGAAATAGCCCATTTTGATAATCTAGCTAGCAAGTTAATGATGGCTAACTAGATAGCTGCCCTTTTAGCCCAAAACCAGACCAGGCTAGAGAAAGGCGGCAAAAGTACACTGTTTTACACTTTCTTTACACATTAAACACATTCAACGTACACCTTTTATTTTACCCGTATTGCTAGTTACCATAATTAAGCAAATGTTCACTATTTACGCCTAACTGAAATAAACTGACATTGTTCATTTAGATCCTAGTCGGCGTTTTCCTCTTTGCAGTGCCTAGTTAACTTTGATAATACCAATGAAAATACATATTTTTAAATAAAATGTTCATTTCAATGCATTTAAGATACTTAAGAACATTAAAAAATCGTTATCTCACCTTCGGATCTGCCATATTAATGTAGATGTTTATAGATGATGGAAGTTATTCGAAAGATTCAAACCAAACTCGTCCTTCCCTTTGGTTTTCTTTCGCCTCTTCCTGCTGCTGGTACTGCGACTTGCTTTCGCGCGCTGAAATTTGCTGCTATGCTACAGCACAAACCCTTTGCAACGTTGACAAATATATTTTAGACATGAATGAATCAATTGTGCTTCACACAAACATTTGTTAATTGCAATGCAAGTATTATTATTTGATCGTCTATCGTATTCGTGTTTAGACAATTTTAATAACTTAAGTTTATTTGTATTTCACCACGCATTTCGTTTGCCACACTTACTGTGCATTTGTCAAATTACAAAATAAATTGTAATGTTTTTGTATGATCAAGTTATGGTCATACAATAACGAAATCTAAAAACAAAAGTAACAATGCAACAAATTAATTCACATTAAACAGTGAGAAGCCTTTAAGAGCTATAGTAATCGTCACTTCCTGTGTCTGATTGAACGTAAATGTAATATATTTTGTAATAAAAATATAAATTGATTAATCATGCATACAATTGCACTGTTTCTTCACTGACGTTATATTTGTTGTGAAATGTGTATAATGATATATCTTTCTTTATTACATATTCCTGCATGTCAAAGTTCAGAGTCACACGTGTTTCCACAACATCATGGCAGCTAGCACACATCAGCAATTGTCGTGCCAGTCATAAGTGAAACAACGCGCAGTTACAGTGAGTGAACCTTTGAATAAATTGTATTTAACTCAGTTTCAAGTGCTTATGCGCAGTTGCAAATGCTCAAAGTTCTGCAAGTTTATGAAGCATACTTACGAAGTGAGTTAACTTAAGACCCTGTGTCTGATTTGCGAGCTAACTGTACATGCGTAACGGTTTGTTATTTCCCTCAGTTACAGTACAGAAAATGGCAGATGTTCACATCCCATTATCTGCCTCTCCACATCTGAATGAGGATAATGACACGGGCGTGGGGAGTATCATTACAGAAGACAAAGTGGATGGAGTAACATCTGGTAAAGGAAAACCTGATGGAGGTGGAGAGGAAGAGGAGGGCTCCGACCCAAACATGTACCGCTACATCAAAGAGGACCTGTTCACATCGGAGATCTTCAAAGTGGAGATCCAAAATTTACCGAAGTATATCGGTTTTAACGACGTGAAGAAGTTCCTGGCCAAGCATGGCGTCAACCCTCACAAGATCAAAATGTTTGGGAAGCAGCCATTCGCCTTCGTCACCTTTAAAAACGAGGAGGAGAGGGACAAAGCCATGAAGATGCTGCACGGGATGCAGTGGAAGGGACGGGCACTGAGCGTGCGGCTGGCCAAGCCTAAGGTCGACCCCATACTCAGGAAGAGGAGGCAGGACGAGACGGAGGGGTCAGGGCAGCCCCCGTCGAAACGGCAGCAGGAGGCAGAGGAAGACGAGGTACCGTTCAGCACCCAGATCGCTAATGTGGTGACCCCCCTGTGGAATGTGCCCTATGAGGAACAACTACAGAGGAAACAGCAGGCGGTGGAGGGGGTGCTGCAGAGCCTATCGAGGTAGGGGCAGGGCCACCTTCCTGATTCTCATCACCCCAAGATTACCTGTATGCACTTGATTATGCTAGTGCTACACCTTGTGTTCAATGTCAGACTAAAGTGTTAAGCCGCAAAGGACACAACAAAACAAAAAAACAACATCATAGCTCCAACAAGGGTGTTCAAAACCAAATTGGATTTGAATTCCATGTCACGCTTGCTTTCCTCCCATGTCCCCTCAGAGAAATAGGCTTCACCAACAAGGAAATGCTAGCCTGGCTGTACACGCAGCGAAACAAGCACAACAACATGTGTTGTCCCCTGGAAACCATCAGACCATCACCCTTACTGGTACCATCACATCCTGTCGACTCATTCCGTTTATCCTTTTTTTAAATTTTTTTTTACAGCATAGCTCAGCATGCAACAATAACTGATCCCTTTTTCTCTTGTCCCGCAGACTGAGTACAGGAACAAGTGTGAGTTCCTCATCTCTATGGGGGCGAACGGCGAGGACAAGACGGTGGGTTTCCGACTGGGGAAGTACAAAGGAGGCTCCTGTGCCGTGGTGGGCCCCTCCGACTCCATCCATGTGTCAGCCAGGGCAAAGAGAGTGGTCAGCGAGGTCCAGAAGTTCATCAGGCAAGTCCATGTCATGGAACGATGGAACGAGAGAGATATCACGTCTTGGCCTTGTGTCGATTTCGAAATCCTCGGCTGAGATGTGATATCTGGGTCAAAAGATGATGTTGGGGGTTTCTGAGCTGCCTCGCGGAGCCTCGCATCCAGGACACAAACGGAGCCATCTTGAAGCAATGAAAAGGTCACATAAACACTGCAACCATACCTGCAGCTGTTGTTGCCGTCATGTGTTGTCCCGTGGCTTTCATTTACCAGATGCTTTTATCCCAGGCAACTTTTTGATCTGTATTCAAATGCTCTGACTCAGACTTAAAAGGTAACATCTGTGGCTTTGTTTGGTGCACAGGACAACATCTTACGCGGTGTACAGCCCTGAGACTTACGATGGGCACTGGAAGCAGCTAACCGTGAGGACCACCCGGACTGACGAGGCCATGGCCATGGTGTTCTTCAACCCACAGGTGCTCACTCCCACGGAGCCGTTTGATCCCATTAGGAACTCCCAGTGTTACTTTGAATGGATGGAATGCGGTGTCGAATGATTCACGGGTCCTTTTCAGCAGCGAGGCTTGTGAAACTTACCGTACCTCTCTCCTGTGTTCTGCGGCAGAAACTCGAGGAGGCTGAACTCGACGGCCTCAAGAACTCCCTGAGGCAGTTTTTCACGGAAGGAGAAGGGAAAGAAAGCGGGCTAAACTCTCTGTACTTTGTGAGAGAGGGTCAAAGGTGAGAGCATTAAAGCACATGATCGATGCACGGACCAAAGCTCGTTCTCTCAGTGTACACGCAAAATCGAAACGTGTTCAAGCTACCGTCTTATGTTCATTCAGGACCTCCCCGAACCCTGAAGACCTGCCATCAGAGCTAGTATTCGGGAAGGAGTACATCCACGAAGAGCTTCTCGGTCTGAAATTCAGGATCTCTCCTCATTCCTTCTTTCAGGTAAATCAGTTTATAATTGGTTAATATCATGTCATCAAGTTATTTGAATAGACCTGGACAGTATGTTCTCTGTACACTACAAATGATGAGTATTGCATCGTATTGTGCGGATCCATTGTAAGAGGTTGGGGGGGGAGAAGGTCTGACAGCTCAGGTGTCTCTCTCAGGTGAACACGGGGGCTGCGGAGGTTCTGTACTCCACAGTGGGGGAGTGGGCCCAGCTGGACCAGGACAGCACCGTGCTGGATGTGTGCTGTGGGACCGGCACCATCGGCATATCTTTAGCAAAGGTAAACCAGAACCACAATGGCCGCCTGGTGGTTTAGCTCCACTGTAGAGGATTTGACTGCAGTTTGAGAGATCTTTCGCAGGTTCAAAACCCCCTGTGTATCGCTTTGGATTAAAGCACTTTCTTGTACTGTCCACCAGTAATGACTTTGTTTTTCTCTGTGTACCAGAGGGTGAGGAAGGTCATTGGAATAGAACTGTGCCAGGCAGCAGTAGAGGATGCCAAAGTGAATGCCCAGATTAATGGTAACTCTTGAAGTATAGACCTAGTCAAGCTTTATCTTAACCAGAATACTTCTTTCACCATTAAAAAGTGCTATATGTTGACAATCCCCTTCTCCCCGTCCAGGTCTGACTAATGTGGAGTACCACTGTGGCAAGGCAGAGGATGTGTTCCCCAGCGTGCTCAATGCTCTGGTGTCCCCCAACGTCACGGCCATCGTGGATCCACCCAGAGCTGGCTTACGTAAGATCACACACACACACACAACAAATACAGGACTGCAGCTATCATATACTGTTAGTTTGGCTTACTGTCACGGTTCAAGCTTCTCATGTGCGAGTCTCCATGGACAAGTTTTGAACTGAGAAACCAATTCTTTGGGCGGCCTTGATGCAGATTCCAAGGTGATTCTGGCCATCAGGAGAGCGGAGCACCTGAAGAGGCTGGTGTACGTGGCGTGCAACGCCAAGGCGGCCATGACCAACTTCATAGAGTAAGTGACGCGCCAATCATCTTTTCCCACCTTGCCAGCCCAGAGCTGCAGAGCATCTGAAGGCTAACTCTCGCCGTCTTCAGTCTGTGCAGAGCTCCCTCCAAGCGGGTACGTGGGTCTCCCTTCCGTCCCGTGCGAGCCATGGCCGTGGACCTCTTCCCCCAGACCATGCACTGTGAGATGCTCCTGCTGTTTGAGCGGGTGGACTACAGCTCCCAGACCACCAGCAAGGAAGAGACTACAACCCCCACGGAGAAACAGGAAGAGACAACCAGCACGTCTTAACGTATCGATAGCAGTTCATCTTTGTTAGGGAGCATGTGACAGCATTTTTGTCAAGGGTATGCAGTCTTATGTTGACGCTGATACGGCGATAATCTACTATAGAGGTAGTTTTTTTTTTTTTTTTTTATCATTAAATTGATTTTGACCCTAAGCTTTTTGGATTTCATTGGTATTTTTCCACTTACACCATTTGAGATGTATGTGCCACAGGGATTTGCAGAAAGCTACCCCTCACTAATCTTAAACAGAAGTTCCAGACAAGGTTCCATTGCTAATGAACAAGAATCCCGTGTGGCGTAGATAAGGGGAGGGGGGGGAACTTAATTTGACTTCCAAGTACAGATTTTCTTATCCATCTAGACACGAGAGACAGGACAGTTAATTCATGACAATTTTATTTGCATAAACGAATATCACTGAAAGTCAGAGATCCAAGTTGCAGTAGGTACTTCATTTTCTAGGCAGCAATATCTCAAGCAAACGATCCATCATTACGACTCCAATGGTAACAAGTGTAAAAGCTTCTCTTTTTTTTTGCGCACATACTAAACACACATACTTGGCAAGACAGAGCACATAAACATGAGCTGGGGAAAAGCACATTCTTCAAGCAGTCTAACTCTACATCAGCAGCTGTGTCCATGAACGCCGGGACTGATGCGTTGAACATTCAGGACAAGCACACGCAGACCAAATACTTCACACGATGAAATGCACAGAAGTTAATATTTTTTTGTTCCAGGAAGTGTTGCATCTTTTTGTATCTTGCCTTATATATATATATATATTTATAGATATTATGGTGGCGTTTGCAGCAACCTAGTAATGTTCCTCTATAAAAATGCATAAGACTGAATTAAAGCTTTTGGTTCACACTGCTTGTTTAGACTGTTGTTCTAAAATACGTGATCAAGGTTCGCTCGAGGTAAAAGTGTGCCAACTTCATTTTCGTAGATTTGTTGGGGATCCTAGTACACCATACATCGTTCGCCAGAGTTAGAACACATGATGAGAACGGATGATCCTTTGTCACAAAGATGCCAAACGTACACAAACCAGAATTAAGACGACTTAAAAATATGCACATGCGAGAGGCAGTTTTTTTTTTTTTTGTGTCTTCTCCCAGAATATCAACGACATTGCTTTACACCATAAAAACCAACACCGTCTAAACCATAAATGCTGAATTAAGGAAAAGGGTCTTTAAATTCCCCTTGGGGGTGGGGTTAGGTCCAATAAATTCTCTCTCAAGGGAGCCCTTAAGGACATAACTAAGGCAACATGTAGTCAAGGGTTATCCTATACAAAGGACACCACAATGAGGCCGTCCTAGCAACCAAGATGGAAGGGCATGGCATCTACGTCACTTAAACGGTATGGAGCGAAGCAAACGCATCTAAAAGCGGGAAACAAAACCGAAGTATAGGTCTTAGGACTGTAACATTCCCATGTGTATCTGCTTGGCCAACCTGCCTACAGTACTCCAAGCCCTTGTGCTTGTGTTCTCTACAGTGCTTGGATGGAAAGCAGGACATTAGCTAGACAGACCGGCTGGTTCAGCTCTCGTCTGGTGATATGTTTCTTCCTGAATTCCACGAACGGAAAAATCAAAAGACGCGCTGTTCAAATGACGTTCTCGTCATGTTTCGGGGTGGTTTCACACTCCGTTAATTCCCATGAATTCCTTGAACTGTGAGAAAACTGTGTGAGAGTGTAACAAACTGAATTAAACCATGAGTGCAGAGAACTAGACATCTGAATCTGGGTCATTTACCAGAATCGGTTTTACCGTGCAAATCAAAACAAGCTGGCCAATCTGCAGACAAAAGCATATTAATAATACGACTACTCACCAACCAAATTATACAAAACATCAACCATCAACTATAAAGCCAAGACAACAGCAAACAGATCGATATTCCATTTCGTACCCGATGAAAAGTTAAAATAGCTGAAGCAGACCACGACTAATCCTACTGCTCTCCAAATCAAAGAGATCTGCAGCTGAAACTCTGAGTGACCTTGAAATGTTCACCATCCCGTTACAAAAATGAGTCTATAGTGGTTGTCAGCAGTTACGGAGGGGAGGGGGGGGGGGGGGGGTGGGGGGAGCGCGCAGAGTTTTCAGTGTGTCGAAGCCTCCTCCTGCTGCTTTTGTGGTTTCAGTTTAAGTGCTGTACGGAGGGACGCAGCAGGAGAGGTCCACGCTGGTCTCTCTCACGCTGGTCTCTTTCGCTCTCATATCTCTGCGTGGGCCCTGTAGTTCCCATCCCCTGACAGGACACCAGACACCAAGACACCGTGGGTACACCAGGGGAGCAGTGCTACACGTGACCCTTCAGGAGATCTTCACTTCTATTGCCATTTCACAAGGATGCATAAATAAATGTGATGGTGGATAGGTGGGGCGTTGGGTGTAACGAGTGACTGCACTGTGTGTGTGGTGTGTGTGTGTGTGTGTGTGGGGTCAGTGACGGGTGGGGCTGGCGTGCAGGGAGGCCTACACGTCCACAGTGCACAGGGGCTCGCTCCCAGGCTGAGCTGACTCCATGATGGTCATCTTGGGCTTCTTTCTCGTTTCCTCCTGGGGCACGAGACAAGGGCGTCGTTAGCAGAAGGAACAGCCCCCATCTACAACAAGAGTGTGCGTACCTTTTCCCACTCACCCTTTCCTTGGCCAGCTTCTTCATCTCTTCTTGCAGTTTGTTCAGGATGTGAAGGTTTGGCTTGTTCTTTTTGGCATACTGCTGCAGCTCGATCACGCTCTTGTCCGAATTCTCCTACAGGCACGAAACATTTACATTTTGTCATTTAGCAGACGCTCTTATCCAGAGCGACTTACAGTAAGTACAGGGACATTCCCCCCCCGAGGCAAGTAGGGTGAAGTGCCTTGCCCAAGGACACAACGTCATTTGCACGTCCGGGAATCGAACCGGCAACCTTCTGATTACTAGCCCGATTCCCTAACCGCTGTGCGGGGGTAGTTACCTTCTTCACCATCTTATTGCTCTCTCGGCCGTACATGCGCAGGAGGGACCCCCAGTTCTTGACGTGGGGGTGGAGCATCTGCAGGATCTTCTGGGAGGCCAGCTGTTTCCCCACCCGCTTGTTCTTGCCTGGAGACGCCCCGACAAGGAGCAACAGAGCGTCAGCACTCGGCTGAACACCCAACAGGCTGAAACTGGTTTTCGATAGGGGTAGATCAGCCAGGGATGGTGTGGTGTGTGTGTGTGTGTGGTGGAGTTGTGCTACTTACACCACCCTCGCACGGTGTGTTTGCCACACGTCATGACGTATTCGCTCTTCTGGTTCTTGCCAGGGATCACCTCAAACTGGATGCTGGTGTCGCCCATCCCATGGTTTCTGCAGAGACACGAGTCACGGGGTTACGACTGTTTACCATGATGTGGGTTTACTGGGAGTGTTTTACAGGATGTGGGTTTACTATGACGTGAGTTTACCATGTTTACCACGATGTGGGTTTACTGGGAGTGTTTTACAGGATGTGGGTTTACTATGACATCAGTTTACAATGATATCGATTAACTACATCATAGTAAAAGCCATGGATTTCCTGAAGACATGTCTAACCCGTGTCATGCGTCTTACCTCTTAAGGCACTCATGCAGGATCTGATATGGTGAGAGCAAGCCTGCTTTATTAGTCAGCTCGTACACCCTTGAATCTTCAATACTGATATGATTAAAATACTGGAAGGAGAGAGAGAAATTCATAAATAGTAAGTAGTCAATGTATTCCTTGTCCCAGTAGGGTCACTAATTATAGATCAGAACTGGAAAATGATTACAACTTCAAACGATTATTCAAGTTCAATCTCTCTAGCTCGTGGGTTGCCAGGTACCTCCAGTTCATCCCCCTCTGTGGGCTTCTCTTCGGACGTCTGCTTCACAAAGTCAGGGATGAGGATCTCCAGTGTGGCTCGAGCTGCGGGTGAGACCATCAGCACACGTCAGACCCAGGGCCTCAGCGGGAACGAACACTGCCGCTGAGGTTCACTATGGCAGACAGCCCTGTGCATTCTGCGTCTTCAAATCTCCTGAATGGCCGTGGGCCAGGTATTAGGGATCATTCGTAGTGGTACACTGTAGTGAGAGCTAAACTTTGGGTATCTCAGCAGACTAGCATGGGTGGAGGGAACGTCCGGGGCAGGCTCCTGTTGTACTTCCTATACGCTCCATTGCCTTTTTCATTTAGCGTCTGCTAAATGTCTAAAATATTGAAAACAGGGAAGTTACCAGCTTTATTCTTGGCCAGCTTTTTACTGCTGGCGGTTCCTGTTCCGTAGGTCACTCCGTCGATGATGACCGACGCTCCGAAAGGCTCACTTGGATTCTCTGGAGGAAGCGAACAGGCACACGGGTCTCACGCTAGAGCTCAACGTCACATACACTACTTGCTGAAACAGAAGACATGTCCGAATAGGGAATCGACCGACTTACCACATTCAAAAAAGTTGTAAACAGGGCGGACCTTAAGGACGCGTTGCATATATTCATGGAGGATGCAAACTTCGGACTTCCCGTTAGGGTTGATGACAAACTCTGGGAAACGAAAGCAGAGCAGATTAGACGCGGGCGAGATTGGGACGCGGTTCGTGTTGCCGCCCGCCGGGTGTCGTCAGCGCACCTTTCTTGGTGGGGGCGTCCTGGACGGACAGAGTGATGAGCTTCTGGTTGGCAGGCAGGATGGGCCGCTCCGACTCGGCCTGCTTCCTCTTCATGTCCCGGTTGAACTGGCGGCGCTCGGCCCAGGTCCGGAACTTCTTCACGGTCACCTGCTCAAAGTCGAAACACTTCTCCAGGTAGCTGCGGAACTCGTCGATGTCTGGGTCGAACACGGAGGAAGAGAGGCATGGTAAGAGCCGTCGAAATCCCCCCCCAATCTAACCTTCACACTCAAGTCAGGTTGTTGCCTTTTTAAAAGGATTTAATATTAGAGCCACCGAATCTATTGGATCGATCGTTGAAACAGAATCGCTTAAACTTACCTATCGACTCATCCTTGCACACCTCCACCTTGGCTTTGACCTGGCCCAGGGCCCCCTGGGCAGTCTCCCACCCCTGGGGCCCCTTCGGCTTGGGGCGGGCGTCCGGGACCGGCTCCGTGGCTGGGCCCTCGCCCTCCTTCTCCTCCGGGCCGGCGGCCGGCGCGGGGACCTCCTCCTGGGCCGTGGAGTCGGGCTCGTCCGGCCTCTCCACCGAGTCGGCCTCCTCGCCGGGCTTCGCCGGGGACACCTCGGCGGCGGGGGTCACCTCGCCGTTCAGGTCGCGCTCCTCCCGGTTCTTCATCTTCCTGTAGTGCAGGCAGGGAATGCTGCTGGTGGGAGGGTCGTGTTTCTGGGGAGCACACCGCAGGGGAGGGGGGAGAGGCATCAAAGGAACAGGAGAACACAGCTTCTGTTCACGGTCCGGATCTCAGGCACAAGTCCCGAACCACGAGAAGAA
Organism: Thaleichthys pacificus; assembly: GCA_023658055.1. Taxonomy (NCBI): domain Eukaryota; kingdom Metazoa; phylum Chordata; class Actinopteri; order Osmeriformes; family Osmeridae; genus Thaleichthys; species Thaleichthys pacificus. The sequence goes on from CM042864.1 coordinate 5,305,677, forward strand.
TAACCCTGATGTGATGCGATGGGTTAAAAAAAGGTGGCGTTTTGGAATGCGCGTCTTTACCCGTATGCTCCCAGTCCCCAGGAAGTAGGGCCTGGACCAGCTGACCACCCTGGTCTCCCTGTGGAGGTAAACTGGAATGCCCGAGTTATGGAATGTCATGATCCAGCCATCCGGGAGGGGCTCAGTGGGGGGGCGTCCACGACCTGGGAGCCACAATCATGTTAGTCTGCACCCACCACACAGAACGTACACACACACGATATGTCCATTTTGTACACTTCATTAACCTATAGTGTAGACACTGAAAATATATAATACAACGATACAGGAAGCTTTACAAGAGCACCCGTCAGAACTATGCAACCACACCAGCATTAAAACTAATGGTTTCAGCGGTAACATGGATATTAATGTAACCTTAAATGTAAAAAGTGTCCCATTTGTGAACTTGACAGAGTTCGTCAGACAGTGCCGAAAAATCGCCGCCTCGCGCCAGAGCCCAGTGACCCGCTGACCGCCACTCACTCTTCAGGACTGTTTTGATCTTGGTCATCATGGGCTGAACGCCCTCCCCGTCAGACGGGTGGTCGCGGTCGCTGTCCCCGCCGAACTTGTCCTCGGCCAGGCGCATCTTCTTGGGCACGGGCATGCCCTCCTCCAGCAGGGCGTCCACATCATTGTCAAATTCCTCCTGGAAGACAGAGCCATTGAGGGGGGGGGGGGGGGGAAGAGAGAGAGGAGGAGGGGGGGGGGGACATCCCTAGGTTTGAGCATTTGTGTGTGCTCTGAGGTACTGCAGGAGGGGAACAACAGGATCTGAGGACATGGCCGAGAGCGTCTAGAAGGGTGTACTGTGGTGATGCTGGTGGGGGTGCCGATTATATTCAACGGATGTGATGCTCCAGCCACACGGGCAGGGGGGCCCCTGCTCACATACCTCGTACGAGTAGTTCAGGCCTTCGTCATCCGCCTGCTCCTGCTGAATTATCACCTCAGACCTGAACCCGCCCTGGTCTCCGTAGTCGGGGTCCAGGAAGTTCTCGCTGAAGTCCTCCAGCTCGTCGAGGACGGCGAACTCCACATTGTTCTCCAGGTCTGCCTCCACCTCCTCCTCCCCTCCTCCCCCTCCTCCCCTGCCTGGGCAACCCGCCAAGTTCCCCACACCCGAGCCACCCTCCACAGGCCCCAGCTCTGTGGCGTCATGCAACCCCCCGTTCACCCTCTCTGCGCCGGCCTCCCCGCCCCCCTCCTGACCCACGCCTGTGTAGAGCACCTTCCTGTCTTTGCTGTTGCAGGTCTCCGCGAAGCTCACGCTGATCTTAACGTCTCGGAGCAACTTGAGGTCGGGGAGGAACTTGGTGACGGGGGGAGCGTGGCGGGCTGTTCTGGGGCAGGGGGGGTTGGGGTCGCCGTCCTCGGACGGTTGGCTACAGAAGGACATGGAGCCCTTGGTGAGGAGCTGAAGCTGCTGTTCTGCCCCTGTCGGGGTTAGGGGGTGTCCATCACCACCAGAGCTAACGTCCATTTCCTCTGCGTCACTGGACGTTTGCAGGGGAGGTGGTGGAGGTGCATTACCATTAAGGCTGTCCTTGTTTGAATCGGGGGGTTCCAAAGGAAGGGGGGGTAACACGTCATCTATCTCCATTATGACTGGCTAACGGCTGACAAACCGAATATAAATGCTCTACGCGCTGACCCTGACTGCACAATCTACTTCTAATTACCTTTCAGGCAAAACACATGCAGAAGCACATCAAACGAAAGCCCACGTCCCTGTATTGACCAAGTACCAGTCTTGAATACGTTAAGCTGACTACATTGTTCTTTTCATTAATGTAGACAGCTTTTTAGAATCACTGTCTCAATTATTGGAAATCACAATGCATTCAGCTTATATGTTGCTTGAGTCTAGGATCTGCTCATCCTCGTCCGTCGTATCTGTCCTATGAAACAAAAAGACAACACCAAAAACAATTGAATACTTCAAAATAATTTAAGTGACCTAATGCTTGATCGTGGTTGAGTTGATAAGGAAAATATGTCGCTAGCTGGTAACCGAGTGCACAAATTGCGGCTTCACGTAGCCAATTATCTTAAAGATTAATAGTGCCACCAGCTAGTTATGTGTCGACTATAAGAATAACGTGTTGCTAGCTAGCTAGCTAACGACTGAATGGAACTGACTCATTGTCTGTTAGCCCAATAATCACCTGTTAGTTAGCTAGACTAGCTAGCTACTAGACGTAGGCTACGGATTGACAGCTGAGTCCATCTTGAACGGGTTATTTGATTGTATTTAAAATATAACACTTGCAATTACAGGCAGCATACAAATACAATCTAGACTTAGCCCGCTAGCTGGCTAGTTACTGTAGCTAATTGGTAGCTAGCAACTTGCTAGCTAGCCAACTTAAAAAGATAGAGCTAGCTACAGTAGCTACTAGTAGCGTTCTTCTTCTGTCTGGCTAGTGGAAGTTCTTCGTTGTCCTACAACCATGCAAGCAAATCAACTGTTTGCCAATGTAAGTATTAAAGATGGCTGTGTGAAATCAGATGCTATATTTCGATACTCACCAACAGAATAGCTTATGATCTTCCAGTCTAATCAGCTAACAGACATAATTTTAAGATAACACTGCACACAGCTCAATTCCTTGCTCCGCCATCTTGCAGACAGCTGCAATCAGCACACATAAGCCCCTCCCCAACCCATACCGGCTTTTTCGAGATTGACACATCATGAATCCAATTACTATTTAGTTCTTCACAAACAGACCAACCATCAGTCCGCAAAGGCGGGTTTCTCTCCAGGACGAAATACTGCGGGAATAACCAGACCAATCAAACCTCAGAACTTCCACCAACTGACCAATGAAATGGGAAGTGGTAAATTGAGTGCAGTCCTCCAGACAGCCAGTAGAGGCTAAAAGTATACAATTTTTACTGTCAGTACTCAGTCTCAGACATTGATTTAAAATACTTTATTCACGTGTGAAATCAAGAAAACTGACAGATTCATGTAAACCTGAGCCAATAAGAACACTCAGGAAGTAGAATCATCGTTGAATCATACATTTTCGAAAAGAGTAATTCATTCAAGAGGGATTCAGATGGCTCATTGCAAAGATTAGATTGAACACTGGGGTAAGTGGTGTGCAGGATCTAATTTCCAGCAAGGCAAAACAGTCTCACCTAAAGCAATACAAAAGGCAGGAAAAGAAAACAATCAGGATATCATTTTAGATTTGATGGTGATAGCTTAACGTACCATTGTTCTGTCAAATGGCTGTTCTTTGGCAATAAACATTTTAATGCGCACACAAATCAAAATAACATCACGTCCTTATTATAAATTAAACAACAGCTCTCAGACCATGAGAGTCTATAATCAAGGAAAAACAACTCAATGTAATAGTCACTTCACACTTGCCATATGTTCAAGCCAAGCGGAAATAACTCCCAAAACATATTAAAAAGTGCAATTAATCTCTTTCCAATAAAAGGTGTGCTAATTAAAAACACCACTCACACCTACGTCGGTTCCAATAGAAAACAAAATTGTTCTCATTGTCGAGGGAGTATGGCTGACTGGAAGGAGGAAAGCGATGGGATGAAGAAAGGCACAGAGTAGGCTTCCCCCGGCGGGGCTTCAGTCCTCCTGGAGTTTAAACTGGAAAGTGTTTGTGCTCCATTGGCTGACGTCACAGTTTAACATGGTGCGCTCGGTGAAGGTCACATTCCCGGCTGCATCCACAAGGATGATGGTATTGGCCCTGGTGCGGACAGACAAAAACAAGACAAGACGTATAAGGGGAAGCATCATAGGCTCGTGGAGCGTCCCCATTGGTGATGCCGAGGACGGCTGTCCAATCAGGCGGAGGCAGGGTCGTTGCACGCTAAGCTCATAGGCTCGTGGAGCGTCCCCATTGGTGATGCCGAGGACGGCTGTCCAATCAGACGGAGGCAGGGTCGTTGCACGCGCTAAGCTCATGTTCACCAGGGGCTGTGTGATCTGACACCCAGGGTGGTCAGCCTGGAGGGCGGGTGGAAATGGGGCCAAGCTAACCGGATTGTGGAGGAGGACTCTGACCTTGTTCCGTAAGAGGGCGAGCGCACACACACGGCAGACAGGGCCTGGAGCATGCGTCCGCTGTAGCCTTCCCCCTGGCTCTCCTGCGCCGGGTCAGGGCTGTTCCTGTGGAAGACACCCACACACCAAGTCAATAACCACAACTAAAGTAATGGGAGTCAGGTGGCTGAGCGGTTAGGGAACTGGGCTAATAATCCGAAGGTTGCTGGTTCGATTCCCGGCCGTGAAAAAATGACCTTGTCCTTGGGCAAGGCACTTCACTTGCCTCAGGGGGAATGTCCCTGTACTTACTGTAAGTCGCTCTGGATAAGAGCGTCTGCAAATGACTAAATGCAAATGTAAATAACCACAACAAAAGGATATTGTGCATCTGTTAGCCTCTACGGTTGGTCCGACCAAGTCAATGAGATCCCTTTCCCCCTGGTCTCTTCCTTTGGGGGGGGGGGGGGGCTAACGAGTGTTGGTTGAGGGGAGTTTCCCGTTAAACCGAGCGAGCCACTCACATCTCCTCGTTGTTGAGGAGCTTGATGAGCTCCTGCACCAGGCCGTCGCAGGGCAGGCCCTGGTCGACCACGCTGGTGAAGTGGCGCTTGCCCTGCTGCAGCTTGTTCCACGGAGTCTCAAGGAGGCAGTTACTCAGCCCATAGATCCCTGCTGGATCAGAGACGCACACACACAGGAAGGATGGAAAGAACATGGCCAATCAGATGCAGGATACACATGAGCAGCAACATTATTCAGTTACGTGAATCTATCTAGACGGATAGATTATTTTGTTTTTGACAGCAACCGAGTGTTGAAAAACAGACCTGCTTTTAGACGGATGGGCTCAGCACTGCCTCTGTTTCCATAGTAACACATGGTGTCGTCTTTGGCCCTGTGTCGGACACAATGAGAGAGAAAATGAGATGTCTCCTTATGACCCATTAAAGTTGTGTGTCTAATTGGAAAGGCCATTCTTGGTCAACCATGATGTCATGATTAAATAGAGACATGGAGCACTTCGATTCCATCTTTTCCTTTACAATTATAATTTCCTCCACAGCCCATCAAATAGCGATTAAACACACCATTGAATTTATGGCAATTTAAATGCCAAATAAAATCCAAACTTTAGTTAATAGTGACAATAGGATACTTATCCTCAGGGGGAGTTCATGGGGGGGGGGGGGGGACAAAGCTTTCCTAAGGTGACGCGTATCCTAAAAAATATTCACCCGAAACGAAATGCCTCATCGTGTGAGTGGCTGTCTGACATCCAAGAAAAGATCTAGTGCTTCAGGACAACAAAGTGAATAACAAAGAACAACGGCTCTGAAAGAGAATGAATCCCTGTTCTTAAGTGATGGCGGGGGAGGGTGTCAATCATCCGACTGGTGCAACACCGCATCAACAGCTCACCTAGAGCCTGGCACACGGCTACGCAAAAGTTGCTTGGTTGAAAAGTTTACGAGCTGATACTTTTTCCCAAAATACAATTGCCGGGGAGCTGGCGGGAGATGGTTTGTCAGGTGAGAGATGAAACGTGATTAAGGACAGGGGAGCGGGTACAATCAAATTGATCTGATGCGAGTCAGGCTGGTCCAACCGTTGCTAGTTGAAGTTCATGCCCTAATGGGGAATTACACCAAGTTAATTCCGGAATCGCAAAAGACAACTGCAAAGTGCTACTGAAAAGCTGTGGGGTCCAAAAGAAAAAGCATCTGCACAACAAACCAGAGGACCTTGATATCATTTCCCAGGCAAAAGGCCACAAATTGTAGCTAGGCAACCATCCCTTTTAAAACAGCTCTGGATACATCTGCATTAGCACTCCACACATAAAATCACCCCCTTTGAAGGATCTGTGCAAACCAGCAGAAAGCCTATGCAGTCAGGATGAGGATGATACTGTGGGCTGGATGGGGATGATGCTGTGGGGCTGGATGAGGATGATGCTGTGGGGCTGGATGAGGATGATGCTGAGGGGCTGGATGAGGATGATGCTGAGGGGCTGGATGAGGATGATGCTGTGGGGCTGGATGAGGATGATGCTGTGGGGCTGGATGGGGATGATGCTGTGGGGCTGGATGGGGATGATGCTGTGGGGCTGGATGGGGATGAGTACATTACCCTTTCCCCATTTACTACTCTGCTCGAGCCAGACACGAGGAGTAAAACACTGTTTAGACTGATCGAGGCCCTGCGCTTGATTGACAGGGCGCCGTGCGGTGAGACGTGGGAAGCACGGCGCCACCGTGGTGCTAGAGAGCAGATGGAAGGGAACGAGGGAGGGGAGGACTGGTTTCTAGGATCCAAAAGCTGTGGCGGGAATATCAAAAAGGAAAAACCATATCTTTGGTGGTGGATTTGAAGGGAGATGAGCACACGGCAGGGGGTCGAGCCAGTGGGCAGAGGCGACAGGAAGAAAAGGTGTGATTAAAGGGAAGAAAAGGCTTTGAAGATCTGGCCCATCGTCGCTAGCACATCGATGGGAGATGTTGTCAATGAACAGGCTCCGCAGTCTATCCTCCTGCAGCGCTGTTAGAAGCCGTGTTCATCCTCCCAGCTGCAGTGGAGTAGCTGGCAGAGGATTCCTCTCCACAGGGAGTGTGTGTGTGTGTGTGTGTGTGTGTGTGTGTGTGTGTGGGGGGGGGGGTCCTCCTGTAAACACGCCATGCTCCATGCATTTCAACATGAGTTGTAAGACTAGCACAGCTGGATGACTCGCCCGCAATATGAATCCCAATAGAAAAGATCTTCCCCCCCAAAAAATAACCCGTCAAAAGCGAGAAAATGTTTGGGTTTTTCATAAGTCAGCGTGGCGAGTGAACGATGAAAGACTACAAAAACACATTTTTTGTGCTACATCTGGATTTGCTCATGGACACCACTGACGTGCCGATCTATATTCATGTTATGAACGCGGCCATGATCCGTAAAGGAACAGCAGCTTACTCTGCTTGAGGCTGAAGGTACTGCCACGGCAAGTTCACACATTTCTGTTTCCCGAAGCCGGATAGCCTGTACAACCAGGGGACCCAACACTGCCAGGCAACCGAAAAGGTCCCCACATCTGAACACGTGAGGCTGCCAACAGCCTCGGCATGGTGTCAGGACATGTCAACAATTCACTTGAGTAAACTGACACGTTAATGTGTACTCGAAACAAACTAGCTCATTAGCGCCCCAGCATGCAGAATCAGAGGAAAGCAATCAGAGTCCAGATGAAGTCCAGCATACTTAGGCCCACAGGCTTCTACTTCTTGATTGAAGATCCGTATATGTTTATATGTTTATTGTTTGCACCTTCCGGCCACAGTAAATCCGGTGTTTCATAAAATCTAATTCTGATTGACAGGAATGTTCAATTCCAGGTCCTCGGGTTCCACCATCCTGCATGTTTTAGATGTTTCCCTGCTCCAGCGCACCTGATTCTAATGAAGGGTCGTTATCAGGCTTCCATAGCTTCAGAACCCGTTTCATTTGAATCAGGTGTGTTGGAGCAAGGAAACATCTAAAAAACACACAGGACAGCGGCCCAGGATTGAACACCCCTGCTCAATGAGGTCATTCAAGAGGAGGTTTCAATACGTCTTCATTCGTTCCGACATGAGCGATGCGGTGGCCATACTGATACACATGAACGCAGGGCCATTTCCTGGTTTGCCCTCAAGCAATATCCATCTCCCAGACTATGGATTATTGATCAAGGGTAGGCTAATATAAATAATGCAAAAGCCGATATGAACATTTTAACGCCGGCCCAGCGGGGCGTATGAAAGTTCATCCTTTTAGCGGGACTGCAGCCCACATAGTATGAACATGCGTTGTTGAACACGGGGAACACAGAGAATGTTTAAGAAGGCCGCTACATCTGGGTCCCGTGTCTGGCGTCGCGGGCGCGGCCTGTCATAAATCATACCGCTGGTTAGCGGCGGATGAGAAACCCTCTAATTGTAATGTAGAGCTTGTCTCGTCGACGAGACGCGACTATTGATTCGGACAGGAGAGAAGCCCCGACGCGTTTCCTCCGGGTTGTCTGGGGCGCGCGTCGCTCGCCCTGGTGTGCATACAGGGAAGAGAAACAAACCCGCCCTGTAATGAGACGGGTTGTTATCAAAAGGCGAAACGAGCGCGCGGCAAGCTCAGCCGTCGTCTCTCCCGCTCTCATCTCTCGTCTGCTGCAGATATGATGCGTTACTTCTGCTTATCAGCATGTGTGTTTCTTGTGGTAAACACAGGCCCATAGAAAGATGGGGAGAGTGGCGAGCGCAGAGATCTTGCCAACAGATGACGGTAGCGCGCCACAGCATATGTCAACAAATAGACAGATATTGGTTCTCTTTGTCATGAACATGTGGCACTGGACTCCTGTTGTTCCAGGTATCTCGTGGCGGCGGCGGCGGGGGGGGGGAGCAACAGTTGCTGTGAACATGCCCATTTTGTGCTTTTAAAGCAATTAGCATTTTCAGAATGTTTTGGTTTTTTTGGTCAACACTGTGGCGTGCAGAGATGTACAAATACAAACCTGCCGTTTACAGGTGTGTGCGTGCGTGAGCACGTGTTTGCGTGAGCACATGCGTTTTCTTTGTGCATGAGCTGTGGTGACGGACAGGGTTTTAAAATAGAAGTGCTCGCCAACAGTGCTGCTCCTGCCTGGGGCCATGTTACCAAGATGTTTGGAACAAGACATCTCCAGCTCACACAAGAAGACAACCCGCTTCCTCTCACAGCCACTGGGAAAAGAATCAGACCAAATCAATATTACCTAGAGACCTGTTGCCATACCAACAGTGGGTTACTACGGCACGATGTGCCAAGCCCGCTATTTCCCTGTGCATCATGAAGACATCACATGCTAGCCTTCCCTCCACTGGAGATGGACAGAAAAAGATAGCCTCACTAAAAGCGTGTAACGCCATGGATTTCCATGGCAACTCCTTATAAAAGGGCCGGGAAAATAATAATGACCAGGTGCTCTCTGAGCCTGGAGGTTCGTTCTGGACACGGTTCTCCTTGTTAGGCTGGTGGAAAGGAGACCAACCACACAGACAGAGAGGGAAGTCACATGGACAGAGATGACACAGAGAAATAGAGATGACACCGACCAGAGAGATACTGAGGGAGTGGGAAAGAGAAAGAAATCAAAAATGTATCGCAAAACATACAGGAATGATTTCAGTGCAGATCAACATTGAATCTGTGAACACAGATTAAGGCAAAGATGGAATAACATATGATGCAACAAACTCAGAACGAGAGCGAGAGAGAGAGAGAGAGAGAGAGAGAGAGAGGGGCTCTGTGGACTTGATGTTCCCGGAGGGGAGGGGCTAACCCCTTCTCTCTCACTCCTTACCGCTGAGCACTGCATGCCATCTCCCTGATCAAACTACTGCTACAATCCCGCCCCCCCCCCCCCCCCCACGTCCGTCCCCCCGTCCCACCCCCCCCGTCCCCCCCCCGTCCCACCCCCCCCGTCCCACCCCCCCTGTCCCACCCCCCCTGTCCCACCCCCCCTGTCCCACCCCCCCTGTCCCACCCCCCCTTCGCCCACCTGAACTCAGCAGTGAGGAGGTTGAAGCCGTTGTACAGGTGTCCCTCCGTGGAGACCTTCTTCAGGTAGGAGTAGCTGTCCTGGTGGTCCGTCAGGAAGTTTGGGACGAGAAACCCTGGAGGGAACACCGACACGTAGCGTCAACTTCAAAACGGACTTCTTGGTAACCTTGTTAGAACATGACATTGCTGACTTGGGAAATGGAAACCAGCTATGTGGGGTTTTAGAGAAAGCAGTGGAGCTATGTCGTTTTTGGACACCAGCTCTCGCCTTGCGGTTGCGTGTTTTCACCCAGACGGAACATTGAGTGGTTTTGCTCCACAGTCAAATGAAAACAAAGCCCCCCCCCAGAAGTAGTAAAAACAGGACACAACGTTTATCTGCCTGCTGCAGAATTAAAGACAACGACTTCTGGTGAAGCTCTTCAAAGGGAGGCATATTACAATATTACACTTCTTCCCTTGCTGACAAGTGAGATATTTTAGCGAGAGATGTGAGAGGGTTTAGCTGAAGATGTGAGATGTTCCAGTTTGAGTCGAGAGCTGGTGTCTGGAGAGTGACCTGCGTTGATGTACCGACAGCAAAGTGGGCCAGGTAAACACCAGGGATAAAGGTGTCAAACCAAAACCAAAAAGAACTCCAGCTACTCCAACCAGAAGTGTTTCCCTCTAGTCTCAAAGCATCTGCACGGGACAGCTGGGCAGAAACAAGTATGGCAGAGAGACACACACACACACACACTTCTTTAATGTGGCTCTGGGGAATTGGGGACTATTGGCCAGCTGTTTCAGGCCATTTCATAATAATGTAATGTATTCATTTAGCAATCGCTTTTGTCTATGGCGACATAGATGAGGGAGATTTGTGCACGTGCGTGTGTGTGTGTGTGTGTGTGTGTGGGATCAGACCTCGGCCCTGGGCCTCAGGGTTGGGTCGGCCCTCCAGGTAGTTGGTCAGCGCGGCGAGCTTGCCCCTCTTGTTGATCCCGAGCCATGACCCACCTTCCTTTCCCTCCTCCAGGTCCAGCCCTGGAAACAAGCATGGGGAAAAACACGCATCACATGGAGACCTGACAACATAGGAGTTGTGGCCCTTTAGCGAGCACTTTTATCCAAAGCGACATCCTGTCATGCAGTCTAATGCTCTACCACTGAGCTATACCCATACATATAACTAACCCCCCCACCAGAATTCCCATCAGGGTCACGTTGAGGTGACGAGAAAGGCCAAACGTGCATTCAATGATTCATCTGAGAATTCAAACTGGTAACAGTTTGAAACACAGCTCTCACTACAGTACGAAGTGTGTAAAGACAGGGACAGCTGTATGAAGGATCTCCAGGGGCTGTGCTGTAAGACTACACTTCAACCAGATCGATGTGCAGCCTGTGGGCCCTACTTAGACAGCTCTACCAGAGGCCCAGCCTGTCTAATCCCCTAGAGGAGAGAGGAAGACATCTCCACAGGGGGGAAATGGCTTCCTCACCCTTTTCTCCCTCCACAATACTTTCCCATTGCTTGGCATCAGGACCCTGTCACCCCCCCCCCCCAGCCCCCACCTGCAACAGCAACCATCACTCATTACTGCCACAACACATAAATGCAGCCATCAATTACATCCCTGCTGCTCCAGTCTGACCCTACGATTAGATATGGGGTAGTGTGTGTGTGTGTGTGTGTGTGTGTTTGTGTGGGGGAGGGAGGGAGGGGGGGGGGAACAGATGGACAACCGAGGGCATCTGTGTGTTCTCTGAGCAGAAAAAAAGGGGTGATTGATTTCCTGCCCGGTCCATATTGTCTATGGGACCGGAAAAGATCAGTCACTTAAACCTAGTTTACTGCGAAAGTGTGTCGTTGAGTGACTGAGTGGAGGAGAAGTCCATTGAACCAAGTGGCCAATTGACGCTGACAATTCAGTGAATATCAAAGCTGGACTGAACTGCCTTCCAAAAAGACCTGCATGTTTACTGACTCGGTAGACTATTTAAGACTGACCTGTTGGAAGTCCAATGGGCTTACCACCCACGTCAACTAGACAGAAGGATGAGCTCGTTTGTGAATTGACCTCGAAAACAAGTGTCTTATATCGTCATACCCGCAACGAATTGTCTACTTTTCATATGGGCACAGTCAAAGGGGTGAATCCTTCTTACATTTACATTTAGTCATTTAGCAGACGCTCTTATCCAGAGCGACTTACAGTAAGTACAGGGACATTCCCCCGAGGCAAGTAGCATGAAGTGCCTTGCCCAAGGACACAACGTCATTTTGCACAGCCAGGAATTGAACCGGCAACCTTCTGATTACTAGCCAGATTCCCTAACCCCTCAGCCACCTGACTCCACTTCCTGAGTGGAAAGCCAAGGCTCTTGATAGTAAACTAACCTCTTCACCTTCTACACCCAATTTCGTTTCAATACCAGGCAACTCAAGAACATGCATTCATTTCTGTACCCGTACACGGCCACACTTTTAATAAATAATGGTATGTCTCGCGAAAGAGGGGACGACGACAACAAGGAGTACTTAGTTCCTCTTGAAATGGTCTGTTGACATGGAAACCAATATCCACCTCATGAATGGCCGCTGGCTAGGCTGTGCTGAACATAAAGGCTCCCAGCGAGCGAGGTACCCGAGGAGATCCACTCCTCTGCGGATCCTGCAGGCCCCTCAGCCTGCTCCCCTCTGCCTCCCTTTACAAGTGTGCACTCACCACTGAGAATATCGCCGTTGTTGGGCCAAAAATCCGCAGCTTTCGACGGCCTGTTGTAGAACTCATCTCTGTTGGCAGCCAGAATCAGCCTGGGATACGGGAGGGAAAGATGGGAACAAATACAAGAGGGTCAGAACCGTGTGTGTTCCCAGAGACGTGGATCGTTTTCGGGCTTAACAACCCGACTCCACCGACGGATGCAGACCTGTATTATTCATTTGTGACACCAGGGGGAGCAAGAACACCCAGCGCCTCCACATCTGCATCCAACATCCCCCGTCCTCTACACCAGTGGTTCTCAACCCTGGTCCTCGAGTACCCCCTTTACTGCATGTTTTAGATGCTTCCCTGTTCCAACACACCTGATTCAAATGAATGGTCGTTAGCAGGCTTCCGCATAACTAGATAACGACCCATTCATTTGAATCAGGTGTGTTGGAGCAGGGAAGCATCTAAAACATGCAGTAAAGGGGGTACTCGAGGACCAGGGTTGAGAACCACTGCTCTACACAACCCTCTCTCTCCCACCCTCGTCCGACCAGTCATCCTGCTCTCCAGATCGTTATGGCGATGAGTCGGGAAGGATGGATTTTGAACGTGTGAGGCGCCCGGGCACCAGAAGACGGGCTTGAGGAGTCATTGTGTTTCCTATCGTCCAGGCTGCACTGACGCTGCGGGGGACATGTGACAGGATTGACACGGAAGAGATAAGGGGGGCGGGGGGGGGACGGACCTACTTTGATGATGCTCAATAGAGTCAAAGGAAGAATAGAAACGCTCCAGAAATTGAAGTCTTTTTTTTCTAATCTCATATCGGAGAAGGGTAGCGTACACAGACACAGAGGCCCAGCCAAACACTATGCGTTCTGACAGATACAAAAGGTCACTAGTACAACAGAGGTGTCATCCTAGCCTTGAAATAAACCCTCAATACTCGTCTAGACCCAAGGGTGCTGCATTAGCCAGTGCCAAATCAATGTGGCTACAAAACAGACTTAATGTTCCTGGCAGTTGAGTGAAGCCTAATGACTCAAGCATTACAGCTTCTTTACAGTTCAATACTAAAAGTAATTCTTACTAAGCCAGTGCCATTCCTCTTACTCAGGCCTGTTATTCAGCGACACCTGGGCCTAATGTGTCCCTCTTTACAATCAACTTTCTCACGGCTGTTCCTAATGGAGCGTTTGACATTAATCTTTGGAGACTTTTACAGACTCCGCAGAACTGTCACTTATTTAGCAAGCCAACATTGCATGACTTAGAGACTTTGGGTTACTGTCCATGAATCCCTCCAAGCAGTCTACGAATGCAGGCTACACAAAAAGTGTGGACATGCACACGCACAGATTTTTAGCTGACGTACATGACTGCTTAGACAGCAAATGAGTGTTTTGTATTTGATTTCTTATTTCAAGTAGTTTGTGGTATTCTAGCCTGCAGGGCAGAACATCACAGAGGTAACAAGGCTTAACGGGTGTTTTCTCTTGACATGTTTTCCTTTGAGCATTAAGAAATGTTCACTAACTAAGCAACAAAAAAATATTATATACCGGTATATACAAATCCACAGTTCCCACATTGGACTGCCAGAACACTTGAATATACCTGCACACATGATAAATGACATAGGCTGTCTGGAATGTTGTGAAACTGGTCCTTACCTTTGTATTTACTTATTAGTAATATTATAATTACTTTGCCCCTTGCACACGGTATTACTTGACTTAATATTTCACCATATTTGAATATTTGTACCTGTTTTGTTCTGTAACTGTATCCACCTATCTATCATATGTCAAAGCTCCATAGAGAGATTAATTCAGAGCAAAGTGGCAGGAGAGAAATGAGGTCACAACTTTAATGACCTCTGCAATAACTGCATCTTTCTTCTGGGCTTCAAGGCAGCATCCGGCCCCCATTAATCTTGTTGAAAGGATGTGGACACTGATAAGAACAAATACAACAAATTGGCCTAATGGGGGTGGGCCTTTGTGAAGAGGGGGCTAACGATGCAGTTGCTTAGGATGACGTGTGGGGCTCAGAGTCAATGCACTGTCCCAGAAAACAAAGCGCGAGCTAATGCTCATCATTATAGCAAACACAGCGTTTGAGATTGTAGTTGTTCAGTGCAATGTCAAAAAGATAAAAGCTGTCAAAAAGACAACAACAAAAAAACTAACAATGGGCAACATGTTTTGTCAAAACATGTCAAACTAGTAAAAGTAGTTTGTAGGCAAAAAATCCTTTTGCAATCGTTTTTCAAATATGAACAACCTTTTACCCAAGACATGATATTGCACAAACATTTTTGTAATTCTTTTGGAGTTAACTCATAGTTGTGTGTGGGGAAAGTATCTTTTGGGACTATGCTCGACTAAGAAAATCTTTCAAAGGAGAAAAGCTGGACTCAAGCCAGGTGGAGAACTGTTCAGACAGAGGATTATAATAAGAGCTTTAGTTTCTACTGTAAGTCACATTGACTGCTCCAAGTACAGTGGCCCTGCTCTTCTCCATGACCGACACAATGACGCCTCTGCGGACCGCGAGGACCGGGTGTTCACTAAACAGCATCATACATGGAATCATTTCATAAAGTGTTAATGGCAGAGAGACATGGAAATATAGGGGACATTTGACAGCAATGTCAAAACCCCTCGATTGTTTTCTAGACCAATGCACAACTGGTGGTGGGCGGTTTACCTGTATGCATTTTTGGATGCAGGCCGAGGGTCAAACTTGAAGAAGATGATACACATGTGGGTGCTGGGGGGGTAGGAGACTCGCTTTCAATCTGTTCAGTCTCTTTCAAAGCTTGCGCATGTTTAAGGGAACGAGCTAGGAAAGAGATACGATTATTTTAAAAATGAGAACAACAACATTAGAGGGAATGTCAGGTTTATCCGGGTGTCTGAGTGCACGCTGGGTCTGGCTAGCTAAGTTTCCAAGTCACACAAGAGCTAGCTAAATATGCTACTGAGATGTTGTTAGAGCTAGTTGGATGGCATCTCCAATGAATTACACTCCAAATTGTCCCCCCCAGTTTCCATAAGCACCATATTGCACAGACACGACCGCAATCGCCCTATGATCACAGGGATTTAATGTGCCTAGCTAACGCCAATTAACTTTTTAGTCTTCCTTGTAACAAGCCGATAGCACTAGAATCAAGACAAATCCATTTATGCAACGTAAACTAGCCTTGGCTTGGTGTAGGAGTCACTGCAACTACTGTAACAGTATTAGTTTACAATGGTGGAGCTACATGTATACATTCATTTCACTAGAGCTAGCTACATTTGTAGCTAGGTGTACATAATGTACTTATAGCTAGATTCCTTGATGAGCCAGTGACAGTGTACGCTAACCACTACATGGTGGTGCTAGTGCTAGTAACGTTAGCTAGCTAGCTAGCTAGCTAGCTAGAAACTAATAGCAAAAGCATGATATAGCCAGCTAGTTCTACTTTATTTAAAATAGTCTACATTGTGCCAACATCGTTGACACGTCGCCTGCTCAGTCCCACAGACTGTGACAATTAGTAGCAACCTAGTTAGCTAAACTTTACATGAAAGAGTATTAGCTAGTAGCTAGTCTAGCTTAGTCTAATTATTTAGTAAGAAGAGATAGCAACCTAGCTAGGCTAGGACTACTCTCCGTGCGAACACCCTTAGCTACAGCCTCTGTACTCACAGCTCCGATCATCCCCTTTGACCACAGTAAATTGGGTCCACACGATTTGGTTATAAAGTCAGTAGCCTAGACAGAGCGGCTCACATAAACGCTGATTCGCTATGAATGAAACACAACTGCACACCCGCCCAGTCAGTGCACCGCCGGGCCCCGCAGAATTAAAATACTCAAGTCACTCAATCTGATTGGACAATGTCATTTCCAGGTCTATTTGTCAGGTTCTCACCTGGAGCTTGTCAGCCAGGCCAGAGGCGGTTCTATGCAAACGTGGAAAGGAAAGTAAATAAGCATAAATAAGCTGTAAATCACATGCTAGGTCACACGAACAGATTCAGTACACTTTTAGGAAATGTTTTGATGCATTGTGGTGTCGAACTTTAGATAAACGGTATTAATCCCAATATGACAATCCGTGAACCTGGTCCTCCATACAGAAATCATAGCCTGAATGAAGAATGTAGACGTTTATTGGGAATTCACGGATTGTTTGTCTATAGGTTAGTAGTATCCTAAGTGTGTTTGTAGCCTGTGTGTGTGTAGCTCTACGTTTGGAGTGGCTAAGTTGATTGTCTTCTTTATTACAGAATGTATGATTGGCATTTTTTAAGCCAATCATGTTACAGATGTAGATATTAATTGTGTTTGATCGAAAGCAAATAAAGCCAATAGAAATACCGAAAGCACATCGTTCCTCGAAGACTCCGAGATCGGGGCGGGGTTTAATCGACACTGCTCTGACAGTTCCCTATAGCCGAGACAGGTTAAAGGGACCGCACTGACTCAAACAATTACCCGTTACAATTTACTATGATCTTTCAGGCTACTATTTGTTTGTTTGCGCCCGATTTAGGAAGACTTTTTCCGACATTAGAAGTTTTAGCAAATTTCTAATAGAGAAACTGACAAACTATTAATAGTTTTAGCTAAATATTTTGAGGCTGTTTGATTTACGGATTGTAGCTACACAGTGCGCAGCTCTCAAACGAATAGGTTTTTTCAATAAAGGATCATTTAGTCGGGCGATGATAATTAAATCCATCTCCTGGAACTGCACCAAGTAGCCTGCCTCGCAAATTTAGATCATTGGATGTAACAGTAAGCGTTCAAAGGAATAAATACATAGGCTACTCTGCAGAACATTATCCAAAGATCCCAGTAAAACACAGCAAGTTGGTGCGCGCGCGTGATAGACCTCAAGTGAAAGAGAAGCATAAGGTAAGAAAATGCTTTATCTTTATCATCTTTTGATGCTGGTGTTTGAAAAACAAACAGGAAACAATAATTAGATCCAACAGATAGATATTGTTTTAATTCACACTAACACCTTTTTGTTTATGGTTAGGCAACGAAGCATTTGTCATTAGATTACTTGAATTTCGTGTGCCTGTTGGGAAGCAGTTGATTCTGAACGCAACGATGTTTTTGATTATTGCTTCCCACTAAAGTATACAAACAATTGAACGTTAATGTTATTAACTGTTATCTCAAACAAATCCGGTTTACTCATCGCATTCAACCTGAACTATCGTGGTCTGCAGAAAAATACATCGATTTCTGGTGTAGTATCACAGATGAAAGTGTTGAGGGTAAAGTCCCATGGCCCAGTAGGCTATAGCTGATATGATGTGTAGAAGCAAATGCACCTTAGCAGGACTGAGTGGTCAGCATAATAACGATAAATACGACAAGATCGGTAAAGCCTGCCCTGCAGACTTTATACCTTATCAAAAGCGTTGACGTACTCATCTGCAGTACACCTGCTCTTCAAAATAAATACGTGTTGGATACCTCACTACTCATTTATGACAATGATGGGAGTCATATCACTGTGTGTGTCAATTTACAATCCTATGTTTTCCATCTCGTGCAATGTGCGTGAGTCGAGTAGTCTTCTGTACTTGCAATACCCAGTGTGGAAAAGGAGGCAGTTGCGAGTTGAATAAATTGTGGTTGGGCATAGTGTACTTGAGCTCCCTACCATTGATGGTTACATACACATACACACACACATATACACTTTCAAAAGAAACTGAAAGCTGAGATCCTCAGTTTTCATTCTCCTGTGGTATTTTCATAGAATATTTATATAATATTCATTTCAATGCAGCTTAATTGTGATTTTTAAACTCTGCCTCGGTCATTGTGAAGTCATCGTTGAAGTAGGAAGGAACCAGGCTCCACACAATGCCCCTAAGGAAACACCATAGCTGCTTGGTTGAAGATCTGTGGATTTTACACAGTAAAAGTCAAGGAGTCGCAGTATTTTAAGGAAACATGTTAACCTAGATAGCAGACGGTGCAACAATCGAGACAATAGAAACACTTCTCCAGTCATGTTGTTTCCACTGGAGCACAAAAGGCATAGTTAGTCTCTTGTATGCTTCAATGATTATTGCTTAGATGCACTGTTTCAATGTATCCTGTGGCCCCGCAAATTAAGCAGTCATTGTCAAATTATAGTGTTAGGTCACGCTGTCTTTTAGACTTGGAGGGAGAAGATTTTCTCTTGCTGTTAAAAACCAATAAGATGAAGATAAAACCGATGAAATGGAAATTAGTGGTGCACTACACGACAAATAATTGTTTATCCTTGAAAATAATTTGTTTTATTGAGCTATATGAAATGAGGAGAAGCTAGTTAGGATTTAGCAAATGTGTACAGTAGCTCGACTGGCAATCGTTACTGGAGACGAGACTGCTTCACAGAAGAAGAGGTATGACCAAGAATCACATGGCCATGCACGTTTGATGATAAATAAGCTGTGGTTTGTGACTGGGGGGGTGGGGGGGGGGGGGGTGGGCATGGTTTGGGCTGCCGAGAGTGTGAGGGCGGCCAGGATCATAGTGAATAGCCCTTTATGCTCCTGACACCTGCAGGCTAGGCCACACTGTGACTTCCCCTCGCCTCCACCTGCTTGGTATGCACCTCCACCCCGGTCCTGTTCCTCCCCTGCCCACCCTGGCATGCCTCTCCTGGCACCTGTTCTGGGTCAGCCCTCCTGCAAAGGGAATAACCGGACTTTGTTTGAGTTTCTATGCAGTCTAGTCCAAAGGCTTTCTGGATTGATTTAGTCAGCATTCAGAAGTTAATAAGGCATAGACATAGGAGTCTGTAGATTTCACAGCCCAGCCATGTTTTTGTGTTTTGTAAAACTCACATGTACACGTCACACTGAGTGGCAGGAATAAAGATGGAGACCGCACAATGAGTAAGATCAATATTTCCAATATTGTGAAAATTCCTCACATTTTAATCTCTGTTGTGCTTGGTGGTTGACCCAGATATATGTATGACTCAGCTAGTATTATAAGATTACATTTTTGGAAAGCTGACATTGCCAGAAATCCCAGAACAGTGGTACATTCCAGTGCTTAAGATCTAACATGAAGATGACTTCCATGTCACAACTGATTTGAAACGAGATTTCACAATCTCGTCTCCCTGACCAGTTATTAAAATAACGTTATCCTTTCTACAGTGGCATGTTGACTGGTAATCCTTTCCTTTGTCCTACCTCATCAGCCAGATGAAACTTATGCATCGAGAGAATGAGCTAAAAAGGAAAAAAAAGGAAAGCTATGAAATGCCCTCCTCGTCAACATTAGGATGAAAACGGCTACATAGCGGCAGACAATCAGTCGCTGCTGTGTCCCTTCCACCCCTTGTGAGGACTTAACCCAAACTGAACCCCGCAGCTGTTAGCTTCAAGCACAGGCTTGAATTGCTGTTAACCAGATCTCTTTTTAAAGCGACTACGCACTGGATTGAAATTGCTGCACACCTTAAGTCCCCTCCCATTCCAAATTGAGCCGTCCTCGTTTTACCTGCCCGGAAAAAAAGAAGAAAAAAACCCTAGTTTCATGCTCCTAAACCAGCTCTAAAAGCAGCGTCCTCTTCCTCCTCCTGGTTCCCTGCTGAAGGATTAACCCTGCTGGGCCATGCCCTGACTTGATTATGTCCAGGGATAAAGGCTGCTTAATTGTAATCACTGGGCCATCCCTGAGAGGGGAAATGGCCAAATGGATATCTGACTACCCAGATCTGACACTCCCATCTGATTTTCAGAACGACCCCCTCCCTTATCCACCTGTCCAATAGATAAGAAAACGAATTGCCTGAAATACACACACTCACAAATTGACTTTATATAAACGTAACGTAAATGAGTGTGTGCATCGGCATGTCATTTCTTCATAGTGTTGCCTTAAGTTCTATATCATGTCTGTGGATCGACACTGGGTTTTTATTTGTGTTCTTGTGTCCCTCCCATTCAATTCTGCTCGAAGAGTGTGAAATTAGTTTCCAATTCGCCATTAGATTCAATATAAATAAATGGCTTCTCTCTCTCTCTGTGTGTGTGTGTGTGTGTGAATGCGTTCCTGAGGGAGAGATGTTGATGGGGCTCCATAGGTAAAGCTGGACCCTTCCAGCTCAGTAGCAGGGGTTGACATCATCTGTGGGAAAAGGCTGTCCTATTGAACCGTACTGCTGAGTGGAGCCCGATCTCTCTGGA
The DNA here is from genome assembly GCA_023658055.1 of Thaleichthys pacificus. NCBI lineage: Eukaryota > Metazoa > Chordata > Actinopteri > Osmeriformes > Osmeridae > Thaleichthys > Thaleichthys pacificus. The sequence goes on from CM042864.1 coordinate 5,326,220, forward strand.
GAGAGGGCCTTGGTCTCTGCTCCACCAGAAAGGACAGACGCCCGCTGGAAACCCCGACGGGACGAAGAGAGGAGCCGAGTCGAGCTGAATTACTTGAATGAGTTCACAATACGACACTTTTGAAGTGTCAAATGTCAAATAGTCGAATCTCTCGACGTTTTATGAAAGGTTTGCTTTTTCCTCAGAAGTCATTTCCCCGCCTTTCCTGCCAGGCTCCCTGTATTCCACCACTTATTATTCTAAGATGACTCCTTACACACGGCCTGGATGTTGTTCCCTGACGACAAATTGGTTTTGAAAGGCACTTTTAATTAGCATACACAGGAAGCTCATGACTGCTTTACGAGTGCCTTCTTTTTCTCCATCACAGGGGCCCTCGTTGGCAGTATTGCGAGGGATTAACAGATCTCGACTGGGTTTTGAATACATTTCAGAAACCTCACCCTCTAAAATGAGTAATGGAATATTGAGTTCCTCGACCAATCACCTTTTGGAAATATGATCTTTCCTTTGTGCCTTTTACATAAAGGTGATAAAATGTTTGTCGTATTAGACAAGGGAGAAACAACACTCTCGTCATCCTAGAAACCTGCAAAGTGGATTTGGCACTTCTGCATTTATAATCAGCGCTGGGGATAGATTTTGGGCCCCTGATAAATTACATTTCAATGGAGAGTGGGAATCTTATTACCACGTTTCGATTATTGGATGCTCTGTGTGTTTATGTCAATAACGCGTTTCCATCATATCTGAGGAGAAGCGTTGCAAGTTAAGCAGTGACCGCTTGTAAGAACGTTATATAGGGAGTCAGGTGGCTGAGCGGTTAGGGAATTGGTCTAGTAATCAGAAGGTTGCCAGTTCAAGTCCCCGCCAGGCCAATGACGTTGTGTCCTTGGGCAAGGCACTTCACCCTACTTGCCTCGGGGGAATGTCCCTGTACTTACTGTAAGTCGCTCTGGATAAGAGCGTCTGCTAAATGACTAAATGACTAAATGTAAAAAATGTAATACTATATAGGGTTAGCGTAGCATGCATATACCCTAGTATGATTCATGAACAATGCGGAAGGATCAGCAGCTTAATGACGGCTATTTCTCTCCGATCGCTGAGGCCTTCCCATCCATCCCGCAGGGTCTACCGGAAAGGGACAGCTGATTTATCTGAAGGTCAAGCCCGATGGCCTCATAAAAAAACCCGTTAAAGAAAGGGAGGACAATGTTTTTCCTCCCCACTCAAGCCTTGGCTGAAAATATAAAGAGACACTGTCCGAACTGGATCGTGTCAGAGGAGGTGCCAGCATATTCATCAATGCTAGTCTTTATGTGGGAGAGACTTGATGTGCTGGACTTCAGACTTAGGGAGGGCTTCCTCCTGCCCAGAGAAGCCAAGGGGCGTTGACCAACTGTGACTGAGCCATGGTTTACCTAGCCTAGTCTATGTTACCTACCCATCTGCCTTCCCTGCCTCGGGGCGGAATTCTCCCCCACGGAAATGACCAGAGCGTGGCCCACGCTGTCGCTCGGCGGAAGGGTCTAGAACTCCTCGAGACGACTTGATTTTCGGGCGCTTCTCAGGTTAATGGGAAGAGTTTTTTTTGTTTCCCCTCGAAATTCATAATTCAGCTCCTGTCATTTTCGATGTCCCTCTCTCCTTCTCTCTCTCTCTTTCTCTCTCTCTCTCTCTCTCTCTCTCTCTCTCTCTCTCCCCCTCTCTCTCTCTCTTCTTGAAGTCTGTCACCTCTCTCATTTCCACCATGCTTTCCGACTGAGGTTGAGGGTTGTGATGAAATCAATGGTGGCTGCTGCAGAGAGCAGCGCTGTGTAGAGGGCAGTGCTGCAGTGGGACTGAGGATGATTCAACCGTGAAACCAGATATGCTGGCCCAGCATACTGGGGAGCAGGTATGGATACAAACTCACAACACACACACACGCCACATTGCGTAAGATAATTCGCGGGCAACGTGGTCGCTTAATATTAGGCAGGCTACCAGATGATTTGAAGCTCATTTACTTGTATCAATCAGCCCTAAAGTTAAAGGCTGTTCAGTCCTGAAACTGGAAAAGCTTGCCTACGCTGTTATTCTGTTGTCATCCTTTGAAAATGACATTTAAGTAAAACAAAAAACCAAAATATCGATTTACACTTTGGGAAACGGGATAGCTTTCTCAAACCGGTGGGAGGGGACTCCGAAAAGATGCCCATGTTATTCATCTGTCCTTTTCCCACCGCAAATGAGGACCAGGCAATGCAGTGGGCTCCTCTCTCCTGGTCGGGTCCTCCGAGTGTCAGAGATGCAGCCGCTCCCCGCAGAGAGAAAGAGCCATCTCGGTTTAATCGGAACCGTTTGATTGCGGTGTGAGCCCAGCCCAGAGGGGGAGCCCAGAGGGGGAGCGGAGAGGGAGGGAGGGGGGGTTCAGTAACATGGAGGTGGGTGTGCGTGTGAACCGCCCCACCCACCACCCCCCTATTCAGAGGCTCTATAAGCCAGTCCTGCAGTCCCAGCAGGAGGCATCGGCTGCTCGAGGGAGGGAGGGAGGGAGGGGTGGTTACGGTGACTAGACGAGCCAGGCGGTGCTGCTGTCATGGGGGCTTGGATTGATCTCATCTTTCAGAGCATGTGACTGGGGGTTGGGGATCGCTGTTCTGGGAATGGGCTAGGAGGAGAGAGGGGGCGTGGCGGTGACACATGACGTATTCCCCCCCCCCCCCCCCCCCCCCCCCCCCAGACCAACGGTAAACCACAACCTCAGCATCTGACCGTGACGGCTATGGACAGAGGCCACCGTACGGACGTGATGGCTTCATTCACACTCTCTCATATCTGGCACCCCCACCCAAAAAAAATGCTATTTTTGGCATGTAACAGTGAGTAAGATCTTCCAGGGGATCCATCTAACTCCAGCTCACCCCTCTCCTTATGCTGACGGCAAATATGTCAGTCTGCTTCACCAACACGCACCCCTTCTTCCTCACTTGAGTCACCACCAGCAGATGGTGGCACCATGAATGGACGGATCTGAATGAATCGAGACGGAAAGCTGCCACTGCAGGAATGTGCACACAAATGCACCAAACACCCCAAAGAGAGAGAGAGGGAGGGAGGGATAGGGAGAGAGAATGGAGGGAGAGAGAGAGAGAGAGAGACAGAGTACAAGTATTGAATGGTAACTAAGCACCATGTGGGCCTAAGGGGGCAGCAGAGCCCATTTTCTGTGCCCTCCTGTCTTCAGTTGGGAGTCGGCCAGCCCAAAGCTTTTATTATTGTGACCCGTGACATTCCTCTGCATAATGTAATGGGCTCTATGAAAGGGATAGTGTGTGTGTGTGTGTGTGAGGCATGTTGGTGAAGGCACACAGTTGTGGATCTGCATTCCCTCATGCAGTGTGTAGGGCTTCGTGCCCATGGGCACTGGGAGAGCGGCGAAATGCCTGACTGTGCTCTTTTGCCCTCGACGGGATCTGGGGGGGCGGGGGGGGCGAGGGTTTGCGTTTCAGCGTTGCGTGTCGTCCTTGCCGTCATTCGAACTTGCTTCAGCCGTATCCCGCGGACTACGTGGTAGACCTCAGGCAAACTAGGGCCTTCCAAGCTCGAGCAACAAGTATCAAGTAAAGCAGGCGTCTCAAGCTCAAGGTCTTGTTTGGGAAGAGAGATGGTTTTCTTGTGAGGCGTTTACAAGATGTATGAATTGTCATCGTCTTCGGGCACCTGCCGAGATGTGAAATGGTTTTCCTCTCAGTGTTTGAGATTTAATAGATCTCTGCAGTAGATGTGAAGGATACTGCTATGACTGATTTATAAAAAAGAAACTATTGTTTATCTTGGAGGATTGGGAGGTTTATAAAGCAGTGGTGCCCAGTGGCGACGATGAACGTCATTGTGCTACATGTTAAAATCAATGATTTAATTTAACTGCTTATGACTGTATGATAGTATTTTTCATCTTAGAATGGTAGGAAGGCTCTTTTTGTTTGTGACTGGGATTGGATACGTGAGAACTTTGATACATTTGAGAAATATGTCGATAATATCGAACAAAGATTACCTTTCTTCTCTGCTGCATTTCTTCCCCATTCAGAGATTTGGACAAAACACCCATCCCCATTTTCTTTTGAACCACATTAGACTGTTGCCCATTCTTACTTGTTGTCTTCTATATTGGAGTCATTTCAGTGCAATATGAATTCATGATCTTTGAAAACCTTCCTGTCGGGAGGATTAAGTCAAGAAGGATTTTCATACAATTGCAATTTACACTTGTGTGACCTTGGGCCTCGTATTAATTCATGCTCACTGGAACTGTGTCCATATGTGGAGAAATGCTGAGCTCCTGCCAGCTGCTTCTTCCACAAACATCTCCTACCCCACAGCCAGAAAAGCCCCTGATGTTTCTTCGCTGGTGCTGTTTAACATGCTGGATGTGGAACAGCAGTTAACTCATTGACAGGTGACGCGACCTCAATTACCTTATTCCAACAGTAAAGCCAGGGCAGACAGGAGTGCAGTAGGCCCACGATGGGGTTGGGACTCTTGTGTCCAAACTTTCAGATTCTCCCAGAATCCTAACATCTGTTTGGTCAGGATTACAGTATTGAGGTTAGAAGGACGTTTTCACACTTCTTTTGGTCATCTTTGGACTGTGGTCGTCCTTCTGAGTGTTTAATCATTTCAGTTATCTTTGGCTGCATGATGATGATTCGAGTGCCGCCCATACCTGTCAACACTCCCGTTTTCTCCGGGAGTCTCCCGTATTTCACACCCATCTCCCGCCCCCCTCCCGTTTTGTTATTTCTCCCGTGAAACTCCCGTAATTTGTATGGCTCAAACCTCGTTATATAAATATTCATATCAACATATTATTTCAATGTTTTCAACCCATTTGTGACCGCAACCAGAGCCCGTCTATATTAGACATTCTCTGCCGCAACCTACAACCCGTTGCGCTGTTGATATCTGCGCAGGTAGGCGGGAGAAATTGAATAATACATGGTTGAATTTTAATACAGAATCACTTGTAGAAATGGCAAAAGTCTCAGGTGGTGCTACGGCAAAAAAAAAAACGAAATAGAAATATATAGAAATATAAATTTAACAGTACATGGACGGAGAAATGTAATGTCTTATCAGCAAGCCGCATCGACAAATGCCACGCCTTTTGCAAAGTGTGTCACGCCGATTTTAGTATCGCACACGGAGGGGGGAAAAATTATGTTAGGCAGCACATGAAATCACAACGGCACAGTCAGTCGCGCTGTGGAGGCCCACAGGCGATTTCGAGCTATTTAACTAATGGGACGGACGGAGGCAGACCAGTGTGCGAATTACGGGGGGGTTTGGGGGGTCTGACCCCCCCGATTAAGGCTCGGACCCCCCCAAAAGAGGTAAAAACCACAGGTCGGGGGGGTCGATACATTTATATATCGTTCTTATCTGTAATCGTAAATATCACAATATAGTCACCATATTCATTCAATAACAGGTTGGCCATACACAGAAATGTTGACTTTATGGCAGGGAATATCACACACTATTACACTGACTGCCATAGTCAAAATTCACTCAATAAACACAGCGCGAGTGACCAGTGCCCAATAAAACTCAAGAAACACCGCGCGCGAGTGACCAGGCAGTGTGCAATACAGAAGATGTTGAATCACCTCAGTGTAGCGGTGCGTTCTGCGTCGTGAGAAAGTGCAAGAAAGGCAAGTTTGCTATCTAATACCCCAACAATCTGTCACGAATGTATTTGTAATGACAATTAGCTGTAGAATATTCACAAGAATGTTAATGATAGAAACATGGTTAACCACCAACTTAAAAGCTAGCTATCGCTAGCTCTATATCAAGCAAGATAGCTTCATTTGTCTGTCTCATTGCTTGTCAGAATCTGCAGAGATTTCCAACAACCTTATTTTGTGATGAACCGTCAGATATGGTACTCTGCTAATTTTGTAAAGATCAAGATTATTTCAGAAAGAAATGACTACAAACAATAGTGTCTGTAGTTTTAGTAGTGCGTTGTTGTGCCGTTTACTTGGTTGGGGCGGTGTCAGGGGTGAACTTCGTCCCGGGGGGGGGGGGGCCCACTGTTCAGAACCGACGACAGTACAACATTTATGGACGAGTGGCAGGTCGGCAGGCAGGAACAGCAAGTCCTTTTTCCACGTTGTCATGTTCCATATTGGCGTGGGAAAAGCCTCCGGCACCACCATCAGTCCTCCTCCTCCTCCGCCTCTTTCCCCACCATCCTCATCTGCTCGCTGGCTCTCTGCTCGGGGCGTCTGAAAGCCCCTCCGTCTGCAACAGCTGGTGAGAACAGGGATGTGCAGAGAGATTAAAAGAGGCCCTGTATCCCCCCCCCCCACCCCCACCCCGCCCCCCCTCTGAAGGAATTCCACCCCTCCAACCCTCTAGCACCTCCTAGCGTTCTCCTGACCTGGTGTGTTCTCCAGCCTAGTGGAACTCCCCTGGGAGGAGGGGAGGGTGTTGGGGGAGGGTTTCCCATACATGCCAACACTGTACCCGGGGGCCTCCATGGGGACTGGGTGAGCTTTAACAAGGGCGTCCATTCACAGCAGATAAGGGTGCCTCGGCCCCGCTGCCTCCCTGTCTAACGGCGTCGCACGGCGTCAGTGAGAGTGCCTCGAGCTGCTGCCGTCGAGGGAGCTCTGCCTTCAAAGAGCTCGCCAACACTGCCTCTTTTTTTAGGGATGAAACGCGTTCCGAGGAAGGGACGCCTCCGTCCGCACCTGCGCGGGAAAGGATGAACCTAACAGGGTGACGGGGGTGAATCTAAACGGGAGTGTCGGAGAGAAGGCAGTTGGAGTGTGAGGGGGGGGGGTGTGTGTGTGTGTGTGGGGGGGTCCGTGCTGAAAGCCACTCTCCTGGGAGCGCCTGCCACCTCTCATTAGCTCGGCTTAATTTATGGCCCGGATGAGTCAGGGCTGCTGCACGGATCAAATGAACGTGGATGTCCCACGCTTGACCTTGTATTATAAGGGAGACCCAGGGACCTGTTAAAGAAGATTGCTAGTCAGCTCTTGTCATGTCGTTGTCCTCTCTCTCTCTCTCTCTCTCTCTCTCTCTCTCTCTCTCTCCATCTCGTCTCTCTCTCTCTGCAACATAACCTATAAAACCCTGTATGTTTAGCACCTTTATGTGGTCACATTAATCACGATACCCAGTGGCTGTGGCAGCGATGTTTGGCCAGTCATCGCTTCGGTTTGTGTTCTAAGAACCTGTTTAAGTCAAACTGTTGCAAATGTCACTGCACAGAGTGGGGCAATCGGGATTCACATCGGCACGTTGCGGTAATTGAAGCAAAGCAATGGAAAGACTGAGGGCTGCCGTTACCTTGGTAACGGTAAAATTTGGGATGGATGATGAATTGTGCTTAGTGGAAATCAGCTATCTGCCTTCCCACGAGTGATTTGTTTTGATTTGCCTTTCTCTGCCTCTCTTGAAAGGCTTTCATTCACGTTAATTAGTCAGTGAGCCTGGTATAGAACAGACCTAATGAGGGAATATAACCATCGGCCAATACTCACTTACTGTGTACACTGCAAGTGTTAAAAAATCGCAGCGGCGTAAAGATTCAGTATCAAAGGAGAAGCAGTGAATTGTATTAGCGTAAAACAGTTTTTCCCCACATCTCGCAGGCGTCATACAGTTTCCTTTCATACTGCAAGGGAAACGTGACCTTCAATAACCTCTCGGAGGGAAGAGATGGATTTACAGCCAGATGACTATATCTGAGGCGGAGGATTTTTCAATCTTCTTACCCCTCCGGGGAATATTCAGATAGTGTAGGCCGAGTGCGATGGGCTTTACTGGGGCAGCGGGGCTCAGTGTCTGCCTGTGTCACTGCATTCTCTCAGTCGATGAAAATGGACGACCTGTGCGATGGCGTTTCAGTTTGGTTTTGTTCGTGTGTGTCTGTGTGTGTGTGTGCCTGTGCTTTGTGTGCTCACCTGCTCACCGACAGTCAGCATGTATGTCGTCTCCCTCTCCTGTGGACCAATGAGGGCAGGGGAAGGGTTGATGACCCACGTGTGCGGACTTCCTGGATGCGGCTCAGGCTGGCTGAGAAGGTCACGAGAGCCCGTGACTTTCCGGTACTTTCTGTTTTTCCTCGTGCTTCGCCCTGTTCATGTTTCCATGCCTCCCCTGAGCACGCAGCCCCAGCTCTCTTAGTCGTCATTACGCTGAGTGCAAAAATACATTAGTGCTTATTAGGAGCCACTAAGCTTGCCTCCATCTGTTGCTCTCTCAGGGACTAATTAAATGACTCCACCTATCCTACTATCTGCTAATGTCGGCCTACCTCTTGTTCCAGCCTGTTGGATGTCAACACGTCACGGTGCCATGATTCTTTTGATTTATTTGTTATATTTGTCAAGGTTTACCGAATGAAATTGGTCATTTGTCAATGTTGTCGTCATCGCCCCGTTACGGGGTGATCTTTAACCGGCGAAATCAGGCCCCAGGGAGAGAGCATGGCGGGCGTCGCAGAAGGACATTGCAGAACTGGAGGGCTGTGAGATTAATAATGTGAGGGCCGTTCAGTGTAATTCGCTGTTATGACAGGGGCCTTGTGGAAGTCAATAGCAATCATGTCTGTTTATTTGAGCCCATTACTGACTGGCTCCCTTACATCGCTGGCTGTTTTGCGTTTCGCTCTCTGATGGGAACATCGGTCATCACTGTCTGCCAGCCATGTTGAGCCTGATTCCATTTCCTTCCCCTCCACCATGATGCCTGGTTGGCAGGTTTGTTCAACTGTTTTTCCCGCTTTATTTAAATTCTCTTTGAAGCTCTAGTGACAGGGTAAGGCGAGCAAAAAGGTTGGCCAATTAACTCGGTATCAGAGAGCATTTCCTTTCGGAGCTGGACTTCCTGTTCCTGTGAGAGGACGTTACAGCCTTTTGTGATTGAGGTCATTTTGGTCTCAATCAAGGGGAGTATTTCTATGTACAGCCACAGTTGGTGTTTGTGACTGGGAATGTCTGTGGGATGTGGGCTCTCCGGACGCGTAAGGAACAAAACTGCAGAGTTGTAGGAAAAATAATGGCTTTATTTGAGGTTTTTACTGGGCATATTCAAGAAAGTCACCCCCAGCAAGGTGAAACATCCTTTGCTGGAAATCTTCCAGCAGGGTGCATAATTGAACAGTGATGGACTTAAATATTTAAATGAGCATTATCTGTGAGCGTGTAATTTTAATTGAGGCTTAATTCGATTTATGTTCCTCGGGAATTCCTAATTTTCCCAAGTGGCCTGGCCACAAGTCTTAGAATCGGACCAATCCTGCTAGTCCTCCCTTACCCTAAACCGCAAGACCATCCTGAACGAACAGGACACCTCACATTGGGATCACCAGGAAGTCTGGGACTCACATGGCTATGTGTGCGTGTGTTTATGTTTGTGTTAGTAGTACTTACACTGTGGCCGGGTGTGTGGGCATGTTTTTTCTGTGTCAGTGAGCTTCGAAGAGCCAGAGATTAATCGGGTTACTGAAAAGAGAGCTAATTATAGCAGGAAGGGAGCTGCAAAGTGCACACGCTGTCCCTCGATGAGATGTATACACACACACACACGGCACATCGGAAGAGCATTGTTTTTCTGTCGATACCAGCGCAGACAGCTGATAATGAGAGGCAAACATCTAGCCAGGGTTTATTTTATTTGTTTATTAAGGATCCCCATTAGTCTTCACCATAGTGGAGACTATTCTTCCTGGGGTCCAGGCAAAAAAAACATTACAATACAAATCATAAAATGCAGTACAACATGATCAATGTTGGTGAACGAAAACACAGACTTAGAAAACAACATTTACAGTAAAAGTAAACGAATACAAATAAATAAAACTGAACATTTTTGTCCGTCCAAAAATACCTAAAATAATAACCTAATCTACTCAAATTTCCTATCTGATTATTTCTGCCTTAAATTTCCTTTCGAAATCACATTTATTTCTTGTTAAGAGTCAAATATGAGAGGAGCACATTCCAGTATGCAGTAGCTCTGTACATTACTGTTTTCTTAAGTGCATTGGTTCTGGGTTGAGGAAAAGTAAAGTGACCACTTAGTGCCTGTCTAGTATTATGTCTCTCATTTGCATGTGATAGCTGTAACGACAAACTGACGGGTTTCTGTGAGTAATACACATTACTTAAAAACAGGGTAAGAGAACATGCAAAACACGGAGGCTATCATTTACCTCAAGCGGATTTATGTCCATCCCTTCTCCCAGTGTAAAAAGAAAATACCCTTTTTTTGTAGTAGGAAAAATGTGTGTGTCTGTTTAAGTGAGACCACAAGCCCATGAAGTCTAAATGGAGACAGACACCAAAAGACAGCATGCAGGCTTCCTCTGTGTTTGCTGCAAGTATATCAATATGCTCGCAGCAAGCCATGGAGTGTTTCAGGACATGATTCAACTTGATTGAATATAGATTTCAGTATGGCGTGCAGACAGTAGTCACACACCCACACATGAGAAATGTTGTTTCAATAAACGACCAGCACAGCAATAAGGCAAAATGAAAATGTAGGATGCCAAACAAATCAAACTTCATATTGTCTTCTCCAACCATCGTTTGTGCTATTTTCTATACGGATAGCTTTAGCTTGCCAGCCAGTTGAATCCACTCTCGGTGTTTTGATTTTCAAATTTCCATTTTACCTCAGAAAAGGCTTGAGCGCACAGCGTGTAGATCTCTGCATGGGGCCACGTGTGCCATCTCAAATATCTCTGGATGTGTGCAGTAAAGACAACAATACCTTGTACTGCCATAAGGTGTTTATATGTATTTCCCAGTTGACTTGGCTGCTTTACAAATGTGCATGAGGGAAATTGAGATAAGCCCTCCCCCCCCACCACCTGTTGTGATATGTACATTTCTTGGGAAGATGAGGATTGACTCAAGTCCACACGAGGCGTATAGTCACAGCAAGAATGTGCATCCTAGATCGTTCCTTCTCTGCCCCCTGGGACATCCATAGACCAACCATCCATAGACCAACCATCCATAGTACAACCATCCATAGTACAACCATCCATAGTACAACCATCCATAGACCAACCATCCATAGTACAACCGTCCATAGTACAACCGTCCATAGTACAACCATCCATAGACCAACCATCCATAGACCAACCATCCATAGTACAACCATCCATAGACCAACCATCCATAGTACAACCATCCATAGTACAACCATCCATAGTACAACCATCCATAGTACAACCATACAGGGAGCCAGGAGCCTTTGGGCCAGTCCCAGTACCCAGCACGGCTGATCCCCCAGCTGGGGTAGGTTAGCCCCTTCCCATGGCTTCATGTCTGCCCTCAGGTCATCACTGTGGCTGGGTAATATGGAGTTCAGAGCCCCACCACTCGTCAGAGCTTTATAGGGCGTGACATACATTAGGGCTGCAGCAGAGTTTAAACCTAGTTCACACAGCAGCTGGGTGTTAGCGATGTCCAAATCCTACCCCCCCCTCCCCTACCCACCCAAATTTGCCGCTACTGCCTACTTAGTTCCCCCCCCCCCCCCCCCCCTCCGTGGTTAAAAACCCAAATGCCGTGCCTGACGTACATCTGTGTCCTGCCCCGTCGAACGGACCGTCTGGATTCGGCGTGCGGTGCGGCTAAGTGGTTAAGCAGTGCCAAGGGGATTGCATCTCCCACAATGCTTTTGGACAGCCGACACATGTGCATTGCAATGGAAGTGAGGGGGGGCGGGCTACCAAGAGCCTCTCTCCATCCACACATGGGTGAGCTCTTCCCTGGTACTGTCTTTGTGCATTAGCCACCTGGCTTGTTCGCCGCTTAAATCTCCTTATGCCCAGGCCGACTTTCTAACCTCGTCGGAGCCTGTTCTCTTTAACTAACGCCAAAGCAGCTTATTCCTTCTTTATCGTGGGGTTCCTGTGCAGGCAGCCCTTTTTTATTGTCACAGCGAGGCTTTATGTAGTTATTTAACAACACGGAAAATTGGTCTTTCCAAGACTCGTATTGTCATTTTTTACGAGAGCCCGGGTCTATGTGTGTAAATGTCATGTCTGACATTGGTGCTTTTGCGTAAAGGAGACTTGAGGCCATGAGTGTCTTCATCCAGCCCTTCTCTACCTGCTTTAATGGAGCACTGCCTCACGGGGTATTATCACACAGTGAAAGGCTACAAATCAATACTTGTCAGGCCTGCAAATCCCGCATTTTATCGAGCGCCCCAATAAAAAAAGGATCCATACATCTTTCTCTTTTCTGAAAGGCTCTTTTGAGTTGCTAATCAGATGCAGGAGAGTGACAGAGCCATGAAAAGCCGGGATTTTACACCTCTGATGTACCTGGTAAATGCGTCTCTCTCTCTGCCTCCTCTCTCTCTCTCTCTCTCTCTCTCTCTCTCTCTCTCTCTCTCTCTCTCTCTCTTTCTCAATCCTTTTCCTATTTTCCCCTCTCTCCTCCCCCCCCATTCTCTCTTTCTGAGATAGTTGCCATAGACACATAGCCCGTGAAGCTGCAGGCATCCTCCTCCACCAGATTCCGAACAACCGCGCGTTAACCTCTGTTACACGCGTTAAAGGTTTTCCGCGCAAGTTCAATCCGTCGTTTCGAAGTACGCTTAGCGAAGGGAATACTCTTTAAATAAAGCTACGTTTGATGTGTCTGATTCTCGAAATGTCAATATTTCCCAAGATTAAGATGTGGAATGATTGGAGTTATATTCCGCTGGACCAGAAGGCCCATTCTAAGGCCGTGGTCTCATTCGTCTTCTTCAACATGTTGGCCTCAAACGAACAACGTTTCCCCTCCCTGTGAACCCTGGTTCTGCAGAGCCAGGATCTGAGTCCAGGCCAAACTGACAGGTGTAGGGGAGTTACGAGAGCCTTGGCAGAGTTCTTTTAGATTAACTGCCTGGCGCTGAAGTACAGGCATTTTCACGGGGGCTTTATTTCCTCGTGTGATTCTTCTTGTAGGATTTGGCATTTCCATGCTAATCTTTTCCGGGTACATGTCAGAGCTCCTGGTCTACTCCTTCATCCGAGCCTTTCACTCCAGCTCTCCCCTGCCCCCGACACGAGCGAGGGCGCCGTCATGGCGACGGGATATTCACTGTGTTGTTGTGGTCTCCTTGTTGACAGACAGGCCGGTCCGACCTCAGTGTGTCTACACAGGCCGAGTGCAGACCCAGTGGGTTTGAAACTGTTGTTATTGACCCCTCTCAGAGTAAACCAGGCCTGCTCAATCGCTTGCACCACTTTTCTTTCCCTGGAAGTGATAGTCATTTTCCTGGTGTTCATCTGAACGATCTCCTAGACCTAACAACTCTACAAGGCTTGGCTATCTTGCATTCGACTTCCCACACACCAAGACAGCGCTGACAGATTGGGAATGGATTGGGGTACGTGCGCTATTCCGCTGGGTGGTACTAGGCATGGCCCAGGCACGCAAGACCTTGGACACAGCACCACCTCCCCCCACCCCCCCCAGAGTGCATGTAGACATGTAGTAAAGCAGAAGATCATGGATCAGAAGTGCACAGTCACAGTGAGGAAACCCGCCCCGCCAATGCCCATCACCGATGTTGACGACTGTATTTAACGAGGAGAGTTACTACCTCTGCTGCAGTAAAGCTGGAAAGCAGATGTTGAATGCTCCACTTTAATGGCGTGTAATGAACTGGGATCCCATAATGCTGGTATCAAGCTGGTGTCTTCCATCAAATACAACACTCAGGTGCAGGTGTGTCGTGAGCTGGTAGTTAGGACTCGTTCGTGTTTTTGTCCTGTCATGGCTTCATCTTGAAACAGATTGTGTCTGCTGTGCTACTTACTTTGCACCTACCAAAAAACTACCGACTCACGTGTGACATCACAAAACTAATTCTTTAAAGGGGGGTTGTAGTGCGTGTTTGTAAAAGAGGCATATTACATTTACATTACATTTACATTTATGCATTTAGCAGACGCTTTTATCCAAAGCGACTTCCAAGAGAGAGCTTTACAGAAGATGCATAGGTCACTGATCATAACAACGAGATAGCCCCAAACATAGCCAAAACATGAAGCATACATTGTGAAAAACAAATAAGTGCCAAAGGGAAGAACCATAAGAGCATGTAGTTAAACAAGTTACAAATTAAACAACATGAAACTCAAAAAGTGCAAGAGTGTACCTGTAGAAAAGAAGACAAAACAACAATCAACAGTAAAATATTTCACAGCGAGTACAAGAATTTAAAACCGTTACAACTAACCAACAAGCAACAAGTCTCTCAATACGAGTCATTGTGATCCTGGAGGAAACTAACATCAGGTCCAGCCACGCATTCCTAAGTGCCGTTGTACTTACATTTACATTTAGTCATTTAGCAGACGCTCTTATCCAGAGCGACTTACAGTAAGTACAGGGACATTCCCCCGAGGCACGTAGGGTGAAGTGCCTTGCCCAAGGACACAACGTCATTTGACACGGCCGGGAATCGAACCAGCGACCTTCTGATTACTAGCCCGATTCTCTACCACTCAGCCACCTGACTCCCGGAACAAGTGCGTCTTGAGCCTTTTATATTAGGGTTACTCTTTTTTTATTGAAGGAGAATGTGGAGGAACTCAAATTCATGGCGTGAACACTTGATTTACTTTATGAAACCAAGACATCCGCTATGAGGGCAGGAAACGACTACATATTTTCCAGGACGACCATTTCATCTCACGCAAAACTATTATTTTACATTTCTGTCTGTGTGTCCAGCTGCTGTGTATATATACTTTAGTTATTGAATTTGGAAAGAAGTGCAGCTTATTTTTAGGGCAAAACAAGAGTCAATCGCCGGTATATTTTGCCTGAAGTAATGTGCCGTATATCATTTTACTGTTCTTTGGGTCTGCAAGTCCCAGTGGTTGGTACCTCTATATTACATAGCGCCCAGGGTCCAAACCATGTTTACACTTAGATGAGTATCTCAACCGGTCATTTAACAAACATACATGGAGCTATTGCCTACCTGTTGTAACTGATTAGTTACGTTATTGCTTATTATGAAGAAGAAGGGGAAAAAAAACTATGTACACGTTATCAGAATTGTATTACAAGGTCTGTACGTTCGGAAAAACCACTAAAGAAAACATTACTTAAGCTGGAAAATGTCCTCTTGGGTAAAAAAAAAAAGATATCTGAGCCATAAGATCTAACTGTGACATCCGAGCCATGTCTGTAAGCATACAAAGGAGTCAATTACTACCGAGGACATGATGTGCAGACTGGACGTTGTTACTGGCAGCTCAGCCCTCAGGAGTGCTTCTGACTCGATCTGATAGCAGACATGCTCCCTCGTTAAGTAACACATGGGCAGGCAGGTAACACATCACCCGTCCTGGTGGTCAGGACTGGTCTGAGGAGGGGGAAAGTGTGTGTGTGTGTGTGTGTGTGAGAGCGAGAGAGGGGAAAATATCCCCTTCATACTGTCTCGGTTTGGCCCCTGCCCCCACACTGCCAAATGGGCCTCGTCAATCTGACAGGCATCAAGTGTCCGGGCACGCCGGTGGGAAAAAGCCAGTCTGCCTCGTTCTCACACTCCCCTGTGGGTGTGCCTCCATGTGTCCTGTGGCCGACGAGGAGAGAAGACAAATAGCATTAGTGCCTCGTTTCCCCCCTATACCGCCTTTTTACCTCCAGTGTATTCAGGTGACCCACCCAGAACAGCTTACTACCTGAGGTCGAAGGGGCTTTTGAACCGTACCTGTGTCGCGGTTAGAAATGTAGTTGCATCTGTGTGGAGGCAGCTGGTGTTGACTACCCACCCCGCCTCCAACCCCCCCCCCCCACCCCGCCTCCAACCCCCCCCCCCCCCCCCCCCCACCCCCACCACACACACACACTTCCCCCAGCTCCAGCTCCACGCTCCGGTGAGCACCACCACACATCTCCTTGTGGAGAGCAGCCTATCCTGTGGATCCTGGCCACGCATGAGGGGCTGGTGGAAGGAGGACGGGTGCTTGGCTCGTTCCGTTACACGTGTTTGTGTGTGTGTGTGTGTAGGGGGAGGACTGGGGGGTGGGCTTGCTCTGTCTCTGCTTGGCCTGATATGCTAAGCGCTCTGGTCCATTTATCCGTCATTTGCATTTGGTCCTTTTGTTCTGCCTCCCGTCCCTTTCCCCGGTCGGTACATGACGCTGGACTCCCATGTCCGCACCCTCCGCTGATTGCATGTGCCCAGGCATTGACCCCTACTCGGAATATTCATGGGGTGCCTCATTGGAAACTGTAATTATGCCGTGTCCTCTCGGCTTCCAGGATCCCGCCGCTTTCCCGCATGCGTCTTCAAACGGTGGCAAACACGTTCCTCCCCCCCGTGCCGTCCAAAAACAACGTTCGACGTGAAAGTAGGTTATTTCGGGGGCAGAAATAACCTATTAAATCTGATAAATAATGTCTGGGCAGGCGTGGGAGTGAAAACGTGTGTATTTCCCCCCCCGAGAGATTTAAATACTATCATCATCCTCTGTGAGTTATAGTAGCATTCAGTGGTTGATGGAGCCATCACCAGCCACCCATGTTTTGGTGTGATTTGTCTGAGTGGATGGGTGATGGCATGTTTGGTGTGATTTGTCTGAGTAGATGGGTGATGGCATGTTTTGGTGTGATTTGTCTGAGTGGATGGGTGATGGCATGTTTTGGTGTGATTTGTCTGAGTGGATGGGTGATGGCATGTTTTGGTGTGATTTGTCTGAGTGGATGGGTGATGGCATGTTTGGTGCGATTAAGATGTTTGCTAGAGTGGATGGGTGGATCCTTGAGCCTTAAACTAGAGTGTGGCGCGGTGCGCTCTCCCCAGTGGCCCTATAACAGCTGCAGCCAACGCGGGAAACTTCAGTCACCTTCAGTCACCATTCATGGTTCTGAAGGCACAGACCTATCGGGTTTAGCCCTCCGCTAAATCGATCACACCATTTTCTTCCTCGTCTTGGAGCTCAAGCTCGGCAGGAAAAGGGATGGATCCAGGCAGCGACCGTCGCTCGGCTACCGTACGAGAGGAGGAGCCGAGGAGGACTTGAATCATTTAGCATGAGAGGAAAAATGGGTTAATGAATTTCAAGTGGGCTAACTGCCAGTCTTCAAATAAACAAACCCTGGGAACCTCGGAGAGGTAGGGAGAAAATGGCTCCTTTTTGTGCGGCTTGAGCAGTTTCTGATGACTTGGCAAGACTGGGGTTTCGCAACATTAGCAAGATAAGCTGGCTAATTAGGGTCCCACACCTGAGCCGAACAATGTCCCCCGTTTAACTCCTTCGTAGCCAAGTGAGGCTGCGTCTGAGGTAAACCCAGACTGCCAGTTGGATTAATTTAAACCCATAGAGGGCAGCTGTGTACTCTCCGCAAAGCTGTGTTTCCTGACTGGTGGAGGCAAACCAGCAGAGAGACAGAGGGACACAGTACAGGTTTCTAAAAGGGAGGGGGTGGGGTATGGGGGGGAGGTGGGTTTTCCTCTGATAGTAGCATCAATGCTAATCTCTCCCCTCTCGTTAGTGCTCCTGCTTTAGCATGCTAAGTGGCACGGACTTCCCTAATGGAGTTTGACATCTGTTAGAGACAATGGAAGACCCTGTTTAAATGGAGGGCCTCTCTCTCTCTGTCTCTCTCTCCCTCGCTCGCATCTTCTCTCTGCCTTCACTTTCTTCTTTGTGTGCTTAGCCGCGCTCCTCATGAGCTTGAGCGGGTGAAAGTCGTATTGTTGCCTGTGTGAGGCTGGCAGTGCAGAATGACAGACATTGATTACTCTTGGTAATTCCATTTAGTAACTCGGCGTAATGGATCATAACACAGTAATGGTTTCTGGCAGTCAGAATCTTTTTGCCGACTCATCTAACACAGTCAGGTTACACGTCACTTATTGAGATGTAGCCCAAGTCATGGGTCTGTGTTAACACTGTGGATTCAGTGGGTGGCCTGCATTATGTTGCTGTATTACTGTGCTTGTGAGAAGAATTGGTAGAAAGTCATAATCTGTGAGAGAGAGTGGATAAAATGGTGTGAGCGTGTGAGAAAGAAGAGACTAGAATGGGAAGAGAAGATTGATTTGTGTGTGTGTTTGTGTGTCAATGTGAAGGGGGGGTGCGGTGTAAATGCTGGCATCCGATGATTCCATCTCGTAGCTAACAATACAGAGTAGCCTGGCACACAGATGATCATAATAAACGGAACAATATAAATGATGAACAATATCTAATTAAAACCTCAAGTTAACCTGCGCTTATGCAGAAATCATCACAGCTCTCACACACCACTTCGTAAGTGCCCCCCCCCCCCCCCCATTTCTCTCTCTGTCTCCAATTTAATTCCTCGCCTGATAATTATACTCCTATATATCCCTTTTGTAAATTATTAAGCTTGTCAGCACCCATTAATTTATACTGTGTGATAAATTTACTGTGCTTGCTACGTTTTATCAGCTTTCACTGTACATAAACGAAGGCAAAGTTTCCCAGAGGCAAAGTCGTTTGGTGCTCTGGATGTCCGTGAAGCAAACTGTACAGGCATTCGTTGAGCCCGGAGAAATGGACCGCAGATAAATTAGCCACGCTGAAGTGGGAGTGTGTCATCCGAACTAGAGCCTGTTAGATTTACACTGTGAAACTATGCGGGCATTGAACTCCCCAACTGTCCATTCTCGACTTGTCACGCGACCACTGTGGAAGGGTCGAGTGCTTGTTGGCACATTCCACCACGACCTAGGTTAGTTCTGGCTCGGAGCTCTAGAACTTCAGCCCCAGTGTATGCATTGTGCATGCTGACAGGCACGCCTAACCGTAGCCGTCAGTCACACGGCTCGTGCACGTTTCCAGCACACCGCAGAAGCCCATTGGGTGAGTCTCATCAACAAGGTCCATTGTGACCTCGCTCTATTAATGCACAAGCCTCCTGTTGCGGTGGACGTCCTGTTCTTCCTGTGATCCTGCCGTCTCTGACAGCTATTACACAGTAATAGTTGAGTCTGACTGACCGCTGCCAACAGCCCCGAGCCCAAATCCTGATGGTTTGGAGGGAGTAACCTCAGCCGGTCCTGTGAGAGCAGCCCAGGGCTAACGAGCTCTGACAGCAGTGCAGGGAGGCTGGCTGGAAGCTTCCAAACGATCGAGGCCAGAAGGATGTGAAGACCCATTTCTGGAATCCCCTCCTCTCTCCTCCTCCTCCTCCTCTTCCTCCACCCCCCTCATTCTTTCTCCCTCTCTCCGCCCCCCCCGCCCCCTCTCTCTCTCTCTCTCTCTCTCTCTCTCTCTCTCTCTCCCCCCTCTCTCTCTCTCTCTTCCTCCCCCCTCTCTCTTCTCTTTGTCTCTCTTTTTCACTTTGCCTAAGTGAGTAGCGGGGGGGGGGGATGGGCATTTAGATTCCCTGTCACACAAACAAAAAATGACTTATGTGATATTTAAAACTGCCCCTGCAGTTAGGTGTCACTGCCATGCCCTATTAGAGACCTGGCAGGCTTTTAAACAGGCTGTTGGGTGATCCCTGAGTGCAGCCCTGACCCTTCTCTCTCTCTCACTCACACAGGCATCCTCTCGAACGCTCTGAATGCGTAAAGTAGTACTTTTAGTTTTGAAACACGAGTGGCGCTCCACGTGACAGTCTCTCCCTGTTGTGTTTCTTCCAACAGTACTGACACGCGACGACTGATGGTGTATGGTGACCCATTTTCTCAATCTATCGAAACTCTTTTTTTCCACTCAGTGTATTTTTTTTTTGTTCGTGTACCCGTGCGCATGCCGACAGCCGAGTCGTCACACTGTACCCGTCAGCGGCTTGAGTACAATAACACCCGTACGAACCCATTCTTCAGGGAACGCTTTCTGCCAATCAACCCGCCCCGCTCTAAAACTTCACTGGTATCATTCCGCCTTTGTTGGTTTGTTTACCTTCATGTTAAATAAATCTTGTTTCCCCTTTTTTTTATTTTTTTTATTTTTTTTACATTTTCTGAATGGAGCCATTTGAATGCTCTCCCCCAGTGGTGCCCTGGCAGTGTTCTGTACACCCACGGCTGCTCTCTCTCTCATTGGCCACGGCCCAGCCGCGGCGCCCTCCAGAGATAGGCTTAAATAGATGTCCGAACGCGGAGAGATGGAGGCAGCCCGGGGGGGGGAGGGAGGGGACGCGAGGGGGCGAGAGTGTTCCAAACTGGTTTGGCGAGGTTCCGGGAGAACACACAGGATTTTTGTGTGCAGGGGGGGGGGGGGGGGGGGGGGGGGGAGGGGGCAGGGGGAGGGGGGGCAGGGAGGGTTGGGTTCCGCGGCACATTAATTCTGTCTGAATGGCTTTTCACACATGCAAAGCACGTTGAGCTCTAGTTTTCATGACAACGTTGAATCGCTATTTCGGTCTCTGTCACTCACGCCCTTTGTGTTGACTCTGAGATCACTGTTGATGTGTGTGTGTGTGGGTAGTAAGGAAGACTGTACCGAACACTGGTTAATTGAGTGTATTTGTCTGTGGACAACATCCAATCCAAACTCTTCATGGGTGTGACATATTGGCTAAGCTGCCAAGAAGTGCCTTGTGTGAGATATCATGGCTGCGTTGTTTTTCAGTAAAACTGGATTCATGATAATGTAGGGCAGCCTATGTGGAAACACAATACCCATATACATTTGAGCCTCATCTCTACATTCATAAGATCTATGACTGTGTTTGTTGAATTCATTTTAAATATTGGGCCCATTGTTTGGCAGGGCAAAGCATTGCAAATAGTCTGCAGGGGGTTTATTGAACACTGTAGATACTGTATACAAATCAATACCTTTGGAACGTTTGATACCGAGAGAGGGAAAGAGAAATGTGTGTTTGCCTGCTTGAGGGGATGCTTAATAGCTCGCTAATTTCTACTTTTTATTTATTGACACGTACACTGACCCATGACCTGCAGTGAGCCTGTGTTTCCAGCGGCTGTCTCTCTCCAAGGTGTCACTGATAGAAATGGCCCCGCTCCTGCTGCTCGGACACTGGGCACCTCCCATTGATGTACCCCCGCCCGTCAGTTCCAATTAACCTCTCCCTCCTCTCTCTGAGCCGCTGAGCTCTCCGCTGAAAGGACATGGTGGAGTTCACCGTGGTGCCGGGTAGCCCAGCTATCTTTCTTGAGGACAAAAGCAGTTGTCCAAAACCTCCCCCCCCCCCCCCCCCCCCCCCGACGCACACTGCTCAGGCTGTCGGGGACGTCGGACAGATTAGCGGGCGCAGCCGTTTCCAGGTTGTCTGAACGTGGCCCCGTCCAACGTTGGGCTTACCGTCCTCCAGCCTGTGTCCATATGGTCCTCTCCTTACCGCCTTCGCCCCTCCCCCGCCCGCCCGGCCCACCCCCCCACCCACTCACTGACATCATATCTGGCTCAAGGTTCCCTCCCGCCCCCTTGCTCACAGCAGGTGACGGAGCCATGCTGCACACACGGCAGCGTGTTTGAAGCCCGGGGGGTTGGGATACATGTCGGTGGATAGCGGGCGAGGCCTTGCGTGTCTGTCCGGGGCCCAGAGCTGCACGCTGAGGCTCTCCTCCTCCTCACCCCCCCGCTCCCCCCCTCTCCTCCCTCTCTCTCCCCCTCTCCTCCCTCTCTCTCCCTTCCTCTTGTGCACGGGCGCTTTTCCAGGTGGTCACCAGACTGTGACAGGAGGGGAGGGAGGAGGGAGGCTAGGGGTGGGGGGCCCAGACCAGCCCAGACCCGCTCCCTCGGCCCCTCTGAGCGTCACGCGGACCTAGGGGCCTGTCATTTGGGGGAGGCTGGCACTCACCACGAGAGCAAATTGCTTTTTAATCGATTATAGCCCCTGCCCAGGCCCACCCCCCACCCTTTTAGATTTCCATCGCTCCTTACATCTTGCCCACCCCCTCCCTATCTATTTAAGAAAGCCTTGTCCCTACGCAGCCAGTTGTCTGTCTCCTCAATGGGAGGAGATGGGGATGGGGGGAGGACGGGGGAGGACGGGGTGCTTTAAACCAGTATTGCTCTCACTCGGAGGGGGGAGGCATGGGGGGGGGGGGGGAATGAATAATGATTTTTACTCAGCCGGAAAGGCATATGGAAAATGGAGTAGTGTGTGACTGTTGAAAACGGTGCGTGTGCCCTGCGTGAATATTTTTAGAAATGGGATTACTTTAGGGACCTTGTAACTCACACTGCCAAAAATGACATAAAGGACCACAAAGTCTTTTTGAGAGTGAGCTTGTTCCTTTGTGTGTGGAGAAGGCTGTGGTTTCGGGGCGAAGCGAAACATGATCTTTCCTTTCTGTCCTCCAGCAGCAAGACACCACCATATGGAAACTCTATGCCTAATTATTAAACCAGCAAATTGCTTTGGTCGACGACCAGTCATGCCCTTTAAGAACATGGGCCAGAAAGTAAAATGCCCATTTCACCCTGTTTTATCCCTTTGGTCTAAAAATGGAAAAAAAACTATAACAAAATAACATTAAAATAGAAGGTGTTTTATGTATCTCTAAAAGACTGCAAGACACCCTGTAGTGTGATAACAGCTGTTATCTAAGGTGCCCCTCTCTCTCACTTATCTCTCCCGATGCCAAAAGAAAGCTTTACTCCATTATTTGCTTGTTCTGTAGAAGTTTGATTTTTTAAATGTATTTTTTACTGAATCTCCTCCTTTTGTAAAATGGCGTCTGAAAGCAAACAAGGCCTTAAACAAAGCTCTCCTTTACCAGTCTTTTAAGGGATTCTAAATGTCCTCACGTTTTAAAACAAGGCTAGCTTTTTGTTTAGTTCTTCCCTGCAAATGAGTTTTTGTTGCGTGTGTGATGTTGGCGACAGCAGCATACAGTGATTATCATTCTATTTAATATCAGGGGAGCTCCAAAGCCAGGAAAGAACCAATTTGGAGCGAGCAGATGAAAGCACAAGCCCCTGTTTGACCTCAGGCTCATGTGGGGGGAGTCTGCTCTGCTGTGGACTAGTTGGAGACGGTGGACTGCAGCAGACCAACGGGGGGATTAGGGGCTGACCGATGTGTTCTCTGAGGTCTCCCTGTGTGATGTTGGAGTGAGAGACCCTGTGTGTATGGCATGGAGTGCTCACATGAACAGAGAGAGAGAGAGAGTGTGGGAGATGACCACACACACACACACACACACACACACACACACACAGACACACACAGCAAGAGATGGCAGGTGCTCTGCTGGGGGTCCTGTCCCGTCCCAGCTGGAGACCGCTCTCCCCGTCGGCCCACGCCGAGCGGGCCCGGCTGACTCCACACACACCACCGTGCTCTGGGACGCAGCTGTGGTCCGCGCGCTCCCTCTCTCCCTCCCCTCACCCCCCTCACGGCCAGCACACGCCCCCTCTTGGTGTCATGGACCTGGACAGCGACTCACTCACGGCCTCGCAGCCATACAGCTGTGTGCTTCCAGGATAGGTGTGTGTGTGTGTGTGTGTCTGTTAGCGTGTGGGTCCGTGCGTGTCTGTTAGCGTGTGGGTCTGAGTCCCTTGAGTAAAGGGGATGAGTGTAAAGGCCCATGGTCTTGTCTTGCACCTACCAAGGCTCAGCCGGCTTGACATTTCCTGGATTGAAGGCGGCTTCCTTAAAGGTCTGTTCCCTTTCAAGCCCTGGACGTCATCGTCTGGAGCCCTCTCCGTAGGCCGTACGAGGTTCCGCATCTATCAAAGGGCTGTGCCCGCGCTGTGATGGCGGGCGGGGTTAACCCGCGAGACGCGGTCCGCGGCGACGCGTCGTCGAGCCGCGGCGTCAGACGCGCGCAGAGCCCGCAGACCACAGAGCGAGGGACGTGTCTCTCTTGATTGGAAGTGCTCTTTCCTCTTTGTCCGTTGCAGTCGAACCGTTTTCTAACTGCCGGGTCCGCCTTCTGAAAGAGGTTCGTCCTGTACGCGAGGCTACGCTTTTGTTTTCTGACGTGTTTAAGTAGAATCCAGGGGTGTCAGCATGCGGTGCTTTTGTTAATGAAATCCGACTGATGTCCCTTGTTCAACACAGCTGTCTGTGGTTTTCCTTTCAGGCTGAGGAGCAGTGCAGGTCTGACGGCCCTCGTCTGATAAATGTCAACCTGCCCTGACGGTTTTATGGGTCTTTTTCTTCAGCTGAAGGTGAGTTTGTACCCTTCTCTATGGGGTCCCATGGGTAGGTTCATGTCATAGCTGCTGGATGGAAGCCTCAATAGTGTCCATGTGGTTTGGCTTTACTGTAGCATGCACAGAATGCCCCCTTTGTGTCTGTGTAAAAACAAAAGGGCTGGTATGCGATTTTATATAGATAAATTACTTTATTTGAATGCCTTATAGCTATATTGGTTATACATTGTTTGTTATACATAACTGAATGTTATGGTGAATGTAGAGGTGACTGAATGACTTTAGCTTAAAGAGTAAAGAAAAATCATATCTCGAAAATCAATAGATGTCTATTACGAATCCACTCGGGAAAATCATTCAGAGTGATTCAAAGTGTCGTCCTTAAATGCCAGAATAGAACCAAATTGATCGGCGGAGTCCTTTTTCAGTTGAGTCATACGTGAGACTGTTCACTCGCAGGCCCCACTCAGTCTGCACTCATCTGTTTTCAGTTTGTTTTGTTAAGTCACCACCATTTTCTCACCACGACCTCACAAATATTTTGAGGCCTCGATATTAGTTGCCTAGGTAATCTCGTCTAGTGTTGACGACTTCTGTGCGTCTCCTTCCAGAAAAGTCCAACGGTTTACCCATTCTCTCGGTGTCTTTGACAGAGGAGTCTCTTTAGTCGCTGATTTACTGGAACACCGAGTCTAGCGTTTGTTCCAGTGCAATTGAGGTTAATCTTGTTTCTGGCTACTGAAGCTGGTCAGTTGGGGTGTTTTTGGCACGGGCTGAAGGACATGAGTCTTAAAAGTAGCCAGAGGACACAGCTGATTTCTTTCACGCTTGTCTCATACTTTTTTTTTGGTGTGAAGCGGAGAAGCGCTCTGGCCCAGCTGGGCACCATGTGATTGAGGTAGTTCATCACCATGGCCGAATCTCCACATCTCAGCCAGAAGTTATTGCCTGACTCCGGGTTGAGCAATCAAGTCGGAGCTGGCTGCGTGCCTTCATGTGTGAGGAGGGCCACAGTGTGGTCATTGAGAACATTGGGGCCTGGGAGATAAACCAACATCAATGATTCATCTGTTCCCTCTGCTACTGTGTGACCTCCTCTCATCAGAACACAATTGTTCTTCTTCGTCATCTTGAAGCGTTTTCGATTTTTTTCCCCCCCCCACCGCCGATGACCTTCGCAGCGAATGTGGGCATCGAAAGCGCCATCTGTGGAAGGCTTGTTTGCGGCAGACGAGCCTCCAGGCCGTTGCTGCTCCGTGAGTGTCTTGTGGAGCATACTGCAACTCAATCTGTTGACCGAACAACATGGTGACCTTTTAGTGCACCTGAGATGACGCGCCTTTTTATTTGTCGAAGCAGCTGTTCCTCATCAAAGGAGACCTAGTCGGGAATTCTTCTGTAGATTATGAATAACTCTGAGCAGGTATTAATAAATTCAACTTTACAGAGGTTTATTTTTCTCCCTTATGAATATCCATGTTCAGTGACCTTTTGAACCTTGCCAGCTTCGCTTGCCGCACAGAACTCGAGGCGGGCACAGACCCGTTCGTAATTTACCCTTATCACACCGAGATAAGTTTGGGGATTTGGGAAGTTGGCAGGAGAGACTTCAAACTTGGAACCTTTAAGACTAAATGCTAGTTAGCAAGGCTAACAGCGCTGAAGCTATGACGGTGCAGTCATCACGGAGCACTCGGGAAACAAGGTCAGTCTAAATCCTAGCTTCTCCAAGACGGAGTGGCTTTAATTAACTCTCCCGAGGCCTGGTATGAAAGGCTAGTTTTATAGTCTGCGAGTGCATATTAATCTACTGGCAAGGGGCCAATTACAGGAGTCTGTCATCTGTGTTTGTGGACTGTGCGGGTGGCCCAAAATGCCCTTAACAATCTAGGTGGATAGTGGTCGTCGTACCTGGCTGGCATGAAGTGATATAATTACAAAAGGTTTAAGAGATTATTCTTGTCTTGTTTTCATACTTGGTTGGCTTTAGTTGATCCTGTAGTGCCCCAGACTTCTGAGTCTGGGATGAATGTGCAACATGCCCAATTTATGTCCTATTACAGGATCTAGTTTATATCAATAGTATTTTCCCCATCATCTTTAGTTTTGTCCCCAGAACCTGGATCAGTATGAACTTTAAACGGTTCAAAGGGAGTTTGGTGCATTCAAAATTTAACTGCCCGTTTTTGTCTTGAACTCATCCGAGGATGGTTTTAATGAGCCTCCATAGACTGGACAGCCAGTGGGATGGTCTCTCAAGGCCTAAAACTTCTAAACTGACCTCTGTCTCTCTCTCTCTCTCTCTCTCTCTCTCTCTCTCTCTCTCTCTCTCTCTCTCTCTCTCTCTCTCGACCACCTTGCAAAGTAATGTTTAGCTCTCATTCTAAGAAAAGGCATATTTGGTCAATTGCCCACTGAACAACAGGAGCCTATTTAAAACTAATTAAGATGGAGGACAATTTGCAAAAGTTAATCACTCTTCAAAAAATTGCTGATGTGAACCCCCCCCTCCCCCCGCCCCCCCCCCCCCCCCCCACACACACACACACACACAACACAAGTGATTGGTTGCTGCCTGTTTCCCATTAAAATTGGGATGTGATTAATGGGGACAATTTAACTGGAGAACTGTTACCTCTCGTGACATTTTGGTCATGTAGATTGGGAAGTGATTTCTTGTCATGCTGTTTGCAGCACCAGGAAGTGTTTGAGTATTGTTTATGACTCATGTTGATTAATAAAGTGTCAAATATGCCTAGAGGTTGCTGTTTATCATACATGGAGGGCATTTTAATGGATCCCGGAATAAGACTTTAATAAGGTAATGGACAGTAAGTGAGAAGAGCCAGTTTTATGACTAGACTTGGCAGCTCTATGGAAGCTAGTCAGTTATAAAGAGGAGAGGAAAATAACCTCTCCCCTCTTACGGGTGACAATTTGATCATGTCATGGAAAATGGCTGGTCGATTTGTTGATCCGAGACACTTTCCCCATCCACTTTCGGAACAGAAACGTCCAATATCACGTCATTTCCAACTCGTTTTGACAAGCTGTCAGTGTTGGTTACTAGTAGTACTACTATTGCCCTTGCTGAAAAGTGAAATCTGCTGCATTCCTCTTTTGTTGAACCCGGAAACCTTCTGTTTGTCCTCCAACGGGGAGTAAAGGAGGTTTGTCTTAAGGTGAGACGCATCCCACAGACACAGCTGGCAGAAAAGGGCTCGACTTCTCCTCCACGCATAAAAAAGAAAAAACCCCCTCTTGATTCATGCGTCAAACACCCTTCAGTCAGTCTACCCTCTCCTTCTCCGATTCATTAAAGATGAGGGTTCAGAAAGCCCATTAGCCCCGGAGCAACTATGTGCATAGCTGCTCTGCTCTGCTCCTGGATTGTCATGTGGGACCCACAAAGCCACGAGCTGGATGTCTCCACTGTGCTCTCCACTTCAAATGAATTCATGTAACATCGGCTGTGGAGCGGGCTGAAGGTTTCGAGAAGTTGTGGGAATCCAGTGCGCACACTATCTTCTTTTCTGAAAGGCTGGCCTATACTTTACGTTTGAGGCTGGCTTTGTGCATGGGTATGCCATCGTCCTTCTGCGTCATTGGAGTGGATACAAAAAAGAATATTACTGTTCAATATGTGGCATAGCACCACTAGTGTCTGTCTGTGTGTATGTGTGTGTAGTTGTAGCCGAGATGTGGGCCGTGTCTAATCTGGGGATCTCCTGAGTCGGGTGTGTGTGTGTGTGTGTTGGTGTAGCTGGCTGACTGTCCTTCACGCGTCGCTGGGGAGGGCCCACACCCCCAACGCTACACCGCCCCACCCCCAACACCACCCTCCCAAACACCACAAACACCACGTGGCCTTCCAACTCCAGTAAGCGATACTACTCATCAGCGATGCAGTATTCATGTCTTCGACCGTGGGGGAACCTCTCCAGACTTCACCTAAAAATGTGGTTTGTTTTGAAATGGGACTTATTATTTTCGAGTATTGAGATCGCAATTTCTTTGGAGCATAGCGTTTCTTTGCAGCAACAGCAAGGTTGTGGTAACATCCCCAAAAGTGTGTTATCCCAATAGGCTAAACTCCAACATGTTTTATATTGGCTTTAGTAAGCTGGCTCATTGGAAATGTGCTTTTAGAGCCTGTAATATGATACGAGAGGACTGTATTTTCACACTTAACGAGTTAGATCACTCTGTGTGGCCGGAGAATATTGTTGTTCCTCTTCTACAGGTAGACCATTCTGGCAATCTTTATGTACAAGCTTTCGTGAGGAGTTTCAGAGAACTCCGCCAAAAATGACAATGTCCCTTCACACCGCTGACCTCTATCTTGCAGCTGCTGGGATAGAAACTCTTAAAACTTGAACCACCAGGAATAGATCCATCTGTTTTTCTGTTCAACTGTTTCTTACCCCCAATAAAAGCAGGGCACACCACTGGCCTGTATAACTCTTTTAAATGTGGGCGAAAGGCTTTAAGCTCCACAAACGCCCTCTCCGCTCTTCCTCCTCTCCTGTTATTGTTGTGGAAAGCCGTGCTTTGTGTTCTCACTGAAGCAGGACGTTTCATCCTCTCATTTGTATTTAAGTGGAAGATCTCTCCTTTCATTCTCCAACAACGACCCTGAGATGGATTTCCTGTGTGTGTGTGTGCGTGTGTGTGTGTGTGTGTGTGGGTTGAGTACACATGTCAGAGCATTCAATTGTGTGTGTGTGTGTGTGTATGTGCGTGCGTGTGTGTGTTAGGGGTAAAGAACCTTATTCCCAGACAGTTGGAGAGTGTATAGGAATGTTAATTGGGATGACTGTGCCGTTTCCGAGATAAGGCTCAGCAGGGAGGTTCAAACAGGCGTGGGGATACTTTCAACAGATTGAACATCGCGATGACCCACCCTGCTTTCCAACCGTCATGAAAGGACAAAGCGGCGAAATCATTTCCACCCCCCGCTCCAAATGAGGACACCACACCCATGTCTACAACGAACCCAACACCCTGCTTTCTGCTTCCCCCCGCTTCAAAGAGGACCCGCCATCCCCTCCCCCCCCCCACCACCCTCCAAAGATGGAGTTATCATAGAGAAAGATTCAACTGACGACGCCCAGTGCACGTATTCTACCAGGCTCGAGAGGGGCCGCGTTTGAACTTGTGCAAATCAAGGAACTCAAGCCTTTGTGCTTACAAATACCCCCACCCCAACTGTTTCTTCTCTCTCCTTCCTACCCCCCCCCCCCCCCCCCCCGCATCCCCTCATCTCATTGCATCCCATCTGAGTCACACTGTCAAGGGCACTGGCTGCTCTGCCTGGGAGCATCTCTTGTGAGGGAGGCAGGCTAGAGAGGGGAGGCTGGAGGATTACATGCCAGCCAAACACAATGCTTGATGGCAGGCTAGCATCTGACTGGAGGCTTATCATCTGAGATGCTTGGAATACAACACGAGGTCCTCTCGCCTCTCCCTTTCTCCTACACACACACGCACGCGCGCACGCGTACACAAAGCCGACGGCAAACCTGGCAACCTGTTCTTTTGTTCTCCATTCGGGTTAGACGTGGTGTGATGTGAGGGGGAAGAGCAGTCGGCAGGAAATCGCATCACAGCGCTTGTGATGCACAGCATCGCAGCGCTTGTCGTGTCAATAAGCTGTTCCGGTACTCGGTTGGGCCTGTTTCAGGAGGCTGGTGGGAGTGGTGGTGGGTGGGTGGGGGGGGGGGGGTACATGGGAGTACAGTGCTACTAATTCCCCAGCACTGATAAATGTTGGAGAACCCTCTGGTTTTCGTGATACATCTCCTGTTTTGTTCCCTGTCACCCGTGACCTCAGTTCCTGCTAGCTCACTTTACTTGTAGGGGAACGTTCGACTCACACAATCGGACCAATGATGACGGAGGACTCTGGATATCGGAGGGCTCATCCCTGTTTTACTCGTCGCTTTGTTTAATTGGCTGGATCCAAACCCCAGAACCAAGGTGTTTTTTTCCTTTCCCCTCGGACATGGCTGAGTTGGTTACCCTGCCGACGGATGTCAATTTCTCTGTCCAGTGAGTCACAGCATGGGGCACCCGGGGGGCCCCCCAACCTCACAGAGACCACCCATCAGGGGGAAGTGGGGGTCCATGACGCCCATGTCCATTGATCCTATCTTATTCGCCAGACATCCGGGTTTGGGGGGGGGGGGGGGGGGGGTCCGGGGGGGTTCAGTAGCCTGCTGTGGCACCCGGTGTCTGGTCTCGTGTCAGGGGACCTGGGGGAGCTCATTCTCCTCCCAGGGTGGATCCTGCCTGGGCCCCTGATTGTGTCTCCTTACCAGGGCTCCATGTCATTGACCCGCTGCCTGAGAAGCTGCTGGAGGAGGTGGGGTAGAAGGGCAGGACCCGAATCGGAGAACTCTCCAGCTAGCTGATAATGAAGGGTCCCCTGACCAGAGGGAGCAGGGCGGGGCGGGAGGGGAGGTTAGGGAATGGAACTGATCCTGCCAAAATGAGAGTCAAGAGTTGGCGATTGGATGAAAACTCATCCTGCACGGAGACGTCTACAAGGTTGACCAGTCTCACTGTTCTCTCCGCCCATTGTTCTCTCTCTGGCGGCTCTCTCAGTCTCAGACTCTCTTTCTGTCTGTCTGTCTGTCTGTCTGTCTGTCTCTCCCCCCTCGTTTTCCTCCTGAACTTTCCCTCAAACCGAGCCCCACACTCACGCCCCACACTCACACACTGTGGAGGATCTAGCTCTGTGGTTTGAGCACTTCAGCTGCACTTCTGCAGATCAAGAGGTCACAGGTCCCCCCCCCCCCAGTGCTGTAAATCACTTTGATAATGACTAGAAATAACACGTTATTACTAAAGCTGTCTCTCTCTCTCTGACTCGCTCTCTCTCTCTCTCTCTCTCTCTCTCTCTCTCTCTCTCTCTCTCTCTCTCTCTCTCTCTCTCTCTCTCTCTCTCTCTCTCTCGCTCGCTCTCTGCCTCTGTCTCATCCTCACTGAATTGCAGCAGCATCATCATCCTTCACTCGGAACCCCCCCCCCCCCCCCCCCCCCTCTCCCCCAAGATCTGCAGCTGTCTCTGAAAATAGAAGCCAAGGAGGAAAACCAAGTTGGGAAGTGTTACTGTTACTCCCCTTCATCTCCAGGGGTGGGGGGGAGGGGGAATCGATACTTTTTCATTAACCTGTCTCCCTCCTTTGAGGTAGCGGGGACAGCCTAGGGTGCCACAGAATGCTCTGTAACAGTGATCTGTGTGTGTTTGTTTGTTTGTTTTTTGGGGGGGGGGCTAGAGTATGTGTAACCTTAACCCTGTGGTTCCCATAAACGCATCAGCTGGTAAACTGGAGCTCGTGGGACCCTGGCTCATCTCCCTCACGATGTAGCTTATGTTTCATGTATTTGTGGCGCGCAGCTTGTCCTTAGTCTTTGCAGAAAACATTCACTATCGTTCAATGAAAACGTGTGGGCTTCCGAATAGATTGAGTACCAAGGAAGGGTCTCGTTAACGCAACAGCTAACAACAAGAGGGGAGGGGTCTCCTCTGAGGAGAAGTGCTGTCGGAGCCCTCCTCGGGGGGCCGCACAGCAGGAGACCTCCACTGATGCACCCTGGGGGAAGGAGTCTTTTTCTGTCGAAACGAGGCCCAAATGAATGGGGAATCATTTGAGCCGTTAATATTCATGAGGCCGTTAACAGTGCTGTGTGTGGCAAGCCCCAGAGGAACAAGCCCCGCCCCTCCCCGTCCCGCCCCCCCCGCTCCCCATCCCTCAGAAACCAAACTGCCACTAACAACAAGAAGGAAAAACAACATGTACTTTGCATAACTATGACTTGTAAATGTCAGAATTGACCTCACTTGACTTCACTTAGTTCGTGCTTGGTAGATCGTTTAGCCACGGGAAGTAAACAGTGTTTTAAGGGTGTGATCAATGGCGTCGGAGCACAGACAAACCTTTGTTTGCTCTCGCACAGGAAGTGTGACTTTCAAACTGCTCTACTATTGGGAGGCTGCTGAAGATGGCTCTCAACGCTGACACCGAACCAGATCAAACACGACAGCGTTGCGAGACAAAACGGGATATGGTGGAAGACCTATAAATAAGGAAAAAATAAGATCGGATTGTGAGACGTGGCTTTGTCTAAGACACAAAAAGAAGAAATAATCTGAAATGCACCTCAACAGCAGTGCATGAGAGGAGCAGCCTTGCTGGCTGACTGATTGCAGTACTGCTCCTCATTGAAGAATTGGAGCTGCCTGGATGTAATTTGTCTTTATTTCCCAGGATGCACCATAATTACTGTTCCCCAAATGCTATTTGGATCCCGTTACCGGCTGGCCTGCATTTCTGCTGTTGACTAAATGCCAGGAATCAGTTGGCTCATCTAACACGCAAAACAATACTATTTAATATTTCAGCAGATCCTGTTTCTGGCTTTTGGCTACATCATAATGTAATCTCTGGGTGCGTTTACGGTTGCCCATAGACTGCAGTTGATGCAACATTCTGGAAGCGGTTGTTGAAATCATTTCAATCATTCCATGAAATGTGAGTGAAGAGTCATTAACCTTTTTGATATCACCGGAATGGAACAAGTTGTCCGTCTACCTTCAAGATGGGTTCATTTTCCGAGATCTTGGTTGGTTATGTTTCAAATAGTGACACGTGTAGTTTGAGGAGGTCATTGACACGGTCCTCCATCTAACAGCTGTTAGTTCATCTCTCGTCCTGCCTGCCTCTCTCTTTTTGGTCTCTCTCTCTCTCTATCACTCTCTCTCTCTCTCTCTCTCTCTCTCTCTCTCTCTCTCTATCACTCTCTCTCTCTCTTGTCCATCGGATGTGTTTTACTCTTTTACCACACAGCTTATTGTTGACTTTCACAACCAGCGTGCTCTCTCCCGATCAATAGCGCTCGTCGAGAGAGCAGTGTGTGTTTGTGGTGAACATTGTGGACGAGCCATTGGAGACCTCAAACATAGATCGTCAAGCACCGGAATAACTCAACAGCGGGACTCGTGGCGATCGTTTTCGTTCTGTAATCCTTGATATCTCTCTCTGCATTCTCCATTTCACGTAATAGACCTGTGTTGTTAAAGTCTACATCCTTTCCACCTGGCCGGTGCACCTGCATTGCTCAGTGTCATTGAGATGGATCGCCTCGAACGAGAGGAGCACTTGATTTGGGTCGACGGATCAGCCCTGGGCGGGGCTTAGCTCCATCGCTTCCTCGTCCTTCCTCCTGCCAGGGTCTGCAGCTGCACCGACGTCCTTTCTCAGCAGCCCCAACGTGTCCTGTGTTGGGCTGAGGAGTTCTGTTAACTGTATCGGTCTGACCTCGATGCTCTGTGGTGTGGCTGTGCACACATGTCTTTCTAGTGTGTGTGTGTGTGTGTGTGTTCATAAATCTCTCAGTTGTGTGACACTCAGTACACTCAACCCTGATGGGGCCATTGTGTTGACCCCCTAGGCGTCCAGGATCCTGCAGGCCAATAGAGATGTAGCACCCAGGCTGCGCTATGCGACAGCTCTAACGCTACCAATTGTTATGTGCCTGATGTCCTACACAAACCCAGTGACACAGTTGGTGGGGGAGGTATTGTGAAAGCCACTTTCAAGAGCAATCAGCTTGATTTGACCTCCAGTGTCTTCCTGTTGCTAAACAAATGATTGCATTATTCTAGAGTGGTCTGCTGACACGACTTTAGGAGTGGTGGTTTTCTGTTTTTTACATAGGGGTAATGATTGTCTAAAAGCTTCTCTCCGTGGCCAATGCTCTGTGAGATAAATATGTACTGGAGAGCTGTGAGATGTGTAACGCTTTTGTGGGGAAATGTCAAACATACAAACTCATTTGTTTGGTTAGTTGTTGTGTTTGTTATTATGCAGCCAGAAGGATTCGGTCGAACCAGCTTGATAAGATGCTGGGCTTCTACTCCCAATATATGGAGTTTAGTTACTGTGATTTCTCTGTCTGATGGAAACTGACTATTTCTGCAGGGTTTACAGGTACCTTAGCTGCGCAGGCCTCCTTCCCTCTGATCTTTGTAGAGCAGCACTGAATAAAAATGAGTTTGGAGACTTGGAGAGAAAGACAGAGTTAGATACAGAGAAAGAGAGATGGTGAGAGAGATGGTGAGAGAGGGAGAGATGGTGAGAGAGAGGGAGAGAGAGGGAGATGGTGAAAGAGAGAGAGAGGGAGAGAGAGGGAGAGAGAGAGAGAGAGAGATGGTGAGAGAGAGAGATGGTGAGAGAGAGAGATGGTGAGAGAGAGTGATGGTGAGAGAGATGGTGAGAAAGTGTCCTATTCCCTAAACGTGTGTTTCTTCTCCGCGGAGTCTGCGTGTCATCTTGGGGGCGTCTCTGTTGAGGCTGAGATATTAATGGGACGCCGGGAGAGTGCGCTCCGCCCCGCACTCGCCCCAGAATCTCTAAGATGGCTCTGAGAATCTCCTCCCGGCTTTGCATAGATTAAGAGAACATTACCATGAAAGATGAGGGTGAAAAAGAAAGACAGAAAGGGTTAAATAGCCCCCCCGCGTTCCCCGGCAGACTCCAGGGAGAACTCCGCGTCTCCGCGTCGTACTGCAACGCCACCATCGCGTCCGTTTGATGTTGACGGGATGACGGGCTGTCGGCAGCCGTCTTCTCCCTCCCTGACGTTCATCCATCGCCGCTCGTCACCGTCAGCCCCCGTTCGGCTCCCGGCGGGGCTTGGGAGCTGCCGCCGAGTCTGCGTCGACGACTCGGGTACTTCCAGGTGTGCGCCGTCAATGTTCGGGTGGGGGCCCGCCGCTCAAATGAAACCCGTCGGCCTAACAGAGCCGGCATTCCTCTCGTAGACGGATGCCTCCTCTCCCTCTCCTCCTCTTTGTCTCTCTCGCTCTCCGTCTCTGTCTTTGTTTGTCAGCGCTGGTGTGTCTGTCAGGTGATGTCATCAGCACAGTAGGCTTCCTTCAGTCAGAGCGCCTAGCCACAACACAAGCATGGATGACACATGCGGTGTATTTTTATCACGCAGCTTCTGCTGATGGCTAAACGCAGAATCATTTCAATAAAATGAACAGTACTGGATCTTTGGATGATAAAACAAACCGCACAAATGTCGTCCAGAAAGAGTTAATGACTCCATTTGGAGGAACAGGGTTTTGATTGTCTCTGTGTTCAAGCTTGTGTACCAAGCTGGGACTTGTAAATTGTTGCAATAAAACTGTGGGTGTCACTGAGAGGCGAAGGCAGTGCCAAGCTGGCCGGAACGACGACTCGCACTAAGTCTAAATCTGGCAAGCGGAGCGCCCTGCAACAGACTTCTCCCGCTGAAGAAAATAGGTCAAATTCGATATTCACTCGAACCCCTATCAATCGATTTACACAAACTCTGTCACGGCGTTCTTGTAGGCCAAAAAATCAAGGAATCTGTGGTTTCAGTTTGGCCTCCAGCGTTCTAGGTTACGTGTCTGCTAATGAAGGTAAAAGCCTGATCACTACCCCCCCCCCTCCTGCTGACTGATGGTTCCGAGAAGAAGATGTTAGATGCTAGGTGTCTCCATCAACCCGACTCCCTCCTCCTCTTCCTCCTTTTCCACCGGCCTCAACAAACCGAGCCTGGAAGAATACCAATGCAATATTAATGAGTCTTGCTGCCTCCTGTACACCCCCCCCACCCCCACCTCCCCTTCTCTTTTCCTCCCTCCCTCCCTCTCCTTCCTTTTCCTCTTGGCCCGGCTCCCTGCATTTCTGTCACAGTAATGTTTGTGGTCCAGACTAACAGGAGGGAGAGACTCGCAGGCAGAAAGGGCACGTTTCGTACTTCAGGTTGACGGGGGGGGGGAAGGGAACCTTTGCCCGATTCTTAATGAAGATCCTGTTTCTGTGAGACTCGGGAGAACGAGGCATCTAATAAACCCACGAACACTCTAGCTCGCATTTTGTCATCATATCGATTACCGTTGGCCTTGCGTTTTTTTTCCGCTTCGGTTCCGTTACGAGTTCAGATGCACAAACCAAGATAAGCACAGGTATGTTTAGTTCGGCTGCATTTTACCGGCATTATGCTCCAGCGCTCTGAGAATAATGTAAAATGGATTCCATTATAACTCCATTTCCTTTTGAACTCCTATTTGAAAGATGGATTTTTCTTCTTCTTTTTTTTTCTTCTTCTGCTGCGCCACACTCCTGAATCGCTCTGAGAGAATGGAAACTCCGAACTCAAATAATTGAATGTGAGACTACCTGGATTTGTGTCTGGAAATCTCATGATGAGAATGTGGACCTTTTTTATTTATTTATTTCGGCTTTTCCAGCCTGCCAGTGTAATCACATGTGACTCGAAATAGTCCTCCATTCAGGGCCACTGAACAGTGGCAGCCATCACCTTGTTACACTCCCTGTCTCACCATTCCCCAGTGGATGGTGGTTTTGGTCTCCCTGGATGCCAACTGGACCGGCCTTTCGTTTCCCACCTCAGGAAATGGTGACTTAGCCACTCTATAAATGGCTGTTTCCTATATGGCGCCGCTGTGAAATGGAATCGTGGCGAGGTCCTCCAAGCCCCACAGGGGGATAATGCATGCATCGTACGAGCTTGAACGTTCGCTCTGGGCCCTGAGTTTAGGGGCGGAGTT
The DNA here is from genome assembly GCA_023658055.1 of Thaleichthys pacificus. NCBI lineage: Eukaryota > Metazoa > Chordata > Actinopteri > Osmeriformes > Osmeridae > Thaleichthys > Thaleichthys pacificus. The sequence goes on from CM042864.1 coordinate 5,362,924, forward strand.
TGGAAGTGGAAACCCCCTTGTTCTCTCCTTGTAAAAGCTGCAGGTTAACGATCGAACTTTGCAAATTAAGACGCTTCGTTAACTTGACGTTGATAGCCCGTGTCATTTCTTCAATTAAGGTCTTGACGATGACATTCACACTTCGGAGTCGTATCGAGCACAACGACTTCCAAGCATCCTTCTTTAGTTCGCATGACTTGCCTCCATTCTTCTGATGGTTAGCGGCATTAGACTTATGATTGTCAACAATTATCTGTCGGTTTCCCCCAGTGCCTTCATACCTGCCAGTTCTAATAATATGTCCTTCTTCATTATGTGGTAATAGACCACGTAAACAATGTTTACTGCGGTTTAATGAACTATAACACCTCGCTTAAAACAACCCCTGGGCTGGGAGTGAGCACCTCATGCACCTTTAGTAGAATATGATGACAGAATGGCAGTCAGTGACTGCAGCACATCCCCTGTGATGCACCTCGCTGTTTCAACCCCCCCTCCCCCCCTCCGTTTTCCCCTAAGATGAAGTCTTTGGTTTTCATTTGCAGATGCTGAGAACATAGACATCAGCAATGCTGCAGTTGTGGCTAGATGTTCCATAATGAATGAGTACAAGGTTTAGCCCAGCTGTCATGCGCCAAAAGAAACCCCCCCCCACTAGCGTAGCTCTTATTCGAACTGGCAGTGTGCGAGAGATCCTCGCCGCCGAAATAAGGCCCCACATAAGGGAGACTGGTCTTCCCCACGGTCTAGATCAGGTGAGAGTGATGAACAGACACACACACGCCCAAACTGTAGTCGTACTCTGCTGCACACCCTCCAATCACTTGATGATCTGACTCCCCATGTGCAGGACCTACAAACTCTCCCCCTGTCAGTCTATTCCTTCTTCTCCCTCCTTCAAACTATTGAGAACTCCACTACTTTTGTTTTGGCCGAATTTGTTTTCTTTTTCCTTTTCCGGGGCAGCATCTCTTACCTTCTCTTCCTCCCAGAGAGACCCGTAGAGTTTTGACGAGGCTTAAAGGGTTTTTTCAGCTCTCTGTAACGACTCCCCGTCTTTCTCAAATGACGCTAGCAGCCGCTCCAAGACCAGGTTAATGATGATAGGCTGTCATTTTGGGGGGTGGGGTCGGCATGTTTACTTAGCCACTCACTGCTCTGCACGGGGGAAGAACAGCTTCACCACTGTGGGAAAGTTGGATTTGAAATCCGTGGAGAAGGAAATGGATTACCTTGACGTAGGGGGGCTGTATGTGCATGTGTGTACTGGGACAATGTGTGTGAGTGTATGAGAGAGAGAGAGAGAGAGAGAGTGTGATGGAGTGTAGGGGTGGGTGGGTGGGGGGGGGGGGTTACGGTCTTGTCCCTGCTCCAAGTCCCTGAATACTGCCTGACTTATGGGTCAGGAGGATCCCTCTGCCTGAGTGCCAGCTGGCTGACATGGTGGGGGTCAGGGCGAGGTGGCTGATATCCACGGGGCTGCAATGATCCCTCCCCGGGAGGAGAAAGGATGTACAAAACCCTCCTCTGAGGTCTCAATCCAAACCTCCATCTATCTGCTCTCGGCGGGGGAAGGGGGGGGGGGGGTGAAGCCGGGGTGAAGAGGAGGAAGATGCTTCTGGAACACCTGCCAGGGTCTGTCGGGGCCCCGACAGATGACACTCCGTGGCCACGGCGACAGCTGTGAACAGACCCAGATCACTCCCACAGTCTACACAGGGCTTCAGACAGCCAGGTTCTCGTCATGTTCATTATTCATCAGAAAGTCCTGCTGAGGTCCTCAGTGGAGGATATGAGGTGGGGAAGGACAAGCTGGGACTTTATATGCGAAGCGTTACATAATGTCAGATTTGCCCAGCGAGGAGCGCGAGGCCACTAATATTACATGAGACCTCTCGACGACCGAGGGCTCGAAGTGTTTCGGGTGACAATGGAGTCCTTTTCGGTGGCCTTCAGAAGTGATAATGACGCGCGGTCGCATTGATTCCAGGGAGATCCGATTCGCAGCGAAACCTTGTCTCTTTTTGTCCCTCTCTCTCTCCCTCTCGTCCCCTGGGTGCCCAACTTTCGAAAAGGTTGTGATACACAAAACAGTGTTAAACGTTAAGCGGTGTTAAATGTGGGTTGACTTAAGGATACTCGGAGGCTTGGCTGTGTTGAACTGGAATAATCTTCCTTCTCAGGCTGTGGTAGGGGTTTGACTGAGACCAGGAGCGATGGGAGCATTTAGAACTAATGCCGCCTTGGCTTAGCATCACCTTTGATGTTTGTCCTAGAAATCCATGGTGCTCAGAAGCTACAGTATCTCTCCTGTAGCGGGAACAGAGGAGTCCCTGGGGAGGAAGAGATACCCTAATCCTGCTCCCATCCCCCGTCAGAGGCGAGAGAAGTCAACAGTATGTGGAGGAAAATAAAACAAAATCCTACCGCAGATTTACCTAGGGGGGCCTATCGGATTGTGCTTGATGAAAAATGACTTTACCTGTGCCGTTCATCGGCGCTTTGTTGCCCCGCAGACAAAGCTGCTGGCTGAGGCTGCTGATGATGCATTATGAAAGCAGGCACCTGAGAGCAGAGGAGCCGGGTGCTCGACTCGGGTGAATCAGACGCTGAACCAGCCTGACTGTGTCTGCCTGCGTGCTCTCTCCTGCGTCTCCTCGGACCTGTGGTTCTGCCTGCAGGTGTCTGTCTCGGTGACTTAGGGTCATGCCCAGCGTGGGCCATGCAGCATGTACAGTGTAGTCCAGTGACTGAACAGCAATGCTGGAAGACCCATCCGAGACCATTACGGTTAACTAGTGCACCTTGCAGCACTGCCTGGTCACGCGTCGGAGCACAGCGGGAACCCAGACAGTGGATGTGGAGTTGTTGTATTACGTAAGACTCCATTTTAACGACGCGGTCGGATTATGCTGTTCCTGTCCTTGTTTCCTCTCTCTCTCACTCTTTCTCTCTTTCTCTTTTGTTCTCTCCTGCAGCTGCTGTGTCAGGAACATCTCCCTGGGTGGATTGTACCAGCGCCTCAATTCTAGCAGAGCCCTCCCCCCCCCCCCTCCCCTCAAAAGCGGCCCCCCCTCCCCTCCAGTCCACTCACCAGCAGACAGCCTCCGACCGACATCAAAGGTACCTGGTGCCTCCTCACCTACGCTTCTCCCTCCAACTGCCTTTAATCATCCAATTGAACACGTCATTGAGCCAATTGCTTGACAGAGGGGTTTGCGCTGGATGTTTGAAGTATAGGTAAACTTATACCCGCTCTATTTCTTTTGAAGAACTTATGGTTGACGATTTACAAACAATTAAAAACCTATCCTTGGGGCAATTGCTTATACAGTCATTAGCATGATTGAGGCCACCCAGGCAAATGACCTTAAAATATCCGTCTTAACCCTCCAGTTCTTTTTCTTCTCCTCCCTGCCAGCACATTTTCTAGTATTTAAATAAAGAGACCATGTTTGTTCCGGTCCAGTCTCTAAATGCATATTCCACTGTGTAATTGAGCGTTTGAAGTTTATCAAGTGTGCATTTTGACACTATAAGCGACAGTAATTGCCAGGTGGATATCTCACACCGCAGACCTCCTGTCTGACAGAATACATGTTCCCTTTTCGTATTACCGCTGTAAGTGGTTAATGTCAGAATCACCTATTATTTAAGACAAAAAACAAAAGGCACAGCACCGTACCTGATAAACAGAGCTTCAACCGGAAACGTAAGGAGTCGGTGTGTTCATGAAGTCATGTCTTTCTTCCCCGCAGACTTCAAAGAAGGACAGAAAAGAGGGGTGAAAGGGAAGGAGCTGAACAATGTCTTCATATCTTTCAAGATTTCAATTCGCTACGGTTTTTCCTTTCAGGAATCCCTCTGCTCTACCAACCGGCGGATTAGCATACACTCGAACGTCTTGTAAAGGGAAAGGAGTTCTTTAAATCCCATTGGAGAAGGTTGGTCGGGCCACGAGGCAATTTAAAAAGAACGTTTTCTGCCCCTATACTTCAAACAGGCAAATTGCTTCTGTTACGACATCACCAATACCACTTAGAATATTAGGCATTTATTAGACATGACAACGCACTCTAATCTTGAGTCGTCTGTCACCATGACGCCAATACGTATCGATCCCCGTAGCTAACCCCAGGGGCTGACCAAGTTGCCTCCTCTACTGTACACACTGTACACCTCCAGATAATGAAGGGTTCACCTTGCTGCCGGCCATATTGACTCGTCGTGTCCACTTTGTGTCACATCCGACAACACAGTACATTCTGCTGTTCCAGGCCTTTGTTGTTCCAGCCGGATGTTTATCTCGTTTTTTTGCGTGTGGCAAAACCTCGCATTATATCGTGTTTATGCCACATTTGGCAGTAAAAGCTGTTGTCTTTATGTAGGACTTTTTTTATCCCTGGAGTGGATACGGCTCCAGTGTCTCGCATCGTGATGAAGAAGAACACAGTCAGTCGGTGAAAACAACTCTGTCAGGTCAAACAGCTCGACAGAGGGAGGAGTATCACCCCCCTCCCCCCCCCCCCAATCGGTGGTTGTGTTCAGTGTGAACAATCTCTTAACGTTTTTCAATTCGGTGAGTCATCGTTTGAATATGCTGGGAGGGGGGTGGGGGGGGGGGGAGGGGGGGGGGGATCTCAGGTGGGAGAAGGGCTCCACCCCCACTCTCACCCCAGTCCTGTCCAGATATAGGAGCAGGTGTTTGTAGGTGGTCCTTTGTTCCACTGAGACATGCCTCCTCAGAGGGGTATCAGATGGGTTTAGACAAGGAATTAATTTCGACGGCAATTATAGTCCCTAGAAAGGATAAATCCAGGAAGAGAGAGGGGGGGGGGGGGGGTGAGTGGCGAAGGGATAGGCTGGGATAGCATACCACCCATCCTTAATCAGGTGAGTGTCTCTCCCAGAGATCAGGCCACTGATGGTCTCACTCAATTACACTTAACCACCAACCCCCACCATCCATCCATCCTGGTACCCCCCCGGGCCCAGCTCCACCCCCACCCCACCCCGCCCAGCCCAGCCCCATGTCTGGCCCACACACCACTTCAGGGTTGGGGTGCCTCTCTAATGCCGACAGCCTCTCTTTGTTCCCAGACCCATTAAAGACGGTGTGATTAATTTCCTCTGAAAACCTCTTAGCTGGCCTATCAGGGACTTTCCTTTTTTGAGGTCCTTCTGTGGAAGGCTAATATGAAAGCCGATGTTTGTGGGAGATAGAGGGATATTTGGCACGAGGCTTGCGGCGTTGTGCTTGTTTTCTGTAATCAAATCTCAAGAGGCATTCTTGAGGGGCTGTTGTCAAGAATTTGAACATTTTGTCCCTTGCTTTACCCCTTGCTTCACTGAATTTTTGTGGGAAAAAAAGGAGATTCATTGTCGGGCCACAATACTCCTAAAAACCCCACAAACCAGTTTTCATGAATTGATGAAGTTTCCCTGTGATGCTTTGATGTGGGTGGCCGCTGTACCTCGTCTGACACGCCTCGCCGTAAGAGTGGCAGCATGCAGGAACATTTATTACCTGGCTATTTTTAGCACCGAGGTCTGAAATACATTCATCCTTGAGGAGACTCCCTGCTCTAGCAGTACTGGCGGGCTCTGAGCAAGGTGCTGCAGGGGCTCCGAGGTAGAAAACAACCTCTTTTTCTTCTCTAATTAAAGCTTACCTCGCCCCCCTCAAGAGGGCCGAGTACAATCTAACCTGCTTGCTTTTATGAGGATTATTCCCATTTCTTGTTGATTTCAGACGTTTTCTTTTGAACTCCACGTAGAAGTCCCCTTTCGTTCTCGTAATTACCTCACCACGCAGGCAATGCCTGGCCTTCCAGTGAGCTCAGAGGGCTTACCAGTGTGTGTTTAATGCAGGGAACAACTGCGGTGTGGGTAATTGAGTATCGGGTTAAACACGGTGACCTTGGAGGTCTCCCCTTGGCCCCCGAGTCTCAGCAAGCAATCTGCGAAAGTTTTTTTTCCAACCTGGGCCGTTTTGGCTGAGGGGAATTCTTCAGATTCCCCTCCCCTGCGGGCTCCCCATGGCTATTTAAAGCGAGGAATTTCGTGGCGGTGATAAGCTCCGCAGACGTAGCCAACGTGCCTTCCATGGTCCCTCTGGGACTCAGGAAACGGGGCCCCCACTCTGTGCCCCGCCCCTAGTCCCTAGGGAAGACCAATCATCGGAGCCACTCCAGAGTCTGTCATCAAGTCCGTCCAATCACCATAAGCCTCGCCGAATTCCTTTCAGATACTGAGTGTGGTACAAGGGCAATCTCAAAACGTAAATAAAATGTGGTGCTGCGGGCGGGCCTTTTCCCACCCGCAGGACTGCCGATGATAGCCGTGGAATAAACCTTCCGGACGGGAGTTTGAGCCCGTCCGGAAGGTTGATTCCTTTGAAAGGCAACAGGCGTGTGTTGGCACAGCTTTACTGCTGTGTGATTGTGGGCCTAGCCTCAATCAACCCTCTGTCAGTCTGGGGAATGGAAAAAAGAATCGGAAGCGCCTTCCACCACCACCACCACCACGCTGTCTCTCCCCGCGACTCAGAGCTCAGCTGTGAAATGTGGGCTTCTTGTACGGCGAGCAGAGCGGTGTCAGACCATTCTAGATAAATAAATGATCATTGAGAAACAAACATCAAAGGGGGATTGTGTGCTTCAAAGAGAATAGGAGCCTTGCTCTCCTTCCTGGGGAGAGCAAGGCTTGTGTTTATACCCACCACACAGACACAGACACAGACACACACCTACTGTAATTCAACCTGGTTGGAATTCTAATCAAGACATCTGCATGGCGGAGGCCAAGCCGAGTCCTCTTCACATCTCCTGTCTCTCTGTCTGCTTTGCTCGCTCGCTCTCTCTCTTCTTTCCGCCGTTCTTTTTCGGCCTCTCTCGCTCTCTCTCTCTCTCTCTCTCTCTCTCTCTCTCTCTCTCTCTCTCTCTCTCTCTCTCTCTCTTGCTCTCTCTCTCTCGCCCTCCTTTGCCCGCCGCATAAGCTGATGAAATGTGTTTACAAAGCCCGACGTGGAAGGCTAGCATGTTAGCGTGTCAACTCTTGTTTCTCCAATCTTCCCCCTTCCCTTCCTCCCGGGCCCGTTCCCCTGCTTTAACCCTCCTCTGATCTCCTGCTCTTCTCTCCTCCCTTTTCAGCTCCTCTCCTCCTAGCCATCCGGCTTCCCCCGCTCCCCCTTTCATCTGCTCCGAGAGAGGGATGCCTGTTTTCTAACTCCTCTCCCTCCTCGGTTATCCACTACGTTATCTACTACAGTAAGTGGGGCTTTGCATTTCATATACCCAGTGTTGTGCCTCATTCGTCACTGTGCTCTCAGTTCCCCCGAGCCCATTCCACCAGTAATAATGTACATCGGGAGGATGCTAGTGGCTGCGGGTGTTGTGCGTTTGTTTGCTTAGCCGAAGGTGAGGATGACGGGTAAATGGAGGAGATGGCTGTCGGCGTGGTCGCGTCTGTGAAAGGCTGCGCGTTCCGCCCCGGGAGAATACCCCGTGTTTGCTTTCCAAGAGTTCTGAATGGTCTGCATGTCGTGTGTGCGTACGGCGAGTCAATACATGTCCTGTGCAGACATGTATGGCGGTAACTCTCCTCATCCTGTGCCGACTCCAGGAGTCTGTGTCCAAACAACTGCCATTTGATTGTTGTTTTCGGGGGAAAGTCCATCCTGTCATGTCGTGGTTGTGCCTGGTTGTGGTCGGCGCTGCAGGCCTGTCCTTGTGTTTGGAACGTGTGCAACATCAGCATGATACGTCCATCATTCGGTCCGTGCTGTTCCAACCCAAGTTGTGTTCGGTGTCGTTGTCTTCAGCCTCCGTTTTTCGAACGAGACCAAAACATGCGACCAGCAGCTTCTGGTCATCTGTCTGTATTGACCTGGTGCCCCCTGTCTCCCCCCCCCCCCCCCCCCTCCTCCATGTTGAGTTGCCCAAGACCAGTACCCCCCCCCATCTCTGCCTCAACCTCCACCCCAGCCTCGACCCCCGACCTCAGCCATGGAGGACTATGACGTGCGCTCGGCCGCCAGCATCATGGCGTCCGTGAAGGAGCAGGAGGCTCGCTTTGAGCGCCTCACCCGCGCCCTGGAGGAGGAGCGACGCAACGTCTCGCTGCAGCTGGAGCGCGCCAACCTGCCCTCCGATAGGCTGGCCGGCCCCCACGCCCCGCCCACCAGCCAACCGTTGGCTTGGCAGCAGGCGGTGATGCAGGTAACCTAGCTGTGCCCCCCGCCCGCTTACCCCGCCCCGCCGACACGCCGACCTGTTGCCCGGGCGATCCTGCCATGGCTCGTCTCATTCCACCTCCATCTGAGAGGATGTCATCCCATCGCTCGGTCTGTGGCTCTGTATCTGTGGGTCATCTGTCCAGGGACTTAGCCCTCTTTACCATACACTGAGCTATACCCTGAGCTACACTCCCCTATTGTGATGCTACCGGGCCTTATCTGCTTGTCCGGTTCGGATCCATAGTCCTGGTGGTCCACAGAGCTTTCCAAATCGGTCGTGTGCTTGACAATGGGAACGGGGTGATGACATCAGCCGCTCTCCTTCACCTCCTCCTCGTCTTCCCCCCCCCCCACCCAGGGCTCGTTTTATCTACCCCGCGGGCCGGCTGATTGGATTGAGCCTTTAATCCAGCTCTCGGAGCCTGAAGGACGTTCCGGGTTCTTCCGTGGGCGGAGAGGGAGGGTGGAAAATATGAAATGAGCCTCAAATGCGGCCGCAGGCTGGTGACGTGCAGCCTCTGGTGTCTCTCACAGTCGGCATGGCGATGCCATCTCCTATCAGCTGGTGAGGTTGGGTGTCACGTCTTGAGGACTTCTGGCTCCCTTCTCGCTCTGTTTTCCTCGGCCTCTCCGATACCTCTGTCAGCCTCTCGACGGATTTCCTGTCACGATGGGGGTCAGCGTTTGTTTGTATGGTGGCTGTTTGACCCCCCCCAAAAAAGAGGCTGAAAATGAAGCAAAGCTATGCTGAGGACAACTCTCAGTCTCTGATGTCACTGGTGTGTGTGTTTGTGTCTGTGTGTCTGTGTGTGTGTGCCCGTGTTTTCCACGCCCCCTCCGCACTCCTCCCCACTCATAAACAGGGCGTGATTTACACGACCGCTGTTTAACATGACAGCTCGTGAAATAGCTCGCTCTTTTACGCACGGCGGGCCGTCCCCCGCCTCGATCGCTCACGGCCCGCCGATCGAGCGCCGAGGTGCAAGGCTGCGCCCGTCGACGAGGGGGGTCAATTGGGCGGAACCGGGGGCGCCTTCGGCGGGCTCGACGCGGGCTCGCACGGCCATCGCATCGATGCGCCCGCTCGTGAGCTGTCAGGAACGACATGGCTGGTTGGATGCGGAGGCTGGCTGTGTAATTACCTGATGGGGGGGATGAGAGGACAGGTAGATGTTGATCTCTGCCGGGGCCCGCGGGGACTCTGGGAAGCCGCGGGTGTGCGTGGATCGGCAGAGTCGCTCAGACGAGAGTGTGTGTGTGTGTGTGTGTGTGTGTGTGTGCGTGCGTGGTTTAACTTTAACGTAATGAGGTTGTCTGAGTGATGAGGAGAGGACCCACCCAGCTGCTCTCTGTCTCGCTCTCTGTCTCTCTCTGTCTCTCTCTCTCTCTCTGTCTCTGTCTGTCTCTCTCTGTCTCTGTCTGTCTGTCTCTCTCTCTCTCTCTCTCTGTCTCTCTCTCTCTGTCTCTCTCTCTCCCTCTCTCTCATGATTAATGGAATGGTGAGCGAATGCTTAATGAATATGATTGCGCCATCGATTCAGATAGAGCTCTCATACACTCCCAGCTTTAACTGGCGCCCTACACCGTTTAGTCACATGGTCTCTGGACAAATGTCACGTGTGCGAATCCTGTGTGGAGTACAGATGTCAGTAGAGCGTGTGCCTGGCCCGTTGTAGGGCTGGAGGCTTTTAGAGGAGCTGGCGGAAGCGTCTCGTAGCCGTCCCAATGATTCATGTTGCTCCTGGTGAGAGGATTATCGGCGCGGTCATCAAAACATGAAAGCCCATTTATAATCCCCCCCCCCCCCCCCCCCCCTCCTCAACCCCATCCCATATTAATATCAACAACACGGGCTAGCTAGCTGTAGCTTTGAAAGGACAGTAGTTTGGTGTGTGTTTACACTTTCTCCTCTGGTAGGATTACTCGGATGTGAAGTGGAGCTCAGTGGGTGTACGGGCAGGGGGTCACATCTTGTAAACAACGCCGACCTATTTTCCCCCGGATCTTTTCAGATCGTTATCGTTAAACACTTACTGAATTACCACAACCGACAGGACTGAGACTGGGTCTATTGGCAAGTGTTTCCGAAGGCACACCCAGACGAGGCTGCCAGACACCGTATGCATGTGCCTTTGATGGAATTATCTACAGGGACTCGCTGAGGCAAAGCGTGTCATTGAATCCTCACTCCTCACAAAACTGAACGGCCTCGAGCGCAGATGACCGGGGGGGGGGGGGGACATTGAAAACCCATGTCCCCTTCTTCATGTGGGGTCAGGTTGCCCTGTGGTAAATTGATTTGGGCCCGGGAGAAGCTCGATGATGAGGAATCTGAAGGGTCAAGTGGTGAATGGCGAGACACACACAGATCCGTGGGAGTGTGGAGTCTATCAGATGCCACTCAGCCCAGTCTGTCTGTCTGTCTGTCTGGCTGGCTGTCTGGCTGGCTGTCTGTCTGGCCCTCGGGGGACAAGGTGACCTCATTTCACAGGCCGGACAGCCAGCATCTTATCTACTGGCCACACTCATCAACACTCGATTATCTTCGAACGCATTCAGAGGAGATTTCCGCGGCTCCGAAGGCACGACCTTGTTGAGACGGGAGAGCGGTCTATACTTCTGGAGCCTTCCGGGGGGTGACTTTGCTATACTGTATACCGAGGTGGAGCTAGCAGCGGGGAACCGGAGGCACAGCGCAGCCTCTCTCTCTCTCTCTCTCTCTGAAAATGTTTCGTAACGTTTTTTTCAAAGAGCTGTGAGCTCTGGAGGAAGAGTGGAGCCTTTGATCTCAGAGCTGTCTGTGGGTTGGATGTATGGACATGGTCTTGTGATGGCACCCCCGAACCACACACACACACACACACAGATACACACACCCACCCTGCTCCCTTCCCAGCAATGCCGAGACACAATGGACACAAAGGGCTCAGGGTGCTATAGCGACGGCAGATATATCCCTTGCTGGTTGGCCCTGGGAGCCCCCTCTGTGCTCTCGTAAATCACCTGCCTAACAATGAGCCTCAGTCCTCCCTCTCCCCTCCCTCTCCCTCTCCCTCTCCCCACCTCACACCCTCCTTCTCCTGACCCCACACCCCTCCCGCTCTGCTCCCAGTGCCGTCAGGAACTTGCCTGCCCTAAATGTGTAATTACCTCTGTGTAAAAACGCCTGTTTTGTTTTGGTGTATTTTGTTCGCCTCCACACTGTTTTCCAGGCCCCCCTGACTACACTCACATCCCCCTCTCTCTCTCTCTCTCTCTCTCTCTCTCTCTCTCTCTCTCTCTCTCTCTCTCTAGACTCTTTCATATGACTTGATACTTTTTTTCTCTCGTGAAATGCCCTCGGAACAGCAATAGACACGTTCGGGAGTAGTGCGCCGTTTGGAAGAATGAGCACGGGAGAAGCCTTTCCTCTCTCGCTCCCCTCCCTCGTCGTGTCAAGTGGAGGCACCGGGCCGTGAGCTACAGGGAGACCGGTGAGGAGGTCAAAGACTCCCGCTGTCCCAGTTCACCGCTCCAACGGGCTCTGTAGGACAGGGATTTGCACTCTTTCTGTAAGACGGAGAGAGGGATGTAGAGGGGGGGGGGGGTGGAGAAGAAGAGGAGGAAGGGAGGAGGACAGAGAGGGAGAGCGGATGGCAGACATGCGCTATAGTGCGGCAGGAGGCTCTTTATTCCTGGAGGCCTCCTCTAAAGCCTTCATGTTTCATATTAGGCCCGCGGCTCGTCTACTTAATGCCTGTTCTGGTGCAGCTCCCTGTCATTCAGTCACAACCCATTAAACCGTTCCATTCACTGAAAGCACTAAGAGTTCCTGAAAATCACTTCCACCGTACACTTGGAAAGGTCTGAATGTGGCAGCTATATTCCTGTCTAGGCAGTGAGTGTGTGAGCGCGTGTGAGCGTGTGTGAGTGTGTGTGAGTGTGTGTGAGTGTGTGTGAGCGCGTGTGAGCGAGTGCGAGCGTGTGTGAGTGTGTGTGAGCGCGTGTGAGCGCGTGTGAGCGCGTGTGAGCGTGTGTGAGCGTGTGTGTGAGTGTGTGAGCGCGTGTGAGTGTCTGTGCGTGTTTGCTTGCGACCCGGAGATGCCAATGATGGTCTAAACAGACCGTGCCGAGGTGGTCCAAGAGATGTCCGGTTAAGGACTCGCCCATGTGTTTAGCATGAGAGAGGATGTTCACCTTTACGGGAACCCTCAGGAATGTGACCTTCGGCCCCCCTCGGGAGACGGTGAACCAGAGCGGAGCGAGGCTGGACGCTCATCCTCTGATTGAAAGTCCAAATTGAAACCAGTCGGAATGCAGATGAGCTTTGTAGTTTCACGAGGTGTTTTGGCCTTCAAAGCCTTGATTTCATTAGGTTCGGACGTTTTAAGGTACTGGAGCGACAGTTTTATAGAGTGAGTTACAAGCATGTAAACGGTGGGAAAATGAGGACCAGAGGTGGCAGTGAACCATGTTTTGGGTTTGAGATGTTGGGTAAATAGTATCGTCTGGGTTGTTAGAGAGGTAACATCTCCAACACGAGGCTTGTTCTGGTTAGTTGAGCTGAGCTGGGGCGGGCTGGACTAGCTGGGTAAGTGAGTGTATTACCCCAGTGTCTAGGCCTGCCCTGGGGCAACATTAATATGTCAGCGGATTACAAAGAGGGCAGAATGCCAAATCAGGTCTGGAATGTGGCCTGTCTCTCACATGTCTCTGAGAACGGCAGATGGAGGGATGGAGGGACGGAGGGAGGAAATTGTTCAAGCCAGTGAAGGAATGTTTCAGAGAGGAAGCTGCTGCCCCTTCATGCCCCTCTCTCTCTCTCTCTCTCTCTCCTCTCTCTCTCTCTCTCTGTCTCTCTCTCTCTCTCTCTCTCTCTCTTATCTCTCTCTCTCCTCTCTCTCCTCTCTCTCTCTCTCTCTCTCCCCCCCCCCCCCTCTCTCTCTCTCTCTCTCTCTCTCTTATCTCTCTCTCTGTCTCTTGTCTCTCTTTCTCTCTCACTCTCTGTCTCTCTCTGCTTCATTTACTCACCTCGGGTCTGGTCTGAACATGCGCACACCACACACACACACACATAGAGCTACTGTACATCCTCATAATACTGTACAATCTCACAGACACACACACATGCACAAACACATTGTGACTCACAGACACACACACACACATTCAAAGTGGGGAAATGATGTGAGAGACAGCTCAAGCATAAACCAACATGATTTTCATCCACAATTTTTGTTTTTGCTTTCATATTTATGCAATATGTTGTTGCTGTTTATATGTCACATTGTATTTTCGCCACTTTCCATACCTTCCAAACTCTGTCAGAAGCTTTGTTAAGTTTTATTGGACTAAATTGGGAGAGTGATTGCCTCACTAAAACTCAGACTCACCAAGTACAATAATCTTCTATCTCGCTGAGTTGTCATTTCTTCCAGGGAAGTAAGATCATAACGCTGAAATTCATTAAATTCCCATTTTTGCAAGCTCTGCTACAACACAAATATAGCCAAAATGTGGGTTGCTTGCGCATACAGTCGCTTGCTCGCGCACGAGCACGATTCCTCAACCTGTGTTTTGGTCTCTCCCCCCTCCCCTCTCTTTCCTCTCTCTCATTCTCTCACACAACCCCATCTCTCCGTTACTCCGCATCTCTCTCCCCCTTCCACACCTCCTCCTCGGACACGTCGGAAGCAGAAACGAGGCTGTAACAGATGCAGTCTTGTTTGGAGGTTGCGTGCTGTCCCTCTGCACTGTGTTACAGCTCGTCAGGATTCACACCATCTGTTCTCCATGTTTAGCCGCGCAGTGCCACCTCATCACAGAGTACTCTACTTTCCCATAAGGCTACCTCATCGCACAGTACTGTTCATCCTCACAGAGCTACATCCTCATAGAGCTACATCCTCACAGAGCTACATCCTCATAAAGCTACATCCTCATAGAGCTACATCCTCATAGAGCTACATCCTCATAGAGCTACATCCTCATAGAGCTACATCCTCATAGAGCTACATCCTCATAGAGCTACATCCTCATAGAGCTACATTCTTACAGAGCTACATCCTCACAGAGCTACATCCTCATAGAGCTACATCCTCATAGAGCTACATCCTCATAGAGCTACATCCTCATAGAGCTACATTCTTACAGAGCTACATCCTCACAGAGCTACATCCTCATAGAGCTACATCCTCACAGAGCTACATCCTCACAGAGCTACATCCTCATAGAGCTACATCCTTACATAGCTACATCCTCACAGAGCTACATCCTCATAGAGCTACATCCTCACAGAGCTACATCCTCATAGAGCTACATCCTCATAGAGCTACATCCTTACATAGCTACATCCTTACAGAGCTACATCCTCATAGAGCTACATGCTCATAGAGCTACATGCTCATAGAGCTACATCCTCATAGAGCTACATCCTTACATAGCTACATCCTTACAGAGCTACATCCTCATAGAGCTACATGCTCATAGAGCTACATCCTCATAGAGCTACATCCTCATAGAGCTACATCCTCATAGAGCTACATCCTTACATAGCTACATCCTCATAGAGCTACATCCTATAGAGCTACATCCTATAGAGCTACATCCTCCTAGAGCTACATCCTATAGAGCTACATCCTCCTAGAGCTACATCCTATAGAGCTACATCCTCCTAGAGCTACATCCTCACAGAGCTACATCCTCACAGAGCTACATCCTCACAGAGCTACATCCTCACAGAGCTACATGCTCATAGAGCTACATCCTCATAGAGCTACATCCTCCTAGAGCTACATCCTATAGAGCTACATCCTCCTAGAGCTACATCCTCCTAGAGCTACATCCTCATTGTAGTGTTCCTCCTGATGGGACAGTAGGGGGAGGGTATAGCTCAGAGCTTAGAGCATTAGAACGCAGATCAAGGGGTCACAGGTTCAAAGCCCCTGCTGTACTGTACGTGGC
>CM042864.1:5383101-5485601 GCA_023658055.1 Thaleichthys pacificus
TGGGAAGGGAGAGGTGGTGCGGAGAGAGGGGTTATGGGCGGGGTGGGTGAAATACCAGGCAGTCCTCGGCGCCATACCAGGCGATCGTGAAGAGCCCTCTCTCGTGACCCCCTCGGCAGGCCCACGCCCAGGCCAGGCTATCCCTCTCTCTCCCCCTCCGGGGCTCTGACGGAGCCGTGTCGCCTGCTTTCCTGGCCAGACTGCCAAGCATCCGTCGTCAACTGATGGTATTAAAAAGAGGAGCGATGTGGCAGGCGTGGAGATGGATGCTCTCTCAACTGTCTGTGTTTGGGGAGACAGCGCTGGCCTTGGAAGAGGAACAGCAGCAGTGCATTAATGAGACAGGGGGGCCTTATTATCTGGGTGTGTGTGTGTGTTCCCTTCCGGGAGCTGCCACTTGCTATTATGGTGTGTGTGTGTGTGTGTGTTTGTTTCTCCAAAAGAACTGTAAGCAGTCCTACATTTCATGCAAATCCCCCCCGCATGCGTCGATGCTGCTTTGTGGGTTACACTTTGTCGCGCAAACTTCTCTGCCTCCTTTGACTCTTCAACGGGCTGTGATTGAGAGGGCTTCCCCTTCACACTCTCCCCCCCTGCTGAGAAATAAATCATGGAGAGACGCACAGACGGATTCAGCTCCGCTCCACACACACAAAAACACACGCACACACAAATACCCCCAAAAAACACAAACAAACAACGTTACCGGCGGCGACAGAGAAGCAGCCATTGTATACCCTCGCAGTGCTTATTTACTCAGCGTGCGTCTGTCCGAGGGGACGAGGGGGGAGTCTGGCTTCCGTGAGGAATGGGTGTCTTCCTCTCCCAGCCTGAGTGTTGTGCCCTCTCCTCGTACCCTCTCCTCGTACCCTCTCCTCGTACCCTCTCCTCGTACCCTCTCCTCGTACCCTCTCCTGGTCCCTATCCATCTGTCCTGCTGGGGTCTGTTCCACAGAAGCATGTTTCAGATGATCCTGATAACAGAGGGACAGTCCCCGGAGCTAACTATGCTCCTGGAGGACAACCAGATGTCTGTGTGTGCGTGTGCGTGCGTGTGTGTGTGTGTGTGCGTGTGAGTGTGCGTGTGTGTGTGTCTGTGTGTGTGTGTGTGTGTGTGTGGAGGAAGGTGTGACTAGGGGTTGTCAGGATGTGTGTCCGTCCGAATGGCAGGAGACAAGCCAGGATTATTGAGGCATCATTGAGGGCCCTCCTGTCTCTGACTCTCTTTCCTCACAGCCCGACTCGACTCAGTCTGCCTCCGACTCTATCTGGACCAGCTGATAAAGGAGATGGGAATGCTTTTTGTCCTGTGTGTGTGTGTGTGTGTGTGTAAGGTGTCAGTGCTATAATTGGCTCTCGGACAGAAGCTGAGGGAAAAGGTGCAGATGTGACAGTTTTTGGGCAGCGCCATGGCAACGGCAGTGGACTTGGACTTTGGCGACCCTGAACCGTGTGATTAATGTCCCTGTAGGCTAGAGTTTGGCAGGCAGCTCCACATGTTTACTTTGTTTTCGTTCTCCTGCCCGGAGAAAGGCAGTTATTTACTAGCGTCAATACAGAAATGGCATGGCTGCTCGACGAATGAATAAGGGAACGTATAGATACTCAGAGTCCCCCAGAACTGCTGTAAAGAAACCACATTGTTCTTCAATACACCATCTACGACAACAGTGCTCAAGAAAATATTGAGCCGGGGAGTCAGGGATTTAATTTCCGGGCGAAGTAGGGAAGAAAAAAAAAGAGAGATTGTTTAAGTGCTTCAGTAGGACCCTGAAAACTCAAACAAGTTCTGAAGGCAGCCTATATGATTAGGCCTGATTGATAGATAGACGTGATCAGTGTGATTTGTCTCGGGTAGATCACTACGACGGCCATCGACCGGCCCGATCGATTGGGATCTCGAGTGGGTGTTCGTGCCTCCCTCTCCTGCCTCCCTCACTCTGCTCTGCGCCGTTCGTTGTAGGCTGGGATCTGTTCCGAGAATAACACTTTGACAGTCATGTATGGTTTCTATAGCCCCCCCCACCCCCCCTCCCCTCTCCCCACTGCAGCTGGGGAGCTCTTAAAGGGGCCCTGAGGGGGGAGGTCAAAGTCCTCAGAAGGCTCCCTTCAACCAGAAACACGGGGACAAATGCCAGCATCCCCCCCCCCCCCCTCCCTCCTCCTCCTCAAAGCAGCACCAGCCATATTGAATGGGTCAAAACACACAACATGGCCGCAGGGGGGCCGGGGGGGGGGGGGGGGGGTTCAGGGAGGGCAGCTCTGGAGCTGTAAACGAGCAGGGCCCGCACTCGCGAAATGTGTTTAGTCTAGAACGTTCCTCAGCGAGAGTGCCCCCCGCTTCCTGTCTCGTGGAAGGGTCCCGCAAGAGGGAGCGAGGGAGGGAAGGAGGAAAAGAGGGAGATTGGGAAGGGAGGGAGGGAGATTGGGAGGGAGGGAGGACTGGACCCCATCGATCCTCCATCATCACACCATCTGTCTCGTGCTGCCTTGTGGGATTAATGCTTCCCTCCGACAGCTCTTTAGCGAGGCTCCGTGAGTGCGGACTGGCCCTTCAGATTAGAGAGACGTGCTGGAAAACGTAGGCCTGCAGTCTGCGCGTAAGCACCGTTAACAAGCACAATGGCGGGGAGAAACGGGAGAGCCTTTTTCCGTTTGTCACGGGTCGGGCGGCAGTTGAGACGTTGCGATGAGGTTGACCGCTTCGTTAGAACGCTGTTTGGAACTTTCCCCCTTCAGCGGCGCACAATGGAGACCGTTACTACTGATGGCCTGTGTCCAGGGAGAGAGGAGGGAGGGAGGGAGGGAGAGGGGGAGGGAGGGAGAGAGGGGGGAGGGAGGGAGGGAGAGAGGAGGGAGAGAGGGGGAGGGAGGGAGGGAGAGAGGAGGGCGAGAGGGAGGAGGGAGGGAGAGAGAGACGGAGGGAGAGAGGGGGGAGGGAGGGAGGGAGGGAGGGAGAGAGGAGGGAGGAGGGAGAGAGGGGGAGGAGTGAGAGAGAGAGAGAGGAGGGAGGAGGGAGAGAGGGAGAGAGGGGAGGGAGGGAGAGAGGAGGGAGAGAGGGAGGAGGGAGGGAGAGGAGACAGGAGGGAGGGTGGAGAGAAGGACGAGAGAGGGAGGAGAGAGGGAGAAGAGAGGGGAGCGGGGAGAAAGGAGGGAGAAAGGAAGGATCAAGGGAAAGACAGAAACAGTGTGAGAGAGTGAGGGAGGGAGAGAGAGGGTGAGAGACTGAAGGAGGAAGAGGGTAAGCGATTGAGAGGTGAGAGCCCTAGATAGGATGAGAGACCGAGAGAGATGACGAGCAGAAAGAGACAGAAAGAGAGAGAGAGAGAGAGACGAGGAGAGAGAGAGAGAGACAGAGAAGAGAGACAGAAGAGAGAGAGAGAGAGAGAGGGTGAGACCAAAGTGTGAGAGGGCCAAATCCCCACGGTCACTTCACACAGCCATAGAGCCAGACACTCAGAATGCCTCTCTCGTAGTCAGCGGCCATCTCCAGCCCTGACTCAGCCCCAGCACACACACACACATGCACACACACACACACACACACACACATATGCAGATGAGAAGCAAAGCGTTCAGCCAAAACCGAGAAACCCACCCCAAAGGAAGGGTTTTGAAGGTTCGCTTCTCACCTCCTAGCGTGCAGATATGCAGACAACGCTTCAATACAGCGTCTAACAATAGAAGCATCCAGATACCGTGGCCAGCTGCCATGTGTCGTTACGTGTGATGGCACGCCATGGTTTACGCATCTCCTCCTCTGCCCCGCGTCCACGCTCGCCGCGTTGCCCCGACCCCCCGGAGGCACAAAAGAGCGAGGGTGCCAGTCATACATTCCTCCAGGCTGACGAAGCTGCTCCGGTACGGCCACCGGACCATAGCTCCTCACCCGCCGCTCCTCTGCCCTTCCCCGAGCCCCGCTACATGCCTAAACGCATGGCTAAATACCCCATCCACCCCACCTTCAGCCTCCCCCGGCCCCTCTCATCCTCTGTCCTCCATATCTGAGTGTGTTAAAGGGCTGTGAAGGGGGGCTTGGTGTGGTGTTGGTATGGGCTGTGTGTGTGTGGAGATGGTTGAAGGTAACTGGCATTCACACCCAGCCCCGGGTGGATTACTGAACGCTGACAGCACCCTGGCACCAAATATTTATGCGACTTAAGTCTTTGTTTTAATGGAAGAGATTATTACGGATTATATTCGTCTGTAAGTCAAATAAATATTTACAGAGGCGCTTTTGGAGTGTGCTGTATTTGTAGACCCACGAGGCTCGAGTGGACGTCCACCGAAATAACTCGGAAGATATTTCCGTCCGCTGTTTTTGTCTGTACCCAATGATTCAGTCTGAGGCTTTTTCTTGGTGAGAGAAAGACAATGTTTGAAGAATGATGCCACATCCCCGTGTTCATAATAATAATAATAATGCATTGTATTTAAATTGCACTCTATATTTAAGCAGTCTGCGAGTGCTACGTGTTGACGAATTACAGCCTGTATTATTCTCGCCGAACCTTTGGCCTCAAACTTCACTACAGTCTGATAAGTATTTGTTTCTGTATGGCTGCTAGCCGTTGCCGTTGGTTACCAGGCTGGGTCCTGGGAGGCCCTAACAGTCTGCCAGATTGGCAGTTGAGGAGCCGGACAAATAACCTTTTTTCTTTTTCTTTTTTCTTTTCTCAAAAATGTGAACGTGTTGAAGAATGTGTGCTAAATCCAGAGAAGGTTCTGGAAGTTAAGCAAACAAAGGTTGTTGACGCAGACCTCTTGAGTTCCCAGATTCTTTCCATCATACTCGGTACAGTTAAGAGACGGCTTGGTTCAATAAGCCCTCGCTCCTAGTGAAATTGAGTGTGAGTAGAATAGAGTGAAATAAAGAAAGATAAATAATGAAGGAGAAAGAGAGAGAGAGACTGACTGAGACAAAGAGAGACGCAGAGAGACGCAGAGAGACACAGACAGACACAGAGAGACACAGACAGACACAGACAGACACAGACAGACACAGAGAGACACAGAGAGACACAGAGAGACACAGACAGACACAGACAGACACAGACAGACACAGAGAGACACAGAGAGACACAGAGAGACACAGACAGACACAGACAGACACAGACAGACACAGACAGACACAGACAGACAGACACAGACAGACACAGACAGACACAGACAGACACAGACAGAGAGAGTTATGGAGGGGAGCAGTAGTTCCTGTGTAGGAGTGGGCAGCTGTGATGCAGCCGGGGTCTCCAGTGTTTCCCTGTCCTGAGGGGGACTGCAGGGAGTGTCTGGGGTCACGGAACAGCTACATTCCAGACTCCTCTGTTCAGATGCTGGGAGAGAGCTCAATGGTACCCCTCCCCACCCTCTCTCTCCCCCATCCAACCCCCCAGCCTCACGTCTCTGGAGCCTGTCACAAGCAGGGGGCTCTGGCAGAACCGCCGACAGCTAATTGAAGCGTGTAGCGTCTGGACCTGGCCTGGGACAGCATGTTTTCAAAGCTTCCTTGTGCGTCGCATTAGTGTCACTTACCATGCAGGCTAGGCTAGTCACGGGGGACCTGTGTGTTTGTGTGTTCCCTCTCTCTCTCTCTCTCTCTCTCTCTCTCTCTCTCTCTGTGTGTGTTCCTATCCTTGACATGAGGTGTAACACAGTCTGGTCAGAGTCCTCTTAGTTGAGTTAGAAGGGTGACTATGCCACAATGAGCCTCTCAGGCTTTGAACATACCTTACCATCTGTTGTCTCGAATGAGACGATGACAACGCTCGATAAACCTGGGAAGCGGGCTGACTCTTGAGGTTAACATTTTGATCACGTTACAGTTTCTCCCACTCGTGTGTTGTGGCCGGCCTTCATTTCCTTTTCCCTCCTTGAGCCACATCAAACGAACCCAGAACTGGACCCAGGCCTATGCTTATTGACGCAAACCCTCGACAGGGCCGGAGGAACTTGAAAGGAGACGCTGACCATCACAGGGAGAACGTGAAAGCTGTGGGCGCGCTCCGGCCACCAGAACCTTGCGGCGGGGTCAATAACAGTGTTCTCTTCAAAGCCTGCGGTTCGAGTGAGGCGTTGAGCACCCGCTGGACACTGGGCCAGGCTGTCCTCCCCGGTCACCGCTTCTGAAACGACGTTCCCCCCTCCTATACAATCACAGCTAGGCAGGCTGCAGGCCTGGCATCGTCCGCGCCCGCAGCCCTGTGCCTGGAAACCTTGTACCGTGGCAGACACACAGCCCCTCTCTGCACTCCCCAGAACACAACCAGCAAACCTAATTATCCCTGCCTCTGCCCTCCCCGCCGCAGCACCCAGCAGCTCTCCTCCTCTCCCCCCCCCCCCTCTCTCCCTCCTGCTTGTCTCTCTGCCGCTGCCGCGAGGGCTCTCCTGCTCCTGAGTGTGTGTGTGTGGCGGGGGGGGGGGCGGGGGACACACACAGATGGGGTAAGCCCTTTGCCAATTTGTGTAGGATTCAACGAGGTGTCTTGTCCAAAGTGAAGCTCGGGCGTGCGTTTGAGCCGGCATGTTTGGCTGGGAGGGGGACCAGAGGTGGGAGGTGTGTGGATGAGGCCCTTGCAGATGAGGCTTCGTTTCCTGCCAGCCTGCTGCAGATAAGCCGGCTAGAGAGAAGAGCGGGTCCATGCGACGCTAAGGCGTGCGCGCGCGCGCGCGGTAGCTAACGCGTGTGAACAATTTTGTTTTTGTATCGTATTGTACTGTGTGCGCACGTGCATATGTGCGTGTGCGCGAGCGTGCGTTTGTGAACGAAAGTTGTGCTAGCGGCAGCACTGCAGCACAGGACAGGACAATTTGCTGTGGACCTGAACTGGGTCAGCTAGCTCCAGTAGAGAAGCTACCACTTTCCCTCTGAGGAGAGACCGAGACACACCCACACACACACACAGCCCGGCAGCCTCTCCCCAGATCAGGCCTTCAGGACCAGGACACATGCACCCAGCTAACCCTCTCTATCAGGCTACACAGTAAGTTGTTTGCTAGGCTAAATATCTTGTTTCAGAGCTATCGAATAACCCTATAGGACTTCTCAAGTGGGTCTTGATGCCTCATACAGTGCTGCTGGTGAGTCGGGTGGTTGCGTTCCTCAAATAGGGATAGTGTAGTGTTACCACAGGAAAAAAGCAGTGAATGGGATTCATATCTGTGCTCTTTGAACTTTGGTTCGGATCGTTAACTTTTTTTCCCTCCCGAGCGAGTTGAAGTGGCTGTTGTGGTTGGCAAGCTGTAGCGTGCACGTCCCCTCGAGCCGGCGAGCCGCACTGATTCGGTTAGCGGCAAGTCTCTCCCCCATCAAAGACCTGTCTTTGGAACGGGTCTCTCTCTCTCTCTAATGGGCTGCGGGCATCCCACTCATTACGCCACGCGGGAGAGACGACCTCGGAGATGGAGGACGCTGGTGTGTCTCCGAGGCGTTCCACGCGACGGGATACGGCGAGAGCCGCGTTGTCACCGTTCTCTTTTTTTGCGGGTTTTGAGACGCGTCGGCGAGGAGGCCTGCGTCTCCTCATCGCCGGCGCTCTTGTCATGCCTAACGTGTGTGTGTGTGTTCATGTCTGTCGTGTGTGTGTGTGTGTGCTCGAGTCGGCTTTGAGTGCGTGTGTTTATGTCTGTCATGTGTGTGTTTGTGTGTTCATGTCTGTGTCGTGTGTGTTCATGTGTGCTTTGTTTGTTTCTGTGTGTGTGTGTGTGTGCGCGCGCGATATGACAGGGTAGGATTCCAAAGCAATTACACAGACCAATTTCCCGTCACCATGACAGCACTTGGTGGGTAAAGGGGGATTTTGCGTTGGTGCTTCTATGGTGGTCTTTGTTTTGACGTCAGTTACATTGTTCCGGTTAGCTCAGGTTGGTTCAGGTGTTTTCCTGTTCGAGAGCGACCACTAATCTCCTTTTGTTTGCTTTGAGAGCACAGGTAGTGTGAGCTTTCCACGGCGTTCCGTCAACTCTCAAATTCCCCGGGATTTGCATAAATGAGCTTAATGCTCATTCACAGGACTCATTGTGGATGGAATCAGGAATGCCCCCTCGTTTCCTCTCGTCAGACTATCCAAAACTGAGTCATTTTAGTTTTGTCATGCAAAGCCGAAATAGAATGTCCGGCGCTGGCCTAATACCTCAAATGATTCATGATCCATTTGATGTGCTGTCTTGTTCACCCTCTCTCTCTCTCTCTCTCTTTCTCTTTCTCTCTCTTTTCTCTCTCTCTCTCTCTCTCTCTCTCTCTCTCTCTCTCTCTCTCTCTCTCTCTCTCTCTCTCTCTCTCTCTCTCTCCCTCCCTCCAGTCACATGTCTGGAAGCTTCTGGTAGAGCTGTTGAGTGGAGGCTGCCAACAGTAACGGATTAAGCTGTTTGCCTCAAATGACGAGCTAGCTCTCACTCTGCTGCAGCATACTGCTAGCAACAATATACTGTTAGCCTTCCCAGGGCTCTCTTCTGGGTTTTCATTTTGGCTGTTGGAAAGGTACTAAACCTTCTGGCAGGATCCAGTCTCTCAGTGTGGGAGAGATGTGAGCACCTTGTCACCATATGGGGGCTGGAATTCCACTCAAGTGTTCACTAATCTCCACAACATGAGGAATTTGGAGTCCTTGTTTTGTTTTTTTACAGCAGAAAATAGCAATCTGCCTACCATGTGACTTAAGGGTTTGGCACTAGGAGGTGATGCAGCAGTTTCGGCTCAGCTCAAGTTTGAAGGGGTCATGGATGAGAAGAGAGTGTGTGTGTTTGGCTTACTCTGAGGTCAATAGGGAGTGGAGCACTTCCTCTGTGGAGAGAAGTAGGGTGTGGCCATCACATGAGCGTCCTGGGAAGGGAAGAGTTAACCACAGGGCGACTGGGAAGTCTAGGCTACTAAATGGCTGCTGTCAGTTCAAGGCTGCCTGCTTGGCGTTTTAGATGACGTTCGCTGGCCTCGCTTTTGTTCTTTGTCACTGATATTCGCCAACAATGAAGTCTTTTTAGAACAAGCACACTCCAGGAAAAACAGTCGTTCAAACATGAAAGTGTTATCTTTTGGGATTAGCAGTTTAATTATCAAATTCCAACAGCCATGTACTTACCCTAAGGATGTGCTGTTCTGGCTTTTGTCGCTAAAGAACGGAGTTTGATTCCAATTGTCTTTGAAAGTATTCCGTTTCAAGAATGCTGCTTCCAGCAATGGGAACTTATTCCTCCTTTTAAGGGGTCGGATAAAAGCTATAAAGATAACCCTTGTTTATGTTACCATCCCATAATAACTGATTGTTATTGTTGGTCTGACTGGGATTTATGCTGGCTGAGATGTTTCGTGTTGGGGGGCAGTTGTCTTCATGTGGCGTGGCTATGTGCCTACACTGCAGTGTATGGGGTCAATGTGTTTTCCAGGGAGGGGAACATTTTTGTGGGGTTTTTCGACAAATTCCCCCCACCCACACACAATCATTCCCGGGGATCTTTCTCCCTTCAGTTGCATTCCAGAGGTTTGAGCCCAGTCTTTAAATATCAGCCACGCCATGTCTGTTTACTAAAACGCATCCTTCGCCGGCTGAAATAGCAGCGTTTTCATCATTTTCAGATATTGTCTGGCTCGTTTCCTAAGACCAATGGACTAATGGCCTGCAATATGTCCTAGAGTCTCCTTCCTCGTGTTTCCTCCCTCGCTGACCCGTTTACCCAGGCCCCAGCCAGGCTGAGCAACAATCTGCCTCATCTGAAACATCCACCATGACCGGGGCATTCCACCACGCATCGGATCTGTCCAGAGAAGTTTTGTGGTTAGAAAAAAATCGAGTCTCCACCGATAAACAAACCCGTGGACTCTAGAGAATACAAGACTAGATTGAGTCTGTCCGCTCTGGCTCCTTGTGTGATTGGCCCGGTGCCCGCGTGCCATCCTGCTAAGCGTCGGCGGGCACGCGAAGTCTCCGCCGGCGTCAGTGGACCTCTTTATTGCCGTCCTAATGGAATCACAGGGCTTGAGCCTGGGCTGGACGTGAAACAATCAATGGTTGTCATTTCCATTTGATTACATGGCAGAGACATGCGTTCTGATCGGTGCCTGTTATCATCCGGTGGTTGGGGGGGGGGGGGGGGGAGGGGGGGGGGGGGGGAGTTTAGAGCTTGGATTTCATTTTATCGGGGGGGCCCATCTAGCTTGGAGATGCTCTAAAGTAATTGCAGTGAATACTGGAATTGCTCGGGCCTGCAAGGAAGGGGGACTGCCCCCCCCCTCCTCTCCCTGCAAGGAAGGGGTACTGCCCCCCCCCCCCCCCCCCCCTCCCTCTCCCCGCTCCACTTCCTGCTGCAGCATCCACACTAATCCTGTTTCAGCAACAGCCGCTGTGCGCCTGTTTTCTTCCCCTGCATCCGTGATGATGTCAGATGTTGTGTCGTGGGATCGGAGACGATGCCCGGCCAATGGTAATGCTGAGAAACAAGTCTGGCGTTCAGCTTGACGCAAGTGAGATTTCCAGTTTTCTACAAACACCTCTGTGTAAGCACTGATCTCCCCGTGTTGGGGTCCCCATGCCTGCTGATGCGTGGAGGGAGAGGTGAGCTGGGAGAAGGAAGGACACGGGTCCGAGCCCTGCTGTGCGCTCTGCTGTCTCGTACAGGACATTTACATTTAACATTTTAGTCATTTAGCAGACGCTCTTATCCAGAGCGACTTACAGTAAGTACAGGGACTTTCCCCCCGAGGCGGAAGTAGGGTGAAGTGCCTTGCCCAAGGACACAACGTCATTTGGCACATTCGACTCCCTAACCGATCAGCCATCTGACCCCGGGACTCTCCTAGCTCGGTCACCAGCACACTGCCTCTTTGTGCCTTCTGTTTCTCTGTGAGAACGGCTGACGAGGACGTTTTCGGGAAACGGACGTTGACAGCTCCTCTCTCGAACCCGTCGAGCAAACAAAGCACTCTGAAGTTGCATTCCGTTTCCCAGCAAAACCTCTCTTGAGCGTGACTGCTCAGACTAGTGTTCAGTACCAACGTCCTCACAAGTCTTTTGTTGTAAATCCGACCCGCTTTCCCGACCAAGTTCGGTTGGTCTGTGAGTAATAGGACGCAGCAAAGTGTGTTCCTGGTCTGAATAGTACACGTCATGTCATGGATTAGAGGTGTTAATGCGTAGCTGGTCCCAGCTGGTGCGTGTGTGTGTGTGTGTGTATGCACGTGTGTGTTTGCGTGCGCGTGTGAATCCAACACACTGGTTGGGAGAGTTATTTTGGGCTCCCCTCAACTGCAGAGCGTGTGAGGGGTGAGAGGAGAAGACTACACAGGCCTCCCTCTGCCAAACCCCTCCACCTCCCCTCCACCTCCCCTCCACCCCCCCATACCTCCCCTCCACCTACCCTCCACCTCCCCTCAACCTCCCCTCCATCTCTCCTCCACCTCCCCTCCACCCCACCACCCCACCACCCCATACCACCCCTCCTCTTTAAAGTCTACAGACCAGCTCTGGTCCCTTGTGTCAAAACTTCACTCTCTCCATGTGTGTGTCTCTGTGTGTGTGTGTGGGCTGGAACCTGGGCCTCGGCCCACATGGGAAAGCACACACTCGTAGGCCAGCCGGTCCAGAGGTGGCACACCTCTCTCTCTCTCTCTCTCTCCCTCTCTCTCCCTCTCTCTCTGAGGTACAGTACAGCCAGGTGACCTCCGTAACCCCCAGTCTGGAACGGACTACACTCAGACAAGGTTACCCAGGAAACTCTGCTGTTTGTGGTGTTTGCAGGATGTAGCCTGGGGCGGTGTGTTGTAGCTCTGCTGTTTCCCCTCAACTTCTCTGCCAGTGTGGGTTCAGACAGAACGGAGAGTATGGTTTTTGACAGTTTGGGTTCGGACAGCTAATATGGGTTTAGACAGTAAGAGTCCAGACAGCATGGGTGGGACTGCATTCCTCACAGGGCAGACACCAGGAAGGCGAGAGAGCTCCTGGTGGTTTCCTTTCCGTTCTAGAAACCTCCGTGCGAGGCCCCTCGCATTGTTCAGAGCTCTCTTCCACGAGCTCCAAAGCACTTTGAAACATTCCCCTTATGGCAGGTTACGGTCTTTATCTTTCACACCCCATTGACCTGTGTTTTTATATCCGGCACTAAGTGGGGGTTTTTTCGGAGGCATTTCTAGTCACTGCCCAGACGCCTGCATCTATGGTCAGATGAGGTGAGTCCACCAGTGAGGCAGATGTGAAGCTTGGAACGTGCCCGTGTTCGGGCCAGTCCACAGGGCCACAGGTGAGGAGGAGACTAAACTGATTTGGCAGCTGCTGGCCGACCACCGTGAAGAACACCCCCCCCCCCTCACCCCCCCCCACCCTCGGTCTAGGAATTGTGGGTAATTAGACTCGGCGGACCCTGGCGCACTGCAGACATCTCTGTCTGAAAGGGGGAGACTCGAACACAAACTCTCCACTGTTCCCTCACTGTCCTCCGAGAGAGGAAGAGAGAGAGGAAGGAGAGAGAGAGACAGAAAGAGAGAGGGAGACAGAGAGAGAGAGAGAGAGAGAGAGAGAGAGAGAGTGGCCCGTGTCTTGGAGCCAGTCTTCCAGCGCCCTCCCCGTCGCCCTCGCCAGTAAGGAGGGAGGCGTCGAGCCCTCTGTTCACTCGGGCGGCGGATGATGATGACCGCTATTCTCCTCCTAATCATCTCTTAGCTCACACACCGAAGCGCTAACTGCCCCCGCCATCAGGCCTCTTTGAGCCTCAGGAGGTAATGGCTAAACCAGAGCATGGCTACACTGCCACAGAAACACACCGAGCTGTCACTCAGCGAGGATTTGAGAGAGCGAGCGAGAAATAATTGAGAGAGAGAGAGGCAGAGAGGTAGAGAGGTAGAGAGGGAGAGAGGTAGAGAGGTAGAGAGGGAGAGAGGGAGAGAGGGAGAGAGGGAGAGAGGGAGGGAGGGAGATCACAGTGGAGCCTGGACAATATCCACCTGACAGTCGACCCGTCTGTAACAGGACAGTTGGGAAGATCCATGTCGTTCCTCCTTTTTCGAATGGTTATTTAGGCCATGTTCCTGTTTACTGGGCTACTGCGGCCTATTATGCCTGCATCGGCATTTCCTGTTGCGAAGAATCCACCGGACTCCGGCCAAAGCAGTAGCTGGAGGAGGAGAGCGGGTGATTTAGAGGTGGAGGAGGGAGACGAGGCAGAGGGAGGGATGATTTTAGAGGGGGAGGTGGAGGAATGTTTCGGAGGCAGAGGAGGAAAAGGAAGATGGAGATGAGGAGGAGGAGGAGGATGAGGAGGAGGGGGTGTTTTGGTTCTCAGGGCTTGCTGCAGCTGGTTGTGTGTAGGAGGTGAAATGGAGCAGCGCTATTGGAGGGGAGCTTCACCACTCACAGAGAGGGAGATGATCCATATTTCATTGACATCAACACTACCCGCCATCTCCACCACTCCTCCTCCCCTCTCCCCCACCCCGCTGCCCAACTCCATCCACCTGCAGAGTACCATACCACACAGCCAGGGCATGAATAGTGCATGGCTCGGGAATAATATTTCAAGTAGTGCATGTCCAAACGTGATGGAGAGCCTCTCTTATTTACCAAGGCCCACGGGGGCTCTTCAGAGATGGAGAACGGCTCTATTAGACATCCAAATTCAAAGGCAAAAAACCCTCCGGTTCACACAAGTAGGCCGGCCTGCACCTCTTCCATCCTGCCTCAGCCAAAAGGATTTATGCAGCATTTATAATATATACTCGTTTGAGCACTATCACTACCATGGCATTTAAAATTCACTTTTTCGCTATGATTTCAAATGATCAAACAAATGTGTGTTTGGGATGAAAACCGCAGTAGTGTAAGCCAAGGGTTCAAAGACTGCATTTCTTTTTTCAACTCTGGCACATTCTCAAAGTTCTACTTTGGTAATTCTCCATGCTGAAAGTCTCAGCACACAGAGAGCAAGCCACAGACTGCTGTGGCTTCTTTAGATATTCATGGAGAGCTTTGAGCAGAAGCTTAAAAGGCCGCCACACATTTGACGCAAATGCTTCAACTATTGTCCTTTTTCTTGGCTTATTATTCCAACAGTCGACGTCCCTTGATTGTGTTGGCTATTACTGTATGTCTCGAGTGCCATTAATGTCTGATCAAGAACAGTGACACAATTAGTCCTGACGGAATCCAGTGGCACTACTCGCCTTATATGTAGCTACTGTTCCTCTCTCAAGCTACATAAATGACATTGAGGCAGAACACAATATAGTTGTTAGCTCTGCCCTCCTTCTTTATTACTCTCTCACTCTCTCTTTCAATCCCTCTTGCTCATTCTTCCTCTCTTTCTCCCTCTCTTTCATTCCCTATTCCTCCCTTTGTCTATTGTTTGCAGTCCACCACTCCTGAGCAGTGCTCCGACGCCGCGAGTTCAGTCGAAGCCTGGTGTTTTCACGGGCGGACCGAGAGATGAAAGGGACTGGTATATGGAGGGATTCTGAGTGAAACAGAGGTCGTGCCCTCCGGACGACCCCCCGAGAGAAGCCTCCACCAGGACAGTAGGGGGTCAGAAGCCTTCGGAAATGTCCAGACGACCGCAGACGCCACCAGACATGCAGCACAATGAAGTCTGGTGTTTTGTTTGCGGCGCGGCCGGTGAGCACAGACTCGGACCACAAAAACACCGTTAGAACTTCGCACTTCGGATCCTTGGCCTTCTGCAGTACGTTCTCAATGCACCGTGTGCACATAGTACCAATGTTTTTGTACTGGGGTACATCGTTTTGGATGAAAGCGTCTGCTAAACGAACGCCGTGTAAAAGTAATGCCAGTAAAGTCTTTCTCTGAAGAAAGTGTGGGCTCGGCGGATGACGTACGACCCTGTATCATTATGTGTCTCTTGGTTTCATCTGGTTTCGGTGTAAACCCGGTCACACGGAGTGGTTTTACATCCAGTTAGAATCGCCCAGGCATCTCCTGGAGAGAGGGGAGCTCTCTCCTGCAGACATCTGAAGGGGTTGTACGGGTTGCAGATTAGCGTGGTCTGGTTGCCATTCCCTGTTTCTACTGTGCTGCACGAGGCTTTGACTAACGCACACATGGAAATGCTCAGACTGTCTGTCGGTCGGTCCGCACGGCCCAGAACGAGAGGGCGTCCCATTGACCCGGCGTGGGTTTAAGTCCGAAGGTATTCACGCACACGCTATTCGGACATGGTCCGCTGGTTCTCGGTCCAACCTTCAGAGCCAAGAGGAATATCACATTTCATTCATTCAGAAAGAAGAATAAATAAAAAACGCTGGCCTGTAGCGGCGAGGTCCTGATAGATTTATCTATGTGCTCAATAGCTCTGTTATGAGACACAGATATATCCAGGCTCCATACTTCTCCCCCGAGAGCTGAAGGTTGGCTGTAAATCCTCCAGGAAGTCTGGAGGAGCCCGGTGCGTTCTGGCTAGCTCCGACAGTGCCAGACAGCGGCACTCACACGCCCGCTGCAATTCAAGGAGCCGCTGGCATGCTAGCCTGTTAGCGCTAGCCGGCGGGAAGACGAACGGTGTTTGGCCGACGGTGAAAGATGGCGAAAGGTAGATGGTGTCATCGTGATGGATGTCACGGCTGTGTGTTGAGTTAAGGCAGGGAGAAATATGTCTGTGTTTTGCAGACATATTTCTCCCCCCTCAACCTAACCTACAACCCCACCCCCCCCCCCTCCAGTCCAACATTTCCACAACTCCCCTCCCTCGCCTCCCCCTCTCCCTCCCTGGGGATGTAAGCTTTCAGTGCTAATGCCTGGCGGTGGAGGGGGGGGGGGGGGGGGGTGGTGGTGGTGCTATTAGCCCTGCACTGTATCAGCCCCAGGGTCTAATGTTTCTCACTCACTGGGGGGTGGGGGGGGCTCCATTCCTCATCACTTGTTCCTCACAAATTCCATGAAATGGGATATCCTGTCGTAGAGAGAGAGAGAGAGGAGATGGAGAGGAGATGGAGAGAGGTGCAGAGAGAGAGAGGGAGGGAGGCAAAGAGAGAGGCAGAGAGGGAGAGATGGAAAGAGAGCAGGAGAAAGCGAGAGGGTGTGGAGAGAGAGAGAGAGAGAGAGAGGGTGGGGAGAGAGCAGTAGAGGGAGAGAGGGGGAGAGATGGCGAGAGAGAGAGAGACAGAGAGAGACAAAGAGAGACAGACAGAGAGAGAGGGTGAGGGGGGGGGGGCCGTGGCTGGACAATGAGCGGCGCAAGGCTAATGGCCTTGCAGGAAGTGGAACACATGTCCTCTTTCCCCCCCCACGGAGCTCTCAGACCTCACGTGAACCCAGCATCCTGCCAAAGCTATCCTCCCCTCCTCCCCTCCTCCCCTCCTCCCCTCCTCCCTTCCACCCCCCACCCCCCAGCCCCAAGCCCCAAGCACCACTCCCCTGTCAGAGAACCATGGAGCCAGTCCAGCCCCAGAGGTAAAGCATACCATCAGCTTACAGCGAGCCCCACCCCCTCCCTGACCGCCCTTCTTCTTCCTCCCCCACAAGACCCACAACCCCCCCCCCACCCCCCACGCGTTGGCCCGGCCGCCTGCTACCGCCGATCGCTCTCCAGCGGCGAATTCCTCCGCTCCGCTCCGGGCCGCGCCCCGCTAACTTAACAAACAACTCCGTCAGCGAGCGGCCGACTCCTCCCACTGGGGCCCCCGAGAGGCCCCCCGTCGATGCACCCTGGTGGACTCCTGTTTTGTGTTTGATTTCCTGGCTCCTCCCAGCCCTCCCTCCTGTTGACGGAGGAGCTGACAAGGGGGTCGTCCTCCTCATGGTTAGCCGGTGTTCTGACCGAGTTCCTCCCTTGAAGTGTGAGGAATCCTTGAAAGTGTGTGTGTGTGTACGCTGTGTATAATTGGTGCCATATGTGAGAAATTACCCAAGGTTTTCAAATACAACTCCCAGCCAAATGAATCTCAGAATATCAGCCTCCTGCATATCAGATTGTCTGAGGCCTCGGTGCGGTGTTTCTTTCCTCCTGTAGTTTCCCCGCTGCGGGGAACCGAAACGGATCGAGTGACTGAAATCGGACTGGCGTCACAATTGGGGGGGGGGGGGGGGGCGGGCAAGGGGGAGGATATAGGAGGGAACGGGAAGAGAAAGAGAGGGGGAGGAGAGCGAGAGGAGAGGAGAGGGGGAAAGGGGGGAGGTAGAGGAGTGGAGAGAGAGAGAGGTGGAGAGGAGAGAAAGGACAGAGAGAGGGAGAGAGAGACTAGGTTGGGGGGGGGGGGGGG
The DNA here is from genome assembly GCA_023658055.1 of Thaleichthys pacificus. Taxonomy (NCBI): domain Eukaryota; kingdom Metazoa; phylum Chordata; class Actinopteri; order Osmeriformes; family Osmeridae; genus Thaleichthys; species Thaleichthys pacificus. The sequence continues at coordinate 5,400,290 of CM042864.1, forward strand.
GGTGAATATGTGCGGTGGCTTTTGAGCGGAAAGCCCATCAGTCTGTCCAGTCAGCCAAGTTTGATCCACACTCCGGGATTAAGCACAACAGAACAAAAAGGAAAGGGGGGGGGGGGGGGGGGGGGGGGGGGGGGGCGGCAAGAGGAAAGGACTTCTGGGAAGGGGTGAGAGGAGCAGGGGACACAGCTCTGTGAAACCAGGAGGCCATGCGTGAGTGAGATGAGCGAGGGAGGTGTGGAGGAGGGAGAGAACAGAGGGAGGGGGTGGGAAGGAGGAGAGAAGTGGTAGAGAGGAGAAGGGGGGAGGAGAGAGAGAGAGGGGGGGGGGTTAGAAACACCAGATTTGGCTCGGGATCACTCGCTAGAGGAAGGTAGATTAAAGTACCATCATGCCGGCTGTGTCGTCAGGGTTTTGGCCCCTCTCCTCTGTAGTGTTGGTGTTGTGTGTGTGTTTACTTGTGTGTGTGTGTGTGTGTGTGTGTGTGTCCCTCCACTGGTTCCAGCGCATCTGCACTCCGGCTTAGCCAGCAGGGTCCCACCATCAGGACACCCTCACCATCCACGCCCAGCAACACACACATCAGGTCTCCCCCTCTCTCTCCCTACCTCTCTCTCTCTTCTCTCTCTCTCTCTCTCTCGTCTCTCTCTCTCTCTCTCTCTCTCTCTCTTCTTCTTCTCGCGCGCTCTCTCTCTCTCTCTCTCTCTCTCGCTCCTCTCTCTCTCTCCTTCCCTCCCTTTCTTCTTCTCTCCCTCCCTCGCTCCCTCCCTCCCTTTCTCTCTCCCCATCTCTCTCTCCTCCTCTCTCCTCCCCCCCCTCCCTAGCTTTTATCACTGCCTTTCATTCCAGTCAATTAGGACTTAGCCAAGCTGCCCTCATCCCCGCTGCCTGGGCTTGGCTGTGGAGGGCCCGTTGTGGAGGCCAGGACCTGGCCTGCTTCCCTAAGGCCGGGCAGAGTGTGCTCTCTTGGGCCGCTGCCACACATTGTCACCTCCCCCTCCGCCCCACCATCCTCCCATTGTGATTCCCTGCTTCCTCCTCACTCTTGTTTGGCATCGCTTTTCTATTTATTGTTTGTTGTTGTGTTTGCTGGGTCCTCGTGCGCCTTGCTCCCCCCGAAACCCTGGTCATGTGACCCAGGCGGAGGGATGCAGGAAGGCGGCCGGCAGAACAGAAGGGATGATGGGAAATTGGAGGACAGAAGGTTACCCAAGCACGCTTTTCGGGGGATTAACTGTGTAAGAGGCATGTAATGATCGCTGGCCTGTCTCCTGGGGGAAAATCCTGTTACCCACACTGCACCAGGGACAGGGTGCAGGAAGAGAGAGAAGAGAGAGAGGTAAAGAGAGATATCAGTCAAGGTGACTCTAATAACAGCCTGCTGGGAATCCAAGCAGCTCCTCTGAGGTAGCCCCTTCGAGAATGAGAAAAGGCAACTCACTTTCCGTCAAATGAATAATTGCTGTACACTAGGCCTTTTAATAAAGTACTGGAGGGTGATTGGAGAACCGATCTCCCTCTAATGAGGATATTTGGAATGGAGACGTGGAACGTGTACAGGGCCAAAGGGACTCGAGCGAGTGTTTCCTCAAAGTAAATGGATGTTCTTGTTTGCAGGCGGTTTCAGGGCTGCTTTGCTTCGCAGTTGCTCCTTTATTCAGGAACAGAAAAGTGAAGTATTGATGAAAACAACATCGACACAAAAAAAAAAAGCTGTGGTTTAAAGTTTTTGCAAACGGCACAAACAGTCACTCTTCACTGCACAAACTCATAGAGGGAAAGCATTAGCCTTCCCCATCTCTCCCCCCTCCCCATCTCTCCCCCCTCCCCATCTCTCCTCCCCCCCCCCCTCCTCTATCTCTTGGCTGACACAGGACTGATAGCTTATTGAGCACGGTGATGAATGAGTCATGGATTGATGGAGATGGGAGGAGTGCTGCTAATTGACACTGTCTTATCCCTACATCTCCCTCCTTTGTCCTTCTCTCTCTCTCCCCCCCCCCTCTCTCTCTCTCCCCCCCCCCCTCTCTCTCTCCCCCCCCCCCCCCCCTCTCTCTCTCTCTCTCGCTTTCCTCCCCCCTCCTCTCCTCTCTTCCCCACTCCTCTCCTTTCATCCCTCTCTTTCTCCTCCCTCCTCTCTCCGTTTCCCCTCCTCCTCCTCCTCCCCCCCCCCTCTCACATCACACACCACTCCACATCTGTCAGTCCTCAGAAGCGATAGGCGCCCTGTTTGATGAAGCGTCAGATTACGCAAAGCTCAGTGTGCGTTTCAATAGATCAGACATTTGATTGAATTGCAGATTACGGATTGCAAACACATACATGGTACATATTCTCATGTTTTTTTTTGTTCTTTTTACAATTATACAGCGTAGATGCTGTTGACAGTAAAGCTTGAATACTAGATGATGTCCTGTCTCGACATCATTGACTCAGAGCTGCCAGTTTTCACACATACATGTACTCTGTGACGTCTTAACGCGTGCTCCTAGGCCTGTAGAACACACACACACACACACATACACACATACACACACACGCACAGAAAAAGTGTAAGAAAGATGTTTGGAAGGAAGGAAACATGTCATGGAAATGATTGTAGAGAAACAGGCTTATCTCCTCATTTCCTGGAGCAGGTTACCTACTGGAGCCTTACATCTAATGCAGGAGATATACTGTACAGTAGTGTACACACACACACACACACACACACACATAGACACACACGCACACATGCACACATACACGTACACAACTAGCAGTTCAAGAGTTGACCTATATTATGGTCCTGTCTCCAGAGGTCTGTGAGGAAGGTATGTGTGTGTGTGTGTGAGAGAGGAGGGTAAGCATGCATGTGTGTGTGTGAGGCTACCCTCCACCCTCTCTTGGCCTCAAGTGTTCCAGGCTCGGCTTATATCTGTCCTCCATCTCTCCAGACCACCAGACTACCGCACTAACACTAACACTAACACCAGCACCAGACAGCTTTTCATCTTTTATTTAAGACCAAGCTCCTCCAATTCACTCCCATACTCTTAGCGTCTGTGTGTGTGTGTGTGCGCACGCTTGTGTGTGTGTGTGTGCGCGTGGTGGAAGCTGCAGTCTGACCTCAGGATCAAGGAAGTGGTATGCCAGCAGGCCTCAGAGAGGGCGGGGCTACAGACACCATCACGCGCCGCGTTTGAAGAAGCGCTGTTCCGCGCCCAGCGAGATGAATCACAGATTGACTTCCTCCAGTTTCGATGGCGTCTGCTCTGGGTTCAGAGGCACGCCTTGTGGAGCTCTTCCCAGAACCCTGCTGCTGTCCTCTGGACGCACTACAGGGGCTGGCTGGTGCTGGCTGGTGTGCTTGTGGTGGTGATGTCCATACTCACAGGACCGGCGGCAGTGTCGCACCCGTACATAATTCTCAAGCACATACACACTAACACACACACAGACATGACAGGCTCCAGTGGCCCGCTTGCACATGCACACACACACACACAGGCACACACACATACACACACACAGATATGTCTGGGATGGTGGGAGGGGCCACTCTCTCTGGGTGGTGCTTTATCAGACTCTATTCTGCAAGGGGCTTGTCGCCGAAGGCTTTCTGACAGTGCTGTGGAGATTATCCAAAGGTCAATTGCGAGTGCAAAGTTGTTTGGTCGATGTCGTAGCGGAGAAGAGCATCTCTCTCCACAGCAAGTGTCGCCTCAAGTCATTAGTTCCGATAATGAAAGGCTGACACACTTTTCCCGCCATGAATTACTTCTTACTTTTTAAATGACATCCAATTAAAAAATTATAATTTGACATTATAAAGAGACAGAGAGAGAGAGAGAGATGAAGGGAGGGTGATGTGAAACTTTTCTTTGACTTTGGACCCTGAAAGATGGCGTCGCTGGGCCCTTCCAGAAGGCCAGGTCGGTTACCAGGTGCCCCCGGCACTGAGCCCAAAGGATTGTGGGATTACTGGGGAGTCTTCTGACTGATCAGCAAGACGGGCATCAGATCAATCAGACCGCGGGCAGACTTTGAAGCCAAGCTAATCAATGAAGAGCCGCCCGCTTGTTAGCACCTTCAAAGACTGAACGAAAACAAACAGTACCCACTGGCATCTTCTCCCGCTCTCTCTCTCTCTCTCTCTCTCTCTCTCTCTCTCTCTCTCTCTCTCTCTCTCTCTCTCTCTCTCTCCTTCTCACGCTGTATCTCCCTCTTTCTCATTTTCCCTCTGTTTGTTTACCCCGCTCTTTCGCTCTCTTTCTCTCCGCTCTAGGTCTAGTTTGCCATCAGGAAGCCATGCAACAACAGCGTGTTTGCAACTTGCGTGCACTCCCCCCCCCCCCCCCCCCCCCCCATGGCCCACTTCACAGAACTGAAGATCCACCCCCTATTCCTTTCTAGAATATTGTTTTGGTTACCAATGATTGCCCTAAATCCCTTCCTAAACGCCTTCCTTCCTCCCCTTCATTACATGGGTGGAGCCTCACCCAACAGGAATTGCAGTTCTCTCACGCATACTGTACACTGTGTACAGTATAGACACACACACACAGACACACTACACACACACACACACAGCCTCATACAGTACACAGCCGCACACAAATACGCAACTCATTTGATGGGGCCTAATAGGATGGTCGCCTTCATCTTCAACTCACACGCCCAAATCAATGGACGCCGTGAAATCGAAATCCCATTCGATGTTCCTGACCGGCCCCTTCAGGTTTAGTTATCTTTTAAAAGCGGCTGTATCTCATTTTCCATCTGGCTCCCTCAGCCGTCAGCGAGCATCCCCACTCACGTTGCACCCAGTGAGGCAGCCTGTGAGAGAGCCCACATTCAAGACTGTGCATACAGGCCCGTGTTCTGTCTATCTCAGGTGCAGAGCTTGTGCAGCATTTGAACAGTGGCTCAAGGGTACGATACCGTACATCCTGGACACGCTGAGTCTGGAGCGTGTGAGAGCTCAAGTGTGCGTGTGCGTGTTTCATGAGTGTATGATGTGTATTTACTGGTTTCCAATCAATGTTTACGCTTTGTCTAACTCCCTCCCTCCCTCTCTCCAGGAGCAGAGCCCCAGTAACCAGACATCTCTGGCCATGATGCAGGAGCCCCAGGAGGTGGTGGAGGAGACGGTCACCATCGAGGAGGACCCCGGCACCCCCACCTCCCACGTGTCCGTGGTAACCTCCGACGACGGCACCACCCGACGCACGGAAACCAAGGTAGCCTAGCCAGAGAGCGAAGGAGGTTTCGAGGTTTTTTGTCGTCGTTGCTTGTTGACGTCTTGTCCTGGGGTTCTCCCCGGCGGAAGGGGGTGGGGGTGGGGGGGAAGGGGGCGGGGGGGGGGGGGGGGGGGTTGTGTTTTATGTTGCCACTCTTGGGGGAGCCCTTTGTCCTTATCGGGTTCTATTTTTGTTTTGTCGTTTCTATGAAAGGACATGTCAGCTAACATAAAGGTGAGTTGAACCAGTTCCCCTCTCCTTTTTTCCCCCCCTTCCACTCACGCCGCCATTTCGTGTGTGTGTGCCCACATCCTGCGCGCGTGCACCTCTCAGCCCCATTATCTGTGCTCCTCTCGGCATCACAAGCTCACCCCCCTCCAGCTCTCCTCCAGGCCTGAGCTCCTGTACGTACGCCACATCCAGGCCTCGCTGCTTTGATTCACCTCTTTCGGTCGGCCGCAATTTTTTTTCCTCCCTTCGCTGGTCCTCCGGTTTCTCGGTTCGCTATGTGTTACGGGGGAAGCAGAGATCCTCTCTCTGAAAGGTTGGCTTCTCCCAGGCAGCGCCCAGGGTAGAGCTGGCACACTGAAGACCCCGAGTCTGTAATTAAAAAAAGCCCAGTTAATCCCTCTGTCTAAATGTGTGTGTGTGTGTGTGTGAGTGTGTGTGCGTGTCCTTGCGTGCTTCTCCTTCGGGAGCCCTGCAGCCGATTTACTAAAGGGGATCGGACACACACACACACATACACACACACACAAATAACAAGTAAAGCAGTATAAAACCCTAATCTGGGCTACTTGGAGGGGAGAGCGAGCGCTGGCGTTAAGGACACTTGACTCCACAGAGATGGGACGCACTCTGGAAGTCATTTTGAAGGGAAACGAGGATTAAACTGGGTAAAACGGGGCTTCAGAGACCTCATGGCTGCTTCACTTCTGCACTCTGACGGCAAAACGCACAAGTAAACAAAGCAGACGTTCGCTCACTCACCTCACATCTCGCTCTCCTCCCTCTCCACCGACCCCCCCCCCCTCCCTCCTACCTTTATCTACATCCGTTCCACACCCGTCTCTCTCTCTCTCTCTCTCTCTCTCTCTCTGCCTCTGCCTCTGCCTCCTCTTCCGACTCTGTTCGTCCCTCTAAACGAGAGAGATGCCTCGCCTGGTGTTTTCTCCTTCCTCCTCTCAGCGCTCCCCTCCCTCCTCGTGGAGATGATTGAGGAGAGGTTTGCACGGCTCCTTGATCTAAAGGGCGGAGGAGGGGAGTGGGGGGGGGGGGGGTGGGGTGGTGGTGGTTGGATGGGGTGGGGAGGGGGGGCACCATATTTTGTTTAATGCTAAACACATTCATCTGGAGCTCCGGCAGTGGGTTGCAGCAGTATCAGGAGCCAACACACTGAAACAAACCAGAGAGCGGGTCTGTGAATTAATACGGATTGGCCCTCGAGGCTATCTGAGTGGTCCAGCTCTCCATGACGGGAATGGCTAAGAAGGCCATGAGTGTGTGTGTGTGTGTGTGTGTGTGTGTGTGTGTGTGTGTGTGTGTGTGTGTGTGTGTGTGTGTGTGCGCACGTGTCTATGTGGTGAGTGTGTGTGTGGTATGTGGCGAGTGTACGCACGTTTGTGAGGCGAGTGTGTGTGTTTGTGTGTGTGTCAGCTAAGAGTCCCAACACACAGATTTCCCTTGGACACCCTCCAGCTCCACTCTGGCACGACACTCTGTTCTTTACAGAAGCACAATTAAAACAATATAAACAGTTTGGGTGGAAGGTAAAAAAACAACTAAGGTAGACCACACACCACACATTGAAATCCCCAGATAAACAAGCCCCAGAAGGAAAGACTTCAATGGGCCTTCTTCAGTGCTCTGAAGCCAAGCTTGACACCATACTGGGACTACATCCTATCGTTGATATAGGTTATTCATCTCTCTTTGTCCTGCTATTAGACAACATGAATGATCCTGCTGGTTGCTTTCTAGTCCACGGAATGGCTGTGTTAAGCAAACTACCGCACCAGTTCCACTTCTTAGGGATTTTCAGTGCGTTTAATCTCCATCCGTGACCCCTTGACTTCAGGGGGCGAAGGTCACCCGCCACACCTTCCACTCACTGGCTGGTGATGGAGACCTGGTTGGGGTCCAATCCTGCCAGCCTCCTGTTCCTCGGAGACAGAACCAGTAAAGGATCCACATTTCTGGCTTGTTGTTGGCCTTGAACCCCTTTCCCTCCCTCCCTCCTCCTACTCTCCCTCCTTTCCCCTCCTCCTCCTCCTCTCCCTCCTCCTCTCCCTCTCCCTCCCCCTCCTCCCCCTCCCCCTCCTCCTCTCCCTCCTCCTCCTCTCCCTCCTCCACCTCCTCCTCTCCCTCCTCCTCCTCCTCCTCCTCCTCCTCTTCTCCCTCCTCCTCCTCCTCCTCCTCCTCCTCCCTAGCCTTCACCTCCTCCTCCTCTCCCTCCTCCTCCCCCTCCTCCCTAGCCTTCCCCTCCTCCTCTCCCCTCCTCCTCCTCTCCCTCCTCCTCCTCCTCCTCCTCCTCTCCCCTCCTCCCCCTCCTCCCTAGCCTTCCCCTCCTCCTCTCCCCTCCTCCTCCTCTCCCTCCTCCTCCTCCTCCTCCTCTCTCCCCTCCCCCTCCTCCCCCTCTCCCCTCCTCCTCCTCCTCTCCCCTCCTCCTCCCTAGCCTTCCCCTCCTCCTCCTCTCCCCTCCTCCTCCCTAGCCTTCCTCTCTAACCCCAGCTGGTGTATCAGCTTCAGTTCAGTGTGGAAGGGAATGTCACAGATTGTGAAACTCTTACTAGCTCCATAAAGTCTGAGGGTGACGCCTGTCCACCCCTTTAAAAAGTCTAACTGAGGGTTAGTAAACACTGGCCTGTTAGTGTGTGTGTTCTCATAGCCACCCGCTTGTCACACACGCATACACTAACACACACACACACACACACACAGAAACAAACACACACACACAGAGAAACACATACACGCAAATGTACGCAGACACACAAGAAAGCTCAGTTACATGGGCACACACACATACACATCGTCTCAAAGGCACACACACACACACACCCGTATTTAGAGATTCCCTTTCAATTTACTATCAGTTAGTTCTAGTCAGGCCAGTTTAGGAATCCCTCTGAAGCTTATGTCCCCAGCTCCCTTCTACAGCTTGTTTGTCATGCTGTGATCTTCCCTGGCGATCAAAGTGTTTGCAACCTGTCTGATGGTGCCTCTCATCACAGCCAGCCATCCCCCTGAGGAAGATGCTGGAACAAGCCCGATCTGGATGTCAGGGGTTGGAGACTGGTTCACAACTGTCTAATCCACTCTCTCCCTGGGTCTGGGGGACAGCCACATGGAAGACTGCGTGGAACCTGAGCGGGTCAAAAGAGGAGGATATGGACGGGGATGGTTGACACGCCCTGCTCTCCCTCCCTCCTCAGTCCCTGAGTTTACTCCTCCCTTTCCCCAGCCCCCAGACCCAGCCCCCAGCCCCAGCCCCCAGCCCCTAACAGCCCCTGATCCCACTCCACTTCCCAGCCCCCCGCCACCTGCCACCCCCCCAAGTCCTGGCAGGTCTTCCTGGGGTGTGGCGGTCGCCTTGCCCGACTCTGTCTTCCAACCCTAGCCCAACTACCCCCACCCCCCCAACAAAAAAATAACCCCCTCACCCCACCCAACTCTAACCCCACCCCCCCAACCAAGCAGCAGAGACACTCATTGAAGTCTGTTATTTCTAGCTCTGGTGGCTGGACCTCCAGCTGTTTTTATTAGGCTTGAGAATCAGACAAAAGTGGTGGTTTATTTTCAACATGAAAGTCTTGATTATCATGCGAGTTCCAGGCCTTGGGGGGCTTCTTGCTGGTGTGGGGTGTGACCCACAGAGCTGCTAGTAATGGAGAAGTGAGCTCCACACACACTCTCACTGTAATTATCCATAAAGCGGAAATGAAAATGTGTGTTCTGGAAATAGTTGATTTCCTTTAAATAGGCTCCCAACAAAAGTGGGAACAAACTTTAATGGGGCCTTTGTGGTAATCAAGTCTGAGATTCCTCTCACATTAATCTGGGTAATTTAATGAGGACAACGCCTTAACTACCTCGGTGTGGTTTTTAATATCTTGCACCCTTATAGCGACGGCTCATGCTTCATTGTGATTACGGAAAATGATGTCACGCCTTTCCTTATCTGAATTGTCTCTCTGACGAGGAAGGGAGGACGCCACCTTCGATGTGTTAACGCGGTGAAGTGGTGAAATGGTCAAACAAGGTGAGGAGGGTTGAGAGGGTCACGGGGCGTGTCTGCCCCCCCCCCTGAGCAAGCTGCGTTCCCCTCGCCGGCCACGACCGAATCCCCTCGGACTCCCACACACACACACACACACACGCACACACACACACATACACACACACGCACACGTACACACACACGCACACACACACACACGTACACACACACACACACACACACACACCCTCCACAGCGGCGGTACATTTTCATCAACCTCATTAGTCGTGAAGATGAAGTTATGGCTGCGTGCAAAATGATGGCCCCGGCGTGAGTCACTGGGCAGCAAATTGGTTTCTGCAGCCGCCGTTACTGGACCTGAGGAGAAGAGATGCAGTCTGAACACTATAACCAGCCTGTAAGACAGACAGACAGACAGACAGACAGAAAGTGAGAAAGAGAAAGAAAGAAAAATGAAAAAAAGAAAGAAAGAAAGAAAGAGAAATGAAAGAGCCAGATGAGGGTGTACTGATCTACCATCAAGGTCCTGTCCAGGTTCTGCCCTGCTCCTCTGTGCGCCCGCTCAGGAGCGTCCGCTCCCAGATCTGAAAAACATGGCCTCCAAATCCTGCTGCCCTACCTTCGATCTGCTCCACAGAAACTAGACCACAGCTGCTTCTTTTCTCCTCACATGAGACTCCAACTCACCTCAGACATGAACAGAACCAACCACACTGTCAGGCCAAGCGGGTTTCAGAATTCATGGCTTTTCAATGGATGGAGATAAATAACGAATGAATAGGAACTTTTATTAATCCAGTGGCCTAGCCGTTTTATAGAGCAATATTGATTTTATTCAGCCTCTGTCCCATGGGCATGCCCAGTCCACTCAGATGCATCCCTGGACTGGTGTCAGCCACGACCACATCTCACTCTGGCCGTGACAGTGTGTGTGAGTGTAAATGTGTGCGAGTGTGTGTGTGTGTGTGACACCTGAACATCGCGGTATCATGTGTCCGAATTCTCCTCACGTAAGGCTGGCTCCCACCTTGTCCCCATGCAGTTGTCACACAGCTTTCCAACGCCAATCGTTTCAAATATGTACTCGTCAGTTCCTGCTATCGACTAGCTGCCTACAAATAAGGAAAGGAGGTTGTCGTCAAGAAACGGTCAAGATAGCCTCCACTGTGCCTGTCTGACTGGCGTCGTGTTCATCTCCCTCTCTCTCTCTCTCTCCCTCTCTCTCTCTCTCTCTCTCCCTCTCTCTCTCTCTCTCCCTCTCTCTCCCTCTCTCTCTCTCTCTCTCTCTCTCTCCCTCTCTCTCTCTCTCTCTCTCTCTCTCTCTCTCTCTCTCTCTCTCTCTCTCTCTCTCTCTCTCTCTCTCTCTCTCTCTCTCTCTCCCTCTCTCTCTCTCTCTCCAGGTGACCAAGATGGTGAAGACGGTGACCACCCGGACGGTCCGGCAGGTTCCGCTGGGCCCGGACGGCCTCCCCCTCCCCGAGGGCTCGTCCCCGCTGGGCAGCTACACCGACTCCATCGACCGGCGCTACGCCAAGAACGGCGGCGAGCGCTACATCACGCCGCAGGCCACGTCCACGCTGACGCGCTCCTACAACAACTACAACGAGTCGTACAGCGAGGCCGAGTACGGCCGCCACTACGGCCTGCACGACGGCTACGGCGACGCCACGGAGAACTACGGCAGCCTGTCGCGCGGCGTCAACTTCCGCCCGCCGCGCTACCCCTACCTGCCCAACAGCTACCGCCCGGAGAACAGCTACACCCTGCCCATCCGGAAGGACGACTACGGCCACGTGGCGCAGCCCCAGGTGCCCATGGGCACCAGCAGCGTGGACCTGAACCGCTCGCAGCCCGAGCGCTTCCAGGCGGAGCCCTACGGCCTGGAGGACGACCGGCGCAGCCTGGGCCCCGAGGAGGAGGAGCCGTACGAGCTGGAGCCCGACTACTCCACGGGCAACCGCCGCACGCTGGGCGCCAACCGCGGGCGCACCCTGCGGGAGCCGCTCCGCGACGGGCCGCGCGGCAGGTGAGGGGGCGAGGGGTTGTCGTGGGGATTATTCCACACTTCGAGATTTAGAATAATTTCACACTTCAATACTTTTACTATTTACAAGATTTGACACGACAGTGGGGTACGGGGGTTGGGATGTGTGGGACTCGATGTGACTCTGTCTGGGGTCGGTTTTGCGTCTAGATGGCCCGGTCGACAGGAAAAAGCTTAATGGATGTAGCTTGCTTGAGAAACGGCAGCATGAATAAGACATATTCTTGTTCTCCTGCCAGATATGGGTCTGGCAGTTGTCTGTTAGCCTACATGTGTAAACAGATGCATTTTCTGAGTGAGTAATTTCGACAGGCGGGCCGGAAACAAGACGCTTTGATGACCATTTTCATGCAAATGGCGGAACATGTGTTTGTGTCAGAGACAAAAGAGAGAGAAGGTTTGACGGGTGAGATAGAAGACATGAGAAGGGCTGAGAGAGGGACACGGGAGAGAAAGGGAGGGAGATTATTCGAATTAAAAAAAGACGAGTGTGATGTGGTGAAGGAAGGAGACAGAGCGCTAGAAAACGGTTGATTTCAAACGCGTTTCGGTGAGTGAGAGACCCAGTTGTGTCCTCAGGCTTAGTCAGTAAGCAACATTTGATCAAGGGAACTGGAACCCCAGGCTTCTTCTGGCCTTCCTAACAGGGTGGCCTACCACAGGGTGGCCTACCACCCTGTTAGCCGGCAACAAAGACCCCAAAATGGACTCTCACCTCCTAATGGCTCCCAATCACTTTCCCCTTGACAGTCCAGAGGGGCCTCCCTACCCCCTCCTGCACACAGACAGCAGAGAGCCTCTCATAGACCCTGAGATGGATGTTCAGGAAGGGAGGTGGAGGTGGAGGTGGAGGGGAGGCGAGAGGAAAATGTGTTTATGTTCGTTTTTGCTGTCATGTCAAAAGTTCAAAGGTGATGTTGAAGCACAGAAGTGGCAGCGCCTTGACAGTGCATGGGGTTCCATTTCGGGAGCCTTAATCAGACATGTACACTCACACACACACACATCTCAGTCACGGTCGCACACACACACACCCATCCACCCTCTTGCTGATTTCAAAGGCAGCTGTGTTTACATGTTGTGGTTAGTCTGGAGGAGGGAGGTGCTGTTTAATCAGAGCTTCCGTCTGTACAGACACGCTCTCGAACGCTCCCTCTTCGCACACACAAACACACGCACACACAAGCACACGCACACACACATGCATAAACACATAACTTTCCAAAAGGCCTAAGATGAGTTTCGAGAGAGGGAGACCGAGAGACAGGCAATTTGTACTCGCGCCGTTTGAACACGTGTCAACACAAACGCACGCACACACTCACACGTACGCGGTCACGCACTGTCAGGCAGACACATCGAACGGCTCGAGCGCAGTTTGCGCTCTCTCTTTGGGAGGACGTTATCTGGATGGAGACCGGACCCTCTCTCTCTGTTTAGAATGTGGAGGAGCCTCGCTCTCCTGGGCCCCTGGGCTCCCCCCTCTCTCCCTCGCCCATTAGCACCTCCCACAGAACCGGGACCCGCGTTTGCCGTGATGAATGTTCGAATTAAAGCGGTTTAATTACATCTTATCGTCTGGCCTCTTTGGAAACCCTCAATTATGCGCCGGAGAAAATTAAGATGTTTAGCGCAAAATGGCTTCCTGCGCCGTTGCCGGGCCCGCTGTAGGGATCGTTCTGCTGTTACTTGGAGGATGAAAGCTCTCTGCTTTCAATACGCTCTGTGTGTGTGTGTGTGTGTGTGTGTGTGTGTCTGCGAAGGTTTGCTGGCTGTCCTTGCGTGTGTTCTCACCTGTTCTCTCCTGCCTGTTATTTTCACTCTGTCCCTTGCTTTGCCTTACTTGTGTGTGTGTATGTGTGAGTGTGTGCGTGTGTGTTTGTCCGCACATGCAGCCTTTGGCAGCATGATTAATAGCGGCTTTTGAACTCTGCTAGACAATGGAGGTGTCCTGAGACCATCTCTAATGACCGCTACCTCCCCGGATGACCCGCCCTGCACCTGCCCACCCACCCACCTGCCCGTGGCACACACAGGGCATCACGGGTCACCACTAACACCCCCAGAGACCACCCACCCACACCCCTCCCCCTCCATCCTCTCATTGGGGAATATAGAGAGGGCGTTCTAATGAAGTCTGGCCCACAGTGACGAGCCCAAGGAACACACATGCCATGTAGCTCTCCCCTCCCCTCCCCTCTTCTCCCCTCCTCTCCTTTCCTCTATTATCTGCCCCTCTCCCTTTCTCTCCTCTCTTCTCCTGTTCTCCTCTCCTTCTCTAATCTCCTAGTCCTGTGTTTTCTTATCATTTGTTGACAAGAGAAACTTCACAACACTGTCAATCTAGCAACAACAAAAAATAGACACAACTTGTGGAAAAACAGATAATGACATCAAAACAGCCAAAGCAATTAAAAGTAAAGAGAGAGAGAGAGAGAGAGAGAGAGAGAGAGAGAGAGAGAGAGGGAAAAAAAAACATGTTTTGCCTTCTTTGAATTTGTCTTCCCAGAGACGGGCCTCAAGTGAATCGCAAATCAATTATATCATAATTGCTTTACGATTCCAAATAAGCAGTCTGTGGTGTGGCTAGTCAGTGAGACACTGTAGGCGTGTGGGAACCTTTCTGAAATGAGACACGGGGACATGTCTTCCGCGAGCGCGCTAATCCTTCCAGCTTCTGTCCTTCCAAGAGACTGCTGTAGCAGACGGTTAACCACCACATGGAAGGAAACGTGATCAAGATCATTGACAGAAGACGAGAGGGGAACATAGAGAGGTGGGTGTCTCAGACACCTTAGATATGCGGCGAGCGTCCCGGCTGCGTCTACGCGCACGCAGGGAGACGCAGACACACACACACACACAGAAACACAGAGACACTAACACACACTGAGACGTGGACACACAGACACACACGGACACGCACAAACACACAGACACGCACAAACACACACAAACACAGACACACACGGACACGCACAAACACACCGACACACACGGACATGCACAAACACACCGACACACACGGACACGCACAAACACACACACAGCGAGGAGGGACAGGTTGGCAGGACTTTTAGCGGCTCCATTAACACGAGTGCGAGCTGCCGTGATGATGGCTGCAGCATCATGTCCACAGGTCCGGCGAGGCCTTTCACATCCTGTGAATACATCCCCCTACGCACACAATGGCGCCAATTTAAATGCAAATCCTGACATTCCCATCACTCAGTCTGCGGCGGGTTGCCGAGCCCTCAGCATCAATTGTATCTAAATGAGTCCTATCTCTTCACTGTACCGTGTGTGTGTGTGTGCGTGTGTGTTGCAGAGAGAGAGAGGACGCAGCGTAGGTGCATAGACCTCATAGGGATGCCGCGTAATCGTGTGGCGCTCGTTACTTTCTGATGGTTATTGCTTTCCCCCACTTACGTGTCAGGTCCAATTTCACTTGGGAGTTTGAGATTTTGAGAAAGTGTTGTTGGATGCCGGGGGTCTTTCAACACACACACACACACACACACACACACACATTGTTCCCTTTTCCACGTCACCAGGCCAGATGAGGAGAATTCCCTCCTGACCTCAGAGCAGCAGCCTCCGTCTTGATGTCTGGCTGTAATGACTGGCTGGCGGTGCCCCTCCCTCCTCTGCCCAGGAGCAGAGCCCGGGGCTTGTTGTGTTCCCTCCGCGACCCTCCGACGCCGCTCAGACCCAGAGGAGGGGGTGTTGGACCCTCCCCCTCCGAGGCCGTCCACCCGCTGCGCGGAAATGCATGTTTGGGTTCGCAACGCGACCTCCTCCAGTAGGCCGTGTCGAGGACTTATTTCGGGATGGCAGACGCCTGTTTAAGAAGGACAAGGAGGGTCACGGTGACAACCGCCGCGGCTGAGATAGCTAACCTTCCACCCACACACCGCTAGGCTAACGCTAAGTCATTCTACGTCAGCACCTTGGGTCAGCGTTGGTCGGATATGTCGGTACGGTTAGCCTCGCAGGGTCTTTCGCGACGTTTGTCTTGATGTTTGTCTTTGCATTACAAGCAAAAGCTTGGCGAACAAGCTTTTGCCTTTGGTGTTCGAACGCCTCTTAGTTTCTGTGCTGACGGTTTAGCCTGTGTACTCCATCATTATTAATACAGAGTCATCTTCTGAGTTAGTGTCATGTTGCAATGCCGGGCTAGGAGGCATTTCTCCCTGTTCATCTTGTATTGATTCCACTCTGCACTTAAATGTAGCAAAGCAGTGCTGTAAAAGCTGTTGGTGTGGCTCTCGTTTCCAAAACAACCACAAACCCACACAGTAATGTACCCCAGCCCTGCCAGATAGCGCCCCAGATTCAACATTCACAGGAAGACCTTTCCAACACGTAATTACCATAAAACTCATTAAAGTTCAAGCTTCATAGCGAGCGGTTCTCCTTAAATCACCAGCGCCAGCACCCATTTTGTCGCACCCATACATACATACATCAAATAAATGGTGGGAAACAGGCCTTATGTAACTGTGGTAAACAAGCTTCTCTGAGTTGGTGTGTGTGTGTGTGTTGGGGGGGGGGGGGGGGGGGGAGGAGGGGGAACGCTACAGGGTGCACTAGCATAATTGGTTTCCCCATCTCCCTCTTCCTGTCTTCCCTCTTGCCTGTCACTTGAGTGGAAGGAAGGGCCAAGAGCAAGGAGTAGGGGAAGCAGAGGAGCCTTTCCGGCTCAATATCGCCCGTCCTACAACGCCATGGTTACCCTGTTACCTTGGTGACCCGGTACAAGACTACATCGTTCTGATGCAGCATGAGAGGAGATCATTCTGATGATAGGACGGTGGCCACAATAACAGCATCATCACCTTTCAAGTGCCACATCGTACGACAAATACAAACGGTGTGCAGTCTGTTAAGAGACTGTGCCACAACAGGACCTCGCTAACGTCTGAGGCGTCGGCAGGGATCGCTCGTGCGTGTCATCTCCCCCGTTGGAGGACAAGGAGGAGCTGGTTCTTCTTCTATGGTCCACGTGAGGATAGAGGAAGGCCCTCTGCAGAGCAGAGAGACATGTCGTACACGTGAGGGATGTGGGCGTACTTGTGTGTGAGCACGTGCGTTCACAGTGCGGGGGTGTGTACTCGTGTGTGTGTGTGTGTGTGCAGTACGTGTGCGTATGTTTGTGTATGTAAAGGGCTACTATGCCAGGGTACTTGTGACACACACACACACACACATACTCCAGCATGTGGAAGTTGTGCTACATCTGTGTGTGAGAGATGAAGCCGCTGCTAACCAAGCCAGCCCCGGTCCCAGAGAGACAGGCAGCATTAGCATAGTCTTTGGACCAGAGTGGGTCTTGGGGGGCAGGTGGGGCTCAGAAGAACCTTCCTCTTGGGTGCTCCGGAGCTCTCTGTTCTCCTCTCTCCTGGGGGAGGGGGGGGGGGGGGCGGTGGACGCCATCCCCTCCCCCCCCCCCCCCCCCCCCTCTTCCACAAACCCCTGGTGCTGTCTTGAAAACGTCAGAAGTGTTTCCTTTCCCCCGATGACTTTGGCTTTGTAGTCAGCCCCCGGTTGCCGTTGGCCCTCGCCCTCTCTCTCGTTCTATCTCCTCCCTTTCCCTCCCTCCCTCCCTCCCTCTCCCCCCCCCCCATCTCTCTCTCCTTCTCTCCCGACACCCCTCCTCCTCTCTTTCCCCCCCTTCCCTCCCTGTAAAGTCCAACAACATCGTTAATAACACGAGGTGACAAGACGAATGTGTACATCTGTAAACCGACAGGCCCTGTTCGTAATTAGGAGCGGGCTCGCGTGCGTGCGCGCGCGTGTTTGTTTACAACCAGTATTCCTCTGACAGAGCGCCTAATGACAGAGCGCCTAATGACAGAGCAGCTCCCGTGTCTGTCCTCTCCTCTGTTTACTCTCACGCCCCCCTGGTTTCACCTCTCCTTCAACCCTCCGCGGAGCTCTCTCCGTTTCCCTGCATCACTCACTTTCTCACCTTCCTTGAATTTTTCCCCCCCCCCCCGACTCCCTCCGTAATCCCTCACCTCGACAAATCCCGCTAGACTCGCCGCTCCATATCTCACTCCCTCTTTCTCTTTCTTCCTTTCCCTCTCTCTCTCCCTCTCCTGCTCCCTCACACTCTCTCCCTCCTCTCCCTCTCTCTCTCTCACTCACTCGCGCTCTCCCTTTCCCACTTACTCTTTCTCTCCTCTCTCTCTCTCTCTCTCACTCACTCACTCACCTTCTCCCTTTCCCGCTTACTCTTTCCCTCGCCCTCTCTCTCTCTCCCTCCCTCACTCACTCTCTCCCTCCTCTCTCCCCACCCAGAGGGTACGAGGACCCCATCGAGGCGGAGCTGATCGACGAGCGCCACCCCTACATCCACGGCATGTACCCGGCGCCCCTGGCCCAGCCCGAGCGCGGCAGCATGGCCAGCCTGGACCGCATGGGCGGCCGGCGCTCGCCCTCCATCGACAGCATCCGCAAGGACCCGCGCTGGCGCGACCCCGACCTGCCCGAGGTCATCTCCATGCTGGGCCACCCCATCGACCCGGTCAAGTCCAACGCCGCCGCCTACCTGCAGCACCTGTGCTACGAGAACGACAAGATCAAGAAGGACGTGCGCCAGCTGAAGGGCATCCCCGCCCTGGCCGGCCTGCTGGACCACCCCAAGGCCGAGGTCCACCGCAAGGCCTGCGGGGCGCTGAGGAACATCTCCTACGGGAAGGACCACGACAACAAGGTGGCCATCAAGAACTGCGACGGCATCCCCGCCCTGATCCGTCTGCTGAGGAAGACCAACGACATGGAGGTCCGGGAGCTCATCACAGGTGAGGGGGAGTCTGGAGGCTTTAGTGACAGGAGGCTGGAGGCTCCGCCCACAGTGTGGCCGAGGGCTAGGGCCAAGTCTAGGGATAGAGCTAGGGCCAAGTCTATGGTTGGGGTAGACATCAAAACGCTTGTGGCTTCACCCAGAGTTTGGTTTCTACTGGTCTACTGTACTTGTGGATACATCCCAAAACACTGTGTTTGTACATCGGTTGAGTTTTATAATGACCATGTTTTTATTTCTAAATATGTTTTAATACATTAGTGGGTGTTTATTTATTGAGCATTTTGGTTGGACTTCAAAATGTAAAAGGTAAACAAGAACTTTTTTTACTTTCCCATCAGGGAAGGAACCCTGATGGTGACTCTGTGAAAGGGACGGTTGCATTTTTACATTTCATTCATTTAGCAGACGGTTTTATCTAAGCAACACACAGTGTACATTCTATCTTCTGTGTTGTCTGTGAGGGCGTGCTGTCAGTCTAATCTGGTGGACTCTAATCTGTACTCTTCAATCTGAGCTGGGCGCAGGGCAAGGGTTAGGGTCCAAACCAGGCCAGCGTTATAATACCCTCGGTCTGGGGCGTGGTCCCGACCTGCTAAATGTCAGCGAGGGATCACAATGGCTCCTCTCTCTCTCTCTCGCCTCGCCGCTAATCCTCCCACAACTGGTCTGACCCGACACGTATTCGGTCAACATGCTGGTAAAGCTGGGAGTGGGTTAGGTGTCCCTTTTTGGACAGGCCAGACTCTTCACTCCACAGATCCCCCCAGCAGGCTGGAGAGACGTGACCTTTCACCTCCGCCGCTGCGACGTGGTGTTTGCTTTTTCGACGGGTCTCCCTTCCACGGCTCTCCTGTTGAATATACTGAGAAGCAGAGCTGGTGTGTGTGTGTGTGTGTGTGTGTGTGTGTGTGTGTGTGTGTACAAGGAGGCTGCCTCCGAGAGAGATGTCGCAGTGAGGGATATGTGTGCCAGTAAACAACTGATGGCCCATACAGCACAACTTCACTCTCAATCGCCGCTAAAAATAACCTCCTGGCACAGCCCTGGGGAGGAGAGACAGCTTCTCTCTCTCTCTGCTTTTATAGATACCCTCATATACAGTATCTCTCTCTGTTTCTCTCTCTCACACATTCTATATATATATAATATAAAATAAATACACACAAATATATAGTGCAGTACACTGCATTATGGGTATATTTAGACATATCTTTTTATACTTTCATGCATATACAGTCAATTGTATAGGAGAGAAATAGAAATAAGATATACCGTAGAGAGAAAATAGACTTTACGCTCCCCCCCCCTCCCTCCTGCCTGGAGTGGCCAGTACTGCTGGGCCCCTAGGAAAACAACCCCATCACAATGGCCTGTGCTTCCAGCCCAGGTCTGCAGCCTCCAAACTGCTTGTGTTTTTCTACAATTAAATATAATTGCTGGCTTTTAAAAATAGACTGTTTCGAGTTGGCCGCGTGCGTTGTTGAAGGACTTGTGTTGTGCTGTTCCTAAAACCGCAGCGAGTCTCTCGCTTTCTGCAAGGAAAAGCTCGACGTGAAAGGGAGCCAGATGGTTTCGCCGTCCCACATGCGAGAAGCGGTTATTAGTTCTGGAGCTTGTTCTCTCTCACCGTCGTGTTTAGCTGTCCTATCAGACCCGGGGCCGGGGTTCTCCAGCAAGCACAGGGCTGGGGAGATAGTCAAGGTGGTGAGTGGTGGTGGTGGGGGGGGTGTGGGTGGTGGTGGTGGGGGGGGGGGGGGGGGGAAATGTTCAAGCTTAACGTTTGGATGTACCCTGCAGAAGCTGGGTCGGTTGGAGGGAAAGGCAATTAAACAGGAGCTGTCTACACTCCCTAAAATCCCCTAGAACACACACACACACACACTCAGTCTCTGTAAGACCGGTCAGTATAGGCCAGCTGAACCTGCCTTCCTGCTAAGACCACCACCCCACACCCCCACCCCCTCCCCCTCCCCTCCCTTCATCCTCATCTCAGCCCAGATGTCTGCCTCTAATACATCTGCAGAGAGAGTTACGGCTGCATAGCTAATAGCTTACGCTCTCTTTCTCCCTCCGTCTCTCTCTCTCTCCACCTCTTTCCCTTTCCCTCCATCTCTCTCTCTTACCCTCCATCTCTCTCTCTCTCCCTCCCTTCATCTCTCTCCCTCCCCCTCCCTTTATCTCTCTCCTTTACCCTCCATCTCTCTCTCCCTCCCTTCATTTCTCTCCCTTACCCTCCATCTCTCTCCCTCCCTTCATTTCTCTCCTTTACCATCCATCTCTCTCCCTCCCTTCATCTCTCCTCACACTTACCCTCCATCTCTCCTCTCCCTCCCTTCATCTCTCGCCCTTCACCCTCCATCTCTCTCTCCCTCCTCCCTGTTCCTCTCCCTATCCTCCATCACTCTCTCCCTTCGTCCTCTCCCTCATCAGCCTCCCTCCCTCTCTCTCCCTCCTTGTTTGTCTGCCTGCACATGATGGATGGGTTGAGGTGGCAGGGTTGGGGCTGGGGGGTGGGGGGGGTGGGGGGGGGGGGGAGGTGCCGATGTGGGGGGGGGTTGCAGGGGGGCGGGGTGCAGGGGGGCGGGCCAGCGTAAATTGGCCGGCCTAAGTGAGCGGCCCTGATTGAGGCGTCCACAATCTGTAGCAGCAGAGCTCAGGAAATTGTATTAGGAGCCCAGAGCCACACGCACGCACACCATCGGCACACACACACCACACACGCACACACACAGCGCGGCATAGAGCCAGACCATGAGTTGGGGAGGAAGAGAGGGATTCAAAGAGGAGGAGGGGGGGTCTGGTATGACTCCTTCGGGAAACGCGACGCAGCTCCTCGGCTTGTGGGGCACCTGTAGATGTGACGATGGAACGTACGGAACAGGAACCCAGCCCAAACACCAAAGCTGTACAATGTTTCCAGGTGGAGCAAGCTACGGATAGATACATGGCATTACATGTTGATCCTAAGCTACATTGAGAAAGCATAAAATAGAGGATTCTTTTTTTTTCTGGGAGTTTTTCCTTGTCTTCCTTGAGGGTTTAGGTTGGTTGAGGGCAGTTTATGGCGTATGTGAAGCCCTCTGTGACATGCTTGCGTGTAAAAAGGGCTATCCAAATACATTTTGATTAGATTTTTGAGGATCAGGAAGGGCCTCGTTCTAACAGCGTAGCGCTTACAGTCTGCATTGTATATGCTGACAGTCATGGAAATAGGAAACATGTACTGTATACATAAACAGGCCATGTAAACGATACATATCAGATGTATGATATACAGATATGATTGAGTTATGGTAGTTTGGACACACTGCTCGGAAAACATGAGATCCTAGTCAGGGGCAGGAAGGTCAGGGGGTCAGATGGCTGAGCGGTTAGGGAATCGGGCTGTTAATCAGAAGGTTGCCGGTTCGATTCTTGGCTGTGAAAAATTACGTTGTGTCCTTGGGCAAGGCACTTCACCCTACTTGCCTCTGGGGGAATGTCCCTGTACTTACTGTAAGTCACTCTGGATAAGAGCGTCTGCTAAATGACTAAATGTCAACAACAAAAAAGGTCACCAAACAACAGTGGGTCTGCAAGCTATGACCAACTGTGTGTGATGTATGGAGGCGTCGGAGGACATGCCTTTGTCCTCCAGACACAGATATGACCACGTGGGCTGAAGGACAGGCGCTATCCTGACCAATATGTCAGCCCTAATGTTCGACAGTGAAGGGTTTGTAAGGGCATGTTAAGATAGGCGTGGGGGCTCGCTCGCTCTCTGTCAGTGTGTGTGTACACATCTGAAGTTTGGAGGAGTTTCCTGAGGAATTGGGGAGGATATCTATCTCTGACGATAGAGGATGAATCTCCTTTCGGGGCCAAATCTCCATTCTTCACAAGACGGATTTGATGCGCCTTCTCTGTATTCTGCTTGATGAAACATTCACCTTGTCCAAAGCCAAATGTGTTGCCAACAGCTTTTCCCTGTGTTTCCCATTTACAGAAAAGAAATGTATGTTCCTACAGGTCCAGCTTAAGACCTAAATCTGACAGGAAAAATTGTCTCGGGCTGCAGTGTTCACCAACAGTGAAAAGTTTGCCAGAATGATTGTTTAATGCTATAGCTAACATTAGCATGGAGGCCAGCCGAGCTAGCTTGTCGCGGCATGCTGGCTGCTCGTTGTGAGAGTTAATGGAGTGACGCTAATGTTCTAGCGCTGGAGCTAATCAAGCCGTCAGCCTCTCGTGTTCCTAGCCATCCATCTCTCCCTCCTCCACCCAGCCCACGAACAAATCCGCTGCTGTTACATAGGTAAACAAATACACGCTGCCAAAGAGAATGGGTTTATACAGGATTACGATTCATTTATTTAGGACTTAAAGACGGTGCTAATAGAGCACCACATATGACTTAGGTTACACTGCTAGGAAACTGTTGAGAGGAACAGGACCATGAAATCCCAGTGCACCAGTGAATGAACTTGAGTAAACTTGCATCTTGAAAATGAAGGAAAGAAGGGAACTGGGATTAATAGTGAATTGAACTGAATTAAAAACACCAGACAGCAACATCTTTGTTTAGTGCAGCTTGTTCGACCTCGATTCACACCCACAATAAGTGGATTCCTTTTTCTTTTTTTCTTTTTTTTTTTTTACAAATGTCGGATGGCAGCCATGTGTAGTAGATGGAGGCCTGGTTGTGCCTATTATTGGATCTGGGCAGTAGATTTCTCCAGGCACGAACACACCCAAGAATATTTTGACTGGAGAAGTATTTTTAGTTCCGTTTTTTTCGTGTATGCTTGTGCAGTCAGCATAATTTGACAGGGAAAATATTGACCATGTGGAAACTTTAGGGATACAGTTCCTCAGAGCTGGGGGGTTATGACAGTTTAAGTGTGCTGCATATGGCCATCTTTGTGTCTGTGTGTTTATGCGAGGGAGTGTGTGTGTGTGTGTGTGCCTAAGATTTAGTGAAACACTGTTGCTCCTGGCTATTATTGTTCTGTCTGAGTAAGAAATCTTCCTTGGTGCCGGGGGGGGAGAATACTTTCTGACCCCAGATGAAATCGTTTATCTTCCAACTATTTTGCTCCATCTCTGACTGGGGTGAGGACAAGGGATGGAGAGAGTGGGTGGGTGGGTGGGGGGCGGTGCTGCTGGGGAGGGGGTTGGGGGGTTTGTTAATAAAACTAAAGGCCAGGCCCTATGTGTGTGCCGTAGGTGGACTTTGAAGTCAATTTGTAATATTTTTCTTTTCACAAACCCGTTGCTTGCTGCAGAACATCCATTTGTTATTGAGAAATCCCTCTTGACTCTCTCTTTATTGCAACAGTCATGGGGCTTGGGCTTCTCCACTTCATCCCTCCCCTCCCTCTCCCCCCTCCCCTCCCTCCCCTCCCCTCCCTCCCTCCCCTCCCTCTGCTCCCTCCCCTCCCTCCTCCCTCCCCTCCCTCCCCTCCCCTCCCCTCCCTCTCCTCACCATGTGGAGCAGGGATACAGTTGTTCTCTGTTGGCATAGGAAGCCTTGTAACGGTTGATGCTATCCACTCTTTTACCACTGACCTCAAGCACTTCAGAAGCACCACACAACTAACCTCTCTCCATCTCTCCCGCTCGTGTTCTCTCTCTCTCCCTCTATCTGTATCTCTCTCTCCCTCTCTCTTTCTCTGGCAGGAACTCTGTGGAACCTGTCGTCCTTCGAGCCTCTGAAGATGGTCATCATCAACCACGGGCTTGCAGACCATGACCAACGAGGTCATCATCCCCCACTCGGGCTGGGAGCACGAGCCCAACGAGGACTCCAAACCCCGCGACGCAGAGTGGACCACCGTCTTCAAGAACACCTCCGGCTGCCTCAGGTACCACGCCCGCCCCCCGGCCGGGGGACAGGGGACGGGGAGGTGAGGGTGGGAGGGTGGGTGGTGGAGCCAGAGGTGATGGGATGGCGAGGGGATCGGTGGGGGGGTTGGGTGTGGTACTTGCACGTGCCTATCCACCCATGTATTGTGCATGGTGCAGATGAATATGCACGTGCTGAATGTGTCGAGTTTGGCACAGTAGTCGACGACCAACTGCTGTCCACCCACACACACACACCACACACACACACACACACACACACACACACACACACACACACACACACACTGGACCTGTTATGCTGCTTTCCGCTGTACTCTCTGTAGAGGAGCAGTGGGACATCCACCTGTGTTTTGTTTCTCCACCTGTGTAATGGCGAACACTCAGGCGGAAATCAATGCAGTGTTGGTCCCGCCGCAGCGCTACGGACCATTAGCGGGCCTATTAGCAGCGTCCGCGCAGAGGGAGCCTCAGACCCGCGGCCGTGTGAGCGAGCCGCCAGACCCCCTTGATTAAGACCCTCCCGAGACCTAGGGGGCTTATCGCCATGGTTACCCGAGATCCAGTCTCCTCGTCCTCTCTGTAAATGTGAAAACCCAGCGTTACCCGTGCTCCACGTGCCCCCCCCCTCCCACACCCCCCCCCCCCCCCACCTCCCTCCGTGAGCTGGAAAGTTGGAGAGGTTACGAGACAAGATTGACTTACAATGGAGTAGGTTAGTCTGTTCATTTCTCTGGCTGAGAAATGTTTTTACTGTGTGTGTGTGCTCCCCCCTCCCCCCCCCATAAAGCAGGCTTTGTTTGTATTGCTCAGCCGTAGCAAGGTCACGTGACCTGTAGCATTCCAGACCAAAGCAGTCCAGACTTCAAACTGCCTCCTTGGTGTATTATCTTGTGTTTTTGCCCTTCGGATTCCACAGTATTCCAACAACATCTCATTATGGAAGCATCTCTCAGAGAGACACTTAATCCGGGGTGAGAGTAAAAGGTTAATCCCGACTGTACAGTGTTAACTGTCTCTCCTGGCCTTTTGACCTTGAGGGACCTCGGCAGTTTCAGCGTTAAGGAGGGAGTGTGTGCTGGGGGTGGTTCTCTCCTCGTCTCCCGCTGACTCCACCAGGAGATACCAGCCAGCTGGGCTGGTTAAAGCAGACCTGGGGGTGATAAGAGGGTCTCATAAAGTGGGTTTTTCCCTGAGCTGATTTGTGAGGATAATCTACAGTTCCTTATCTACCAACCTCTGCTGATTTGGAGTCATTTGTATTTTGGAGCTGGACACAAGGGGTGTGTGTGTGTGTGGTGTGTGTGTGTGCTATCATGGTCCCGGCTCCAGCATGCCTGTTTTATAATCTGCTGCAGTTTGCCCTGTTCTATAATCTACTGCAGCTCATCGCAACAGAAGGCTGTTGGTCGGCATTCAACTTGACTGCTTTTCTTCTCCTTCCAAGCGCATGCACACGCACGCATACACACATACACACACCAATACCAATCCCTGCTGTTCCAGATTAAAATTCTTCTGTGTGGGTTCTCTCTCTCTCTCTCTCTCTCTCTCTCTCTCTCTCTCTCTCTCTCCTCTCTCTCTCTCTCTGTGTCTCTCTGTGTCTCTCTCTTCCTCACCACCCCCCCTCTCTGACCTGAGGCAAGGAGAGAGAGTGATCCTCCTCTCCTCAGTTTAGGCCACTCCCCTCAGAGGCCCTCTGTCTAAGACCATTCTAATCAGGCCTCGCTTGTCCTCTGAACCCCAGTCGCAGGGCTCCACTAGGCAGCTTATGTGTGTGTGTGGTGTGTGTGTGTGTATGTCTGTGTGTGTCTACAGTAAGTGTGTGTGTTTGAGGGGGGGAATGGGGCATAAACACTTATCTGGGTCCCCCCTGCGCCCTGACCATCCCACAGGTCAGACAATGTATCCTCAGGCACTAGGGTTTGTTATTTCTGTTGCCATCACTCCAGACCTTTAGCTCCACCCTCTCTCTCTATATCGTTCCCTGCCTCTCTCTCTCTCTCTCTCTCTCTCTCTCTCCCTCTCTCTCCCCCTCTCTCTCCCTCTCTCCCTGTAGCTCCATTCTTACCTGTCCCTCCTGCTCTCTCTATCTCCCCCCCCTCATTCTCTCACTCTAGCTCTCCCCTCTCTTCCTTTCTTTACCCCCCCCCCACTCTTTATCTCTCTCTTTCTCTCCCTCTCTTTCTCTCCCCCTCTCTCTTTCTCTCCCTCTCTCTTTGTCCAACCTGCTGCCGAGAGCACGTCTCCATGGTAACTGTAGCCAACGACAGCAGCGTATCGGTTGCCTAGTAAGCAGCCTAGGAGCAGACTTATGTCTCGCCTCAGCTTTGCCGTGTGTGTGTGTGTGTATCTGTTTCTGTATGTGAGTAAATGTATAGTAAACTACACATTCAGTGTGGTTTTGTCCGTTGTGTGTGTGTGTGTGTTGTGTCTGCGTGTGTGTTTCCCAGTAACTTTGACCTTGTGATGACGTGTGGAAGTCATGAGAGCTCAGGGGAGGCCCGTGATCGCTCTCCATTAGTGAGGCTGTCTCCCATCACACACTCCCCACATGACAGGCTATTGTCCTTTTCTGGACAAATGTCACCCATGACCTCTGGACCTGGCCAGTTCATTGAAACCCCTGCGCACAATGCACACGGTACACACAGCACACACGACACACACACACACACACACACACACACACACACACACCACACACACACTGTAGAGGGAGGTCTGGTGAGGCTGGAGGTCTGGTGAGGCTGGAAGTCTAGTGAGGCTGGAGGTCTAGTGAGGCTGGAGGTCTAGTGAGGCTGGAGGTCTAGTGAGGCTGGAGGTCTAGTGAGGCTGGAGGTCTGGTGAGGCTGGAGGTCTGGTGAGGCTGGAGGTCTAGTGAGGCTGGAGGTCTAGTGAGGCTGGAGGTCTGGTGAGGCTGGAGGTCTAGTGAGGCTGGAGGGTCCAGCCTGAGGCTGCAGATCCATGGGTCCAGATCTGTAGGTCTAACGGGAGGTCAAAGGTTACATTTCACCACTCCTTGGCATGTAATGTTTTGCTGCTCTACAGTGCCCCCCCCCCTCCCCCAAGCAGGTTAGGGACTCTATAAACTAGCCTCCCTTCAGGGAGACAGCCTGAGGAAGAGAGGAAAGACCAGGTGAAATGAAACGCCTGACAGTAAACACCCCGAGCCCCTATCGGTCTGTCTGCTTAAAAACGCCCAGCTGTCACGTCAGTCCCAGGTGGAGGCTCCCCGCTAGCCCGCTAGCCCGTTAGCGGAGCGAGCTGTTTTCCCCCGGCCCGGAGGGAGACGGATGTGAGGGTTCATGGGAGATGGCGTTGGCTCAGATGGCCTCTGGTGTCTTCTGTCTCGCTGCTCCGGATTCATTTGAATTATCCTCCGTGTCTGAACCGCCCCGCTTCCGCCCTGAGATGAATGGAGTCGGCACCGCAGAGTGGCACGGGGCCGCGCACACACACTCACTCAGGCTCACAATCTCACATTTGCACACTCGCAAAAACACGCACAATATCACATATACCCACGCGTAAACACTTACAGAAAGTCATTTTGCCACTGTGAATGTGTGGCGTGTGTAGTAGTCTTGTATCTGGTCTAGCCTTATGTGAGTGTGTACATTTTTAAGTGTGTGTGTGTGTGTACATTCGTAAGTGTGTGTGTGTGTATGTGAGAGAGCGTGTGCGTTTGAGTATGCACTCTGGTTTTCAATGCCCCTCAGCCTCTTTGCCGTGCCGGCTTCCACAAGTCCTAGCTGAACACTGGGTAATGGGATTGTATGGCTGGAAGCCCTCTTAAACATAGTCCCTAGTGAAGGTTTGGATTGTGGCTGCCCCCTACCCTGCCTCCACTCTGCCTCCACAGACACCATGTCTGCCTCCCGCCCAGCCACACACTTAGCAAACTGTCAATGCAACTGTCGATCTGACACTGTGTGTGTGTGTTGCTCCCTCAGAAACGTGAGTTCAGACGGTGCAGAGGCGCGGCGCAGACTGAGGGAGTGCGAGGGATTGGTGGACGCCCTTCTCCACGCCCTCCAGTCAGCTGTCGGGAAGAAAGACATGGACAACAAGGTATCCGCACGACCTGTTACTGTGACAACGTTAGGCAGCTTTAGAGTGTTTCTGTCAGCATTTATGGTGTTTCTGTCTACATTTATAGTGTTTCTGTCAGCATTGATGGTGTATCTGTCTAGATTTATAGTGTTTCTGTCCACGAATATAGTGTTTCTGTCCACGAATATAGTGTTTCTGTCGACATTTATAGTGTTTCTGTCTACATTTATAGTTTCTGTCTACATTCATAGTGTTTCTGTCTACATTTAAAGTTTCTGTCTACATTCATAGTGTTTCTGTCTACATTTATACTGTTTCTGTCTACATTTATAGTGTTTCTCTCGACATTGATAGTGTTTCCTTTCTGTGATTGGTTGGGCTAAGCGGTCTGTGTTTGTCGCCGTCTCTCTCTCTCCCCAGTCGGTGGAGAACTGTGTGTGCATCATGAGGAACCTGTCCTACCACGTCCACAAAGAGGTGCCGGGGGCCGATAAGTTCCAGGACCCGTCCGCCCCCCAGGCCCCAGGCTCGGCAGGGCCCCAGAGGAAGAAGAAGGATGACGCAGGCTGCTTCGGGGGGAAGAAGGCCAAAGGTGAGAGGTCCCACAGAGCGACACCTACAGGTGGAGGCTGGTACTGCTCCTAGGCGCTCCTCCCCCCAGTTTCCATCCACACCTTGAGAGTGAGCTACCTTCAGCCTCTTGTATTTACACAGACAAGACTAATATATTCACCTCTTATTTAATGGAGACAGAAAACAAATATTTGAACAAAGATGTGTGTCACAGTGTTGGCTCGCGATAGCAAATGTCCTCCAATCCAAACTGGTGGTTTGTGTACAGCAGTGCTTCGTGTGGATCGGCCCTGTTGGTTTGTCCTCAGGTCGTGAAGTCATGGCGTGCTGCCATCTTATTGGTCCCCAGACAGATCCAGTGGCCTTTATCGACAGGCTCTCAAACTCGGCCTGAATTACAGTTGCACAGCTTTGTCACTGTATGTCCCTCCCTTAAATAAAGAACGGCTGTCATTAATCTCTCAGTCAATAACCCTTGACCCCACTGGTCCCGCGAGGGATTCCGTCTGTGTCGAGGTCAAGAAAACACCAGGCGGGTGTCGCTAGGGCGATTTACACCGACAGCAATTAGCCAAACAGCTGCTATCGTGCACAGGAGGTAATGAGGTGTGTTTAGGCGTTCCAGACCCCGAAGGTGTACTTTAAATCAGAGTTGATCCACATTTCCCACGTTAAACAGCCCCATGTGACAGAAAGCAAAGTCCTGTGACCCTTCAGCGCCGTTTAGACACATGAGCTCCAGTAACTAGCTCCTAGAATCCCAATATTCTCCCCACTCATGGCTAGTATTAAGATCACCATGTTTATGCCCAAGGAACGTCCAGCGTCATGTAGCTTCAACTTGCAACTTCTTACCTGTGAATGGTTTTTATTGCTCTTCTGCTGTTCCCTTTCTGGTTTCTTCTCTGTCGTAGGAAGGTGGCACCGTGACATGGCTAAGCCTGGCGCCTGCCCTCGTGTGGGGCACTGCTCAGTTGCGATAAGCTGTCACATCGGTGCAAGAGTGCCAGTGTCTTCTTTCTCTCTCTCTCTCTCTTTGTTTCTCACTCTCTCCTTTTGACTCTCACCCTGCTCCCCTCCCCTCCTCCCCTGTGCCCCGCTCCTCAGATATGACTTGCAACTGTTCACATGTATAATTCTGTCAAGGCTAATCCACACGCTTTCTTTTTTTTTTTCTTTTTTTACCATGCCTGTTCTCTTCTCCCTGCTTTTTTTTGGTAATGCTGCTGCTTCCTTGGCTAACAATAGAGGAATGGTTTAATCAAGGTGAGTATCTTCCCTGCCTCTCTCTCTGCCTCTCTCTCTCTCTCTGTCTCGCTCTCTCTCGCTCTCGCTTGCTCGCTCTCTCTCTCTCTCTCTCTCTCTCTCTCTCTCTCTCTCTCTCTCTCTGTCTTTCTCTGTCTTTCTCTGTCTCTGTCTCTCTCTCTGTCTCTCTCTCTGTCTCTATCTCTGTCTCTCTCTCGCTCTCTCTCTCGCTCTCTCTCTCTCTCTCTCTCTCTCTCTCTCTCTCTCTCTCTCTCTGTCTTTCTCTGTCTTTCTCTGTCTCTATCTCTGTCTCTCTCTCTGTCTCTCTCTCTGTCTCTCTCTCTCTCTCTCTCCTCTCTCTCTCTCTCTCTCTCTCTCTCTCTCTCTCTCTCTCTCTCTCTCTCTCTCTCTCTGCCTCTCTGTCTCCCTCCATTCTACCTCTAGATAGTCTCGTAGTTTTGCTTCTATCTTCTGTCTCCAAAGCTTTCCACCGTTTCAAGGGCATAGGGTTGATACCGTTTGCATGCCTCTTTCATAGACTCTCTTCTCCCTCCCCCTCCATCTTCTCCCACATCTCTTCAGAAGGGATGGAGGAGAGACTTACCCTTAGCTGCTCTCTCTGTAGTACCAGCCCTGCATTATTAAAAGGGCTTCCCAGCCCCAGTAGAATTGCTGTGTGTGTGTGTGTGTGCGCTCGTGCGTGCGTGCGTACATGTGTGTGCGCTTGCAGCCCGCCACAGTGGTTTCTCTGACATTGTCAGTGAGCTCGGCGACGTTTACAAATGTGCTCTGCTCCCCACCATCCAGGCAGAAAAAACGGAGAGAACGACAAGAACTACGACACCCTGGACCTACCCAAGCGCACAGAACCCACAAAAGGTACGCCACCCACCCCCACCCCCACCCCACCCCACCCCACCCGTCGAGAGACAGGCCTTGTTAGAACCCTCGCCCCCGTCACAGCGCTTCACGGCACGGTCTCGCCTCCTCTCACGTTACGAGGAGTACAGCGGGCGTTCCGCTCCGCGGAAATGAGTCTTATATTGACAAAGAAAGCCGCGAGCAAGAAGGAGAGCGTGGTTTGTTCCGCTAGCGGGGGTGTCTAATATGTACAGTCACTTCAACACAGCAGAGAAGCATGCGGGAGATTGGGATTCACCCCTCTGATTGGTCTCTCACAAATCCCCCACCTGGACGGTTGACTCCTGTCCTTCTTTGGCGGTGGATTTGTATCATGAATCGGACGTTGTTCGCTTGAGCTCCTGGCTTTTATGAATCCCTTGCTAGCGAGCGATGGCAAACATTGGGAATTTGTCCACCTTGAATTTGTTGTTTTTTAATGAATACCTCACCTAGAGCTAACAGTACTGATCAGCGTCCCTTGATGTGACTCAGGTACTGTCTATCTACATGTGAGGACGTAGTGTATTAGTTCAGCAGACACTTTGATCCAAAGCGTCTTACAGGTGAGATTGAAACCTCTTGATCCACAGTGAAATGCCCTAGCACTGAACTACACCCATCCCCAGGTATTACAGCAAAGGACCAATGAACCACTCTGTATGCCACAGATGTTGCATCTGCTGCCAGATCATATACAACTCCCAGTTCACTTTTGTAAGACCTGTTCTATGTGTCAATAATGGTTAAGAATCTCTGGTTCACAGTGGCTTCTCTCCTGAAACACGTCAGCTAGCCTCACACAAAATTAATATGCAGACATCTTTCCACACAGCTCGTCTGGGAACGTGTGTGTGTGTGTGTGTGTGTGTGTGTGTCTGAGTGTGTGTGTGTGCCAAACGGGGTATGGGACCATGGGGGTGGCACCACAGAGGGGGGACTTGCAGCATTTACAAATCAGCACACTCATCAAGTCCTAATGGCAGGAAGTCAAAGTCAATAGCACTTCCTGTTTGGCTGTAATTAGCCACATTAGCACGGCAAAGTGATCTCTTATTAAACCAGATTACAATTAATTGCTGTGGTTTACGGAGGTAAGCCGTTTTTTTTTGTCTTCCTTTTTATCGCGTTGAAGTCAGCAAAGCAGATGAGCTCGAAGGAAGATAATTAGCGCGTTTTTTTGCCCGTCGCACTGTTGCTTTATCACTCGGGTGTGATGATGAGGATTGTGCGAAGGTTGTAACGAGTCATAATTGTGTACATAATCCCCCCCCCCCCCCCCCTTTTGGAGGGCATTGGA
This sequence comes from Thaleichthys pacificus, assembly GCA_023658055.1. Classification (NCBI taxonomy): domain Eukaryota; kingdom Metazoa; phylum Chordata; class Actinopteri; order Osmeriformes; family Osmeridae; genus Thaleichthys; species Thaleichthys pacificus. The sequence continues at coordinate 5,432,522 of CM042864.1, forward strand.
TTATGGTGTGATATGAATGCTATGTATGCACAGCTGAGGGTCTGTGTGTGTGTGTGTGTGTGTGTGTGTGTGTGTGTGTGTGTGTGTGTGTGTGTGTGTGTGTGTGTGTGTGTGTGTGTGCATGTGGATATTTGTGTACGTGTGTTTGTGTGTGGCACTACGTGCTTGCTGGAGCACCTTGCTCACACATATATGCACTGTATTTAAAGTATTAAGTCCATATAAATATGAATTAAAGTGGATGGATAAACTGTATCGCCCAAAGCTCCCATTCATCCCCTTCACCCCTGAGTACATCAACACACGTTTCTTCTAGAACGGAAGCCACCCGAACAAGGCTTTCAGCTGTACTCACAGGTCACTGATTCGTCTTAGGAAATACATACCCGTGTAAACAATGTTGTTGTTTGGGCGGCGGCACTGGTCTCGCGTAAAGCCAGGTTCACTCGTTTCCCTACATGCCCAGGGGGGGGGGGAGGGGCGGGGAGATCAGGGGGATTACGTGCTCTGTTCCATGTGTGTGTCTTGATCCGTCGTCGTCGAACCCGGGGTCGTGGCAAGGACGTGGCCTGCCTCCAGCCTCACCGTGATCACTCCAGACTTAAATCCACTTCCTGTTTGGGATTACCGTCGTCCTCACAGGTCCCCTGCACGCGCACGCGCGCACGCACGCTGTACAAGAATAACTCATTAGGCCATAGACAGGGTCACGGAGTCCATAGTCTCTGGGATGTGACGGAGGGAGGTGGAAGTGGTCGGGTTAGCGCAGAGCATTGTGGCTCGACACAGCGCCCTCACAAAGACATCGCCTCAATGAATATTGAGTTGTTGATTATGTGGCTCTTTAATGTCTGCTTGAAAGCACTATGGAGAAGACCTGATGGCGCATCATTAACGAACTCCACAGTTACCCTGCCTGCATTGTTCGCGTAGACCCTCTAGAACAGGAGCACTGAGGGCTGGGAAGAAAGTAATTAAGAAGTGTGAAAGAGGGACTTCATTAGGGAGTGTGTGTTTGTGTGTGTGCGCGTGTGTGCGTGTATGTGTGTGTGTCAGCCACTGAGATGATGGAACGCACTTCCCCAGTTAATTGAAACAAAGCATAAACCTTTGCTTTGAGGAAAGGTCAGAAAGAGTGATTCTTTGCGCGCGCGCGCACGTACAACAGTCGTGGACTTTTTCGGCTCTTTCTTCGCTGCTGTAGGTGTGCGTGTGTGGAGAGGAGGGCAGAGGAGGGTGGGGGGGCATGGGTGGAGAGATGCTGTCTCTCATTAATCCTCTCCGCATACCCTCTTCTTCCTTTAGCGAACACATTCTTTATCAAACGCCAACAAAGGGAAGGAAATAAGTCAAAGCGCACACTGCTCCTCAGTGCTCTCAGGGAGGCTCTGTCCTTGACAGTGACCATGGTGTACAGTGTGTGTGTGTGTGTGACAGTATATGTATATATATGAGTTACAATTCAGGGATTGATGGAAACTCTCTACCGGTCTACTGTACTGGACCTTGTTTCCCATGCGTCAGCTCTCGTGACTTGACATTTGAGTGAAGACGTTGATGAATGCCTTTGTCAGCTCCACTTGCGTAATGTGTTCCACAGTTGATTGGCACGGCTGGTTATCGTAGAGGCCAGAAAGGAGACGTCTCAACCTCCGTTTCAGGTCACGTCGTAAGCAGTGCATCGTCCTTGTCAGTCCTCTTGCTAGTGTATCTCTGGTGTTCCCTTCCAGAACTAGTATAGTTCTGGTATCTCCCTCCAAGCCAACACAAAACTCCATTACGCCTTAAGCCTTTTAGCTTTTGTTTAAATTGAAATTCGACGGAGATCTAACATCAATAACATCATCAAACAGCGAAGAATGTTTCTTGTGTGTACTGGCTCTTCCCCGATGATGGCATCTGACCAGAGTTATCTAGTAGCTGTCTTCTACACCCAGACAGGAGTCCTCAGCGTTGCTGTAGTAGTGGGCCAGGCAGGAAGAGATGAATTGTGAAATCAAGTTTGGGGATCATTGGCCTCCAAGGTGTCACAGCTCATCTGGGCCACATTTATCAGGCTCTCCGTGCGACTGAGCCTTTTGCTTCTGAAAGTCTCTGTGGGGTTTCTGTGTGTGTGTGTGAGAGAGTGGTAGAGAGAGTGGTAGAGAGGGAGGGGTATAGAGAGAAAGGGAGCGGTAGAGAGAGAGAGAAGAGTGAGAGAAAGTGAGAGAGAGTGAGGGAGAGGTAGAGAGAGAGAGCGAGCGAGAGGGAGAGAGAGAGGGGTAGAGAGAGAGAGAGAGGGAGGGGTAGAGAGAGAGACAGAGAGTGGTAGAGTGAGAGGGAGAGAAAGAGGGAGGGAGAGGTAGAGAGAAAGAGAGAACCAAACCTGGCGACTCCAAAGTGCTCTGCCTACTTTCCTTGCACGGTAGCCAACGGATGCCGTCGTCCTCGTCTTAACTCACCGCCTCACTCTCAGGGCTCACGCTGACAAGCGTGTGAAGTGGAGTGGCGTTATTACTCAGATGGGAGAGAAAGTTCTGGACTGATCCAACCCCTGTGAAAATAGAACTCGGTGAATAATGTATGACACGATTGTCAGCAAGCAGGACTCTCCATCCCGGTCTAGACCTAACACGTCCCGAGGCTTCTCTAGTTCAGAACTGTTGCTCGGCTGAGGAATGTGACACTCTGATAGCAAACTGCTACCTCCTGGCTGTGGAAGCTGGTCTCTCACGAAATCCCTGCCCCTGTGCTCCCAGAGGGACTGAGTTGCTCATGACCATCACGCACACCCACATCCCTCTGTTCCTCCCTCCCCTCCTCCTCGTCGTCCTGTCAAATTTGACACGCCGGTGATGTTTTTCCCCGTTCTGCCCGACGACACCGACTTGCAGGGCGCCCTTCCTCAACCCCTCCTCTCTGCTTCTCCCGCCCGGCAGACTCCACACGTATGTCCGACTCATGTCTCACACGCCACCGGCACTACAAGCGGCTAGCTGGAGCTGGGGAGAGACTCGCCGTTTCTCACAGTGATGGCCAGCGTGCCGATGCAGTCTAGTGAACAGGGCCGAGGGGGCAGAGGGAGCCATGTTCACCAGACTGCATCGACACGCTGGCCAGCACTGTAGGAAAGGAGTCTCTCCCCAGCTTGGGCTCTTTCTTGTACACTGGAAGAACTTCCTGGCCCTCTGCAGCCTCGTGTGGAGAACTGAAGCGATGCTCTGCGACAGCCCTTCTCAGCCCTTCTCAGCCCCCTGTCCTGCATGTCGGAGATGTTTCCCTCTTCCAACACACCGAACGAATGGGTCGTTACCAGACTTCCGCTGAGCTTGATGAACGACCCATTCGTTTGAGTCAGGTGTGTTGGAGCAGGGAAACATCTAGAACACGCAGGGCAGGGGATCTCTTACCCATCTCCCCCGAAAGAAGGCCTTGCTAAACCATAGAGCTGCGTGTGTGAGACTGGAATTAGTGTTTGTGTGTGTGTGTGTGTGCGTGTGCCTGTATGTCTATCTGTATGTGTGCTTGCCTGTATGTCTGTCTCTGTGTGTTTGTGAGCCTGTGTATTGGTGTGTGTGGGCCTGTATGTGTGTATGTGGGCCTGTATGTGTGTATGTGGGCCTGCCTGTGTGTGTGTGTGTGACTGGCGACTCCCCGGCCCAGACAGGGACCAGATTAGAAATGCGTTCTGCTGTGTGAGGCCAGCTGTTGGAGAAGCCACCCATCGAGATGCCCGTGCGCCCGAAGCTCCGCGCCGCCAGCCAGCCAGCGGTCACACGCCAGTCACAATCCCACCGTGCTCGCCGCTAAGGCACTCCCCGCTTCTCCCAACAACAACAAAAACCGGAAAATGAGAAATGCTACAAATTGCTGCCATTTGAAACCCTGAGAAATGTCCCCCGCCATCCGTTTCGACCAATCCGGACGGTGCCGTTAAGGACGCGGGAAAGGAAGGGGGCGTTAAAAAAACAAAAAAAAACAAAAACTGTTCATTAACGAGGAGGTCTGGAGCCTCCAGCCGGCAGCTGGGTCTCGTCCTCCTCCTCGTCTCTCCGGGGGAAACTCCCTGCGTCCACAGCGAGTGGAGTCCCGCGGACTTCCTCTGTGGTTTTCACACCCGCGCGAGCACTTCCTGTTTCTCTGTAGCAGCGGCCCTAATGTGAAGCAGGAGATTTTCCACCTAGCGACTCCGGAGAGAGAAACACAGTAGCATACAGTATTAACACTCCATGGATGATTTAGCGAGTTCCCCTCTCCCCCCCCCCCCCCCCCCCCCCTCTCAGCATCCTCAAAGCGGAGTGGTTGAAGTGATAATTACAAAGGGAGAATTCGACCCAGGGAGGCAGGAACACTGAGCAGATTTATCCTCCCGTTGGTGCCTTTTGTTTGGCCCTTGTCTCTGCCAGGAGAGGAAGTTTCTCTTTCTGCAAGAGGCGTTTTAATCTAATTAAAATCAGATTAATGGCTCATTCTGTCTGGAAGATCAACAACGGAGGTTTTGGAAAAAAAAAGATATAAAGCCCCCATGGATTTCTCTGTTTTATGTTTTTAGTAAACAAAAGAATGGAGAAGATGTATTTGTGGTTGTCATCTCTGGGTGCTTGTGAACGGGACCTTTTGAACACAAGGAAGGGTCGGTGTCCTCAAGCACAGCCACTGCTGGACACAGTCTTTAGCTGTGGCTGCCGGCCAACTGTCTACTCTACGGTCAATACAGTCAGCCATAGTGGCTAGTCTGTCTGGCAGGCTGTGTTCTCTCTGTTCCTCTGCTTGTCCGTTTGGCCGTTTTGTAGCCTGATGCAAAGACGGTGCTTCACACATCTAGTCATAAGGGCATATGACTAGATGGGGTGGCCCCTCAAATGACACAAACACACAGACAGAGAGAGAGAGAGAGAAAGAGAGGAGAAAAAGGAGAGAGAGAAAGACAAAGAGGACTCAGAAGGTGAGAGTAAGATCTTTCCTGCTGAAGCGTGTGGGGGTGTCATGGGGGGAGGAAGTGAGGGAGGGGGGTAATTGAGGGATCGAGGGAGGAGTGCTGAGTGAGAGATGGGCCCAGACAAACACAGAGGACATCCCTCCACCATCAAACTCAATCCCAGACAGAGCTGTGCACTCCAGGCTCCCAGAATCAGACACAGATTAGATTCCCCTCTACCTCCCTCTCCTTCCCCTCTCCCTCTCCTTCCCCTCTCCCTGGACCCTCACTTCCATCCCCAACCTCGGCCCCTCCCCCAGCCTTGGCCCCAGTCCCAGCCCCCTGCCTCCTGCCCCAGCCTCACATCTGTGTCCCCCCCCCCCCCAGGATGGACCAGGCCAGCAGTCCTCAGGATTATCTGGTCTTATTTCAAGCTGCCCCCCATAACTCATTTCATTTACCCAACTGGTAACATGGCCTTCCAGCCTCAACTGACGCACCCTCCCCCACACACGCACATGACACGCACGCGACACGCATGCACGACACGCGCGATACACGCATCATCGGTCGTAATGGCACCCTGACAGGTGTCCTTTCCGTCTCCAACCCACTTCGCTGTGATGATTTCTGTTTTTGTTTCTTCTTCGTATCGAACCCCCATCCTTTCCCACCCTCTCTCTCCCTCTCTGCCTCCCCCTCCCTCACTCTACAAGGTAAAACGCCTTTAGCTTCCCTCTTGAATCCCTGTCAGATTCAGCCTCCTCGTGTGTCCCGAATGGCAATTTCCTCCTTGTCGCGTTTCCCAGAAGCCCCTGCATCGCTTCCCAGCTGTCCTCAATGTTTTTATTCATTTGCCGGAGCGAGATGACTTGCTGTGGTGGCCATGCAGACAGCTAATATGAAGTTTTATCCCTCCCCCTTCCCCAGCCTCAGCTCCCCCTCTTCCCCTCACGTCAACCCCTCTACACTCCACAAACTCAATAAGAGCTTTTCCCTCGCTGGCTCGTACGTGTGTTTTTGTGCATGCTGGAGTTCCCAGGGTCTGTGCGTGGGTATGTGATGAGCCTGTAAACGCCTTCGGCTAGCCAGGTAGCAGCCAGACACCAGCCAGACACCAGCCAGACACCAGCCAGACACCAGCCAGACACCAGCCAGACACCAGCCAGACACCAGCCAGGTACTGTAGCAGGCAGAAACCAGGCAGAAACCAGACAGAAACCAGGCAGAAACCAGACAGACACCAGACAGACCCCAGACAGACACCAGACAGGTGTAGCTAGCTGTTAGCTAACCATAACCCAAGCATCCGTCAAGGTGCAGCAGTGTGCACACTGGCCTTGCTGTCTGAGGGAGAGAGGGCCACAGCTGCCTGTCTCCATGAAGAACAGCAGGCTGCATGCTGAAACTCATTTCAGACGTTCTCCTGAGGTGCCGGTTTGGCTGAATTGTGAGTTTTGGGGGTTGAATCTCCTCATCTCCAGTTTCCGCTCATCAACGCTGTGTCTGTGGCCCTGCTTTGAATGGACCTCCGACAAACTGATCCGTCGCCGGGCGATGGACGGGGTTGCCGTGGCAACGCCATCATAATTAATATCTCCAATGCAGTGGACGTTCTGCTCTTTCTCTCTCGCTGTCTCTCTCTCTCTCACTCTCGCTACTTGTCTATTTCTGCCTTACCTATTCCCACTCATTCTTCTCTCCCTCCTCTTTTTCTCTCCATTGCAGCCGGCCTACTCAAGCCTCCTGTACATCTCTCTTCTCAGCCTCCCAATCTCCTCTCCACCCCCCCCCCCTTCTTTTCTGTCTGCAGGTGCAGGTTTATGAGCAGCTCAGCTCACCCCCTACCTCCCTCTCCTTATCCTTCTCCCCCGTGCCCCTCCCCCCCCCAATCCCTCCATCCTCTGAATCTTCAGGATTTGAGCCGCTTAGTGTAACCATCGGTGGGGGCGCTGCAGACCTCCACGCTGTCGGTCAGAGCATCGGCATGCCAGCTCCTACTGCTGAGAGAGACAGAGAGACAGAGAGACAGAGAGACAGGGAGACAGAGAGACAGAGAGACAGGGAGACAGAGAGACAGAGAGACAGAGAGACAGAGAGACAGAGAGACAGGGAGACAGAGAGACAGAGAGACAGAGAGACAGAGAGACAGAGAGAGGGGCTAGATGGATGGAGAGGACAGAGAGAGGTCGTTGGAGGGAGATGCAGAAAATGAAGCCCCTAAGCAGGTCTGTGTGTTTGGTCTTTATCTATGTCCTCCATAATCACATGTCTGCTTCCTGCAGGCACAGATATCTCACTGTCTGGCCTGGTCTGATCCTGCTAGGTCAGCTGTAGTCTGGTCTAGTCTGGCCTGGCCTGGCATAGTCTGGCTAGGCCTGGTCTGGTCTGGCCTGGCATAGTCTGGCTAGGCCTGGTCTGGTCTGGTGAGTTTTGCAGTGAGTTGGATGACTGACTAAACCTGACGGCAGAAGTGGAAGCCCAGCTCTGTATGACTGTAGCCAGCGGCCATAGCTGTCCTCCCTCCAGAGCTGCTGTCTACTTCAACCAGGGAGAGGGGGGGCTGAGGTGACACACACAGAAACCTCCGGTGGAAGTGTGTGTGCGCCACTCTCGCAGCTGGGTGCTATAGAGACGAGGCAGGTATCCTGGGGTAACCGGTGACAGTCCTCCCCCCTCGCCAGCGCCCCGTCTGAAAGCCTCACTGCCACGCGGCGCCACGGAAGGGCCTAATTGGCCGGGCTACACAGGAAGTAGGGTGTCGGGAGTCTGGCATACTGGTGGAATAGGGAGAGCGGAGGAAGCGTTTTGTGTATCTGTCTGCTTTACTTTGACAGGGCCTTCCTGTTGATCGCAGGCCCAACATCTCAGCAGGTGAAGGAAGTGCCTGTGTAGTGATGGAGAGGCAAGGTCACAAGGAACGGTGCCAAGCCCAACTGCTTCTCCCTCTCCATCCGTCATCTTTTTTTCTGCCCTCAATGGTTAGCTGTCCGAGGAGTTGCGCACCCCAAAAGCAAATTAACCTTCTGTCAGTTGGTGTCACCTTCCAACACAGGGCCACCAACTGTCATTTGGCCATGATGACACATGCCGGCCTCGGCTTTCTGACGAGGTGCCAGACCATGAAGACCTGTCTCTCCACCCTCCCATCTCCAAACAAAACATTTTGTCGAGACAGGATGAAAATGGGACTGATTTGAAGAGGTCAACTGCTGCACTCGTGAACTTCTCTGAATGGAGGGGCCGTGGTTGAAAGGTTCCAAAGCTCGGCTGGACGTTCTGTGGCTAGGTGACAGGGCTAGGGGAGCGGAAAAGAGGGAGGAAAGGAGGGGTGGGAGGCTTCATTCAGACTTCCTCTCATCTTCTTTAGAGGCCCGTGTCGAGCTTGAACCGACTGAACTGAGGAAGACCGGTTTCTCCTCAGAGAGCTTTCTCTTTTCGTTTTTTTGGGTTTTGTTTCTCGCGCTTTTACCCCGAGCTGAGCACCCAACTGTGCTTTCCCAGTGTTTCTGTCGCACGGAAGGGGGTCTGTGTTCCACAAAGGCAGCCGTTAACGATGCTATGTCTGAGCGTGTCCGCTCGCTGCTTGAGTATTCATTAGCCGCGACGCGACGAGCACAGGGGAAAGTCGAAAGATGTAAACAGAGCTTTGGGTCTCGCCGAGTTCAACGCCCCGGTTATGTTTTAGATCGGGAATGTTTACGGGTGGACGTGTGAGGCTCTGTTGGACACGGAAAAATATGCTCCCTCCCCCCCCCCCCCCCTCCCCCCCCCCCCGCTCTCCCTCCCTTCAGGCCTCAAGCTGTTGTATCAGCCTGAGGTGGTGATTCTCTGTCTCTCTCTCTCTCTTCTCTCTATGTCTCTCTCTCTCTCTCTGTTTCTTTCCATCTCTCTCTTTCGCTCTCTCCCTCCATTCTCTCCCTCTCTCTCTCCACCTCTCCCAGTGCAATCTGTAGGTGCATATGGATAGCATGCATAAGAGTGCTATGCTCTCCCGTCGCTCTCCCCTCATGCTTTATGATGGCGTTTTAAGTGGCACCTTCACTCGTGTGTGGGATCAGGAGTGTGTTGAGAGGAGGGGGAAACTGAAGCTAGGCCTCCCACTGTACATGGTTATGATGACGACGACCACCACCACTCTCTGACTGAAGAGGGATGGCGTGAAGGGTGTGTGTGTACGCAGTGCGTGCGTATTTGTGTGTGTGAGGGACTGCAGTGAGCGCGTGGACACTCGGGGACCGTGCGCGCGTGTTGACGCACTCACGACCGGCGTCGCTGCATCTATTACGGTCTCGTCACTTGTCGAGGCCGGCACGCCTTCTCTTTAATTGCAGCCAATAGCAAAGCCACTTGAACCCAATTAATCTAATAGTGGATTGATGAGCCACTCGCTCTGCACGGCGCATCACTCAATCACCGCAACTTTACTTTGTTCTAGCCTACTTCCCAGGGCCGTGGAGTAAGCCTTCTGTTCTCTCCGGCTCACTAATTGAGCTGCCAAGGCTGGATTTTGTCGCCGGCGAACATTGCTTTGATAAATAACCCCCAAGCTCCTCCCCTATCACCTCGTTTAGAAGAGAGAAGAAGGTTTTCTTCTCTTTTCTCAGGGTTTCCAGTATGTTGATTAAGTGTGTCCCTTAGCGCGGGACTGTGGTGGGTGTGTGTGTGTGTTCACGCATGTGTTCAAAGGTATGAGTGTTTGTGTGTGTTTGTGTGTGTGTGTGTGTGTGGCAAGGCCACAGCTGATATCTGCTCGTCCATCACTCACGAAAATAAAACATGCATGCTAGCTTGTACCTCTGGGACTTGTTATAATGTTCGATGATCTCTGGAATTGTGCTTTTGTATGCGGAGTATGTGTGCAGTGGCGTATGTTTGACTGTGCACGCATGTGTTTGTGTGTACCTGAATAGGATGTGTTGTCAGTGTGTTTTTGTGGATGTGATGTATTATGTAACACTCTGTTAGCTTGTGTCTGTCTGTCAGATTCTGTGTTCGTATGGCTGAGGTTTACATTTACATACATTTAGTCATCTAGCAGACACTCTTATCCAGAGCGACTTACAGTAAGTACAGGGACATTCTCCCCCGAGGCAAGTAGGGTGAAGTGCCTTGCCCAAGGACACAACGTCATTCTGCATGGCCTAGAATCGATCCGGCAACCTTCTGATTGATAGCCCGATTCCCTAACCACTCAGCCATCTGACACCCACTTTTCCAGGTTTCGTGTAGAGCTGCGTTAGCGCGTGTGCGTGGCTGTGCATGTTAGCGTCCGAGGCGGTCTGTCATCTATGCATGCAGCAGATGTCTTCAGAAAGTGGCAGTAGGCATGCAGCTCGCAACCCCCTCGCCTCAGAGAGGTCACGTGACATGGAATGGAGGGAACTCCTCATGAATCCCAATTCCCTCCTGTCTACCTGGCGACTAGCACGCTAACCACATGCTAGCACTGATTACCACAACACTGTTGACACAGTAGACAGACGACAGAGGCATTCTCGACTTAACACTCCTCCTCTCACTAGTGTGTGTGTGTGGAACTGTAAATGTGTGTGTGCATGAGCATGATTATACAGTATGTGTGTGTGGGTGCATGAGCACGTGTGTGTCTACGGTACGTGAGTGCGAGGCCCACGCCTGCGATAAACCCTCACGCTAGACATTGAGGAAAGGGGGCGGAGAGTGTGAGGAAGAGTGAGGAAGTGAGAGAAAGAGTGAGGCGACTGGAAGAAGAGTTTCACAGTGACGGAGAACGAGGGGAGCCGTCGAGGCCTCGAGGAATGAGTTGCACGTCCCAGTGAATCTCTCTCTCTCTCTCTTCATCCCTCTCCTAGGAGGTCCACTCAGCCATACTATTCTTTTATCTAAGGCCTTGGCTTAGGAATGGTGATTTCTTAACTCTGTCGCACTGGAAGTGAGTCCAAGCCCCAGGAACTGCAAGAAGGGGAGGGAAATGTTGGATTTCTGGCCGCTAATCCTTGGATTGGATGTAGACTCGCCCACCAAGATTTGAACATGGCTGATAATACGAAATTGTTTCTTTAATTCCGCGAGGAAGTCAGTGTCAATGCATTTCGAAGATGGGTGTTTTCTGATGCAGCGTGGTGACTGTGTACCTGGTCTTTAGCTGCTGCTCTCTCAGAGCAACCTTGTATGTTTACCATCTCTATACCAAGCTGCACCAGCGCTTCAGACTGCTCTTGCAGTGACTCATAATGTCTCCTCTCATACAATATACAGTATACATGTACACGCACGCATGCACGCACACACACATACGAATACCTTGGCCTAATTCCCGTTATCAAGGAAAACCTTGAACATGACCAGGCATTAGACATACTAATTTCCTAAACACTAACCCAACATTGACTGTTAGTGCCTGTTACCCTTTCAGCCCAGAACTAGCATTTATTTATTTTCCCCTGAACTCTCTTATTACTGTGGAATAATAGGACCCTTAAGAAACCATTTCAGACATTCAGCTAGTTATATAGAGTATCATAATCACACACTAAGTGCTACAAACAAGAAGAAAGTATTTTATTGCTAAAGAATGCCATCAGTTTTCATTTCAGGGCCCACCAACCAAGCATCAATCACACAAGTCACATAGTAAATGTTATTTTCTGCATAATACAGGGCTTTCAAATAAAACTCTGGAATTTAATGCCTCAGATAACATGGAAAGGACTGTGGGATATTTTCTATACTTTGACCCCAGTGGATATGAAGAAATATTTTAAGCTGCAAATGTGCTCTTTCCAGACCTAGGAAGCTGTCTTTTCAAACTTTGTATGCAGCCAGTTTTATAAAACTTTCTCGACCGTAGTTGTGGGGAAAACATTGTGCATCATTAGGTTTCCTGTCAGAGGGATGGGAGCGCTGGACAGCAAGGTTCTTCTGAGTGGGGTTTGCACTGAACTGTGAGTGAGAGAGTAGCCTTTCTCCCCAGAGATGTAGAACACAGTCTGTGACGACCTTGGAGGGTGAAGATGATTCAATACTCTGTCCATCTCTCTCACTTTCCATCTCTCTCTCTCCCCCTCTCTCTCTCCTTCTTTCTCTCTCTCTCGATCTTTGTCTCATTCTCCTCGTATCCGTTTCTCCCTCTCTCTCACGCTCTCTCTGTCATTCTCTCGCCATTCTCTCGCACATTTTCTCTCTCTTTCTCCCTCTTGTTCTTTCTCCCCATCCTCTTTCTGTCCCCCCCTCCCCTCTTCCTCTCTCTGTTATCTGATAGCTGATAATGTAATTGCACTTACACCAGAGAGAGGCCCAAGGATTGACTGCTGCAATGTGTTAAACGGACAGGGAGATAAAACCTGCCTCTACTTCCTGTGTGGGGGGGGGGGGGGGGGGGGGGGGGGGTCGGGGGGAGGGGATCTCTGTGTTTCCCTGACCCTCCCAATGACAACAGTGAGGAATCTAACATCTAACACAGGGGACCGAAAATAAATACAATAAATCTCATTAAGATGTGGAGAGGTTAAATGTTTCTTCGGAATCTTGTTGTCTCTGCTACATAACAAACATTGTTAGCAGACACTTTTATCCAAGGTAACATGGCGGTTGAACCGACAACCTCTTAATCTGCTGTCAGATGCTCTGCCACTAAAATACACCTACATACATGTGGTCTGTGACTGAAAACTTCTAGAAGTTTCTGCGATTTTCAGGTGGTCGGTCTGAGTATAGCTGGATGTGGGTTAGGGTTAGTCTGAGGAGACAGACTATGTTGGCAGGCCTGACAGCACCTTAGTAGCCGCAGAATGTGTGACATTAGGATAGTCACAGGGAGAATGTATGTATTTGTCAGTGTATGAGAAGATTGAATGATGGGAGGAATTATACTTCCCTTTGTGTAAAATTACCTAATCGGCTCTGGGGGTCGATCGGCAGTTTTTCTACGCTGTGTGTGTCTAACTCCATTCTCTCTCCCTCTCTCTCTATCCCTCCCCTCCCTCCTTCCCTATCTTCCTCCTCCCTCCCTCCTGCCCTCCCCCCCCCCATCTCCCCTCCCTCTCTCCTCTGCAGGCTTTGAGCTGTTGTACCAGCCTGAGGTGGTGAGGCTGTACTTGTCTCTGCTGACGGAGAGTCAGAACTACAACACTCTGGAAGCTGCAGCAGGGGCCTTGCAGAACCTCAGCGCTGGACAATGGACCGTGAGAACACACACACACACAAACACACACACATATACTTACATGTGAGGAAATGATCCATTTGAGTCCCCAAAATGAAGTGCCAATCATATTCCTCTGTCGTCCAGACATGCAGAGCTCCAATTCATGCTCCTGGTGACTGGTGTTTTGGTTCAGTTTTATCACTCAGGTATCATAGTGAAAACATAGTTGTTGCCATCACCACTACTGCCACCACCCTATTTCCCACCTTCCTGTTCAGCAGATGGGACATTCACAAATAGACACCGCCATCACAGGCTTATATTCTTTGAAACCTTTTCCTTTTCTAAGTGTATACACAGAATCCTGAGAATCCTAACACTCTTATCTCCATTGCCTACTATTTTTCAGTGGAATATTTTTGTGGTGGTTGCCATGTTTGAGAGAAACCCTCTTTTTCTGCCATGGTGGTTTGAGCCCACCTTGATCGGAATGCTAGGACGCACACTAGGGCTTGGGGGGGGGGGGGGGGGGTGAGGGGGGGGGGGGGCTGCTAACACACATCAGACCGCTGCCTCTGCAAGACGAGCATAACATGTCCCTGCTCCCTATGAGAATATTTCTGCCCTTTTTACCTTCAATCCTCTTTATCCTGTCTTCCCCTAGTTCTTTTTTTAATTTTTAGGCCGAGTCGTTTTATTTAAGACTCGCTACCGCCCCCATGTGGCGTGGTTATGGTATCTCCTCATCTCTTTAATGACATCTCAGGGGGTATTGAAACTGCTCTGTAACAAAACTCTTTCATGTTTCAAGATTTCTGCAACGGCAGAACAAGAGGGATAACTCACTGATGTTTTAAGCCGTAGCAAATTGCATCACATGACAGTTCAAAACCCTGCTGTGCCATCTCTTGTCAACAGTTTATTTACTATACTATGGCATGTAAGTATGTATTAATATCTGATGAATATTCATCCACGGAGTACCTCAGAAGGGAGATGAGGACCAGCCTTTTTGGAGAAAGTGTGTTTATTTTAGGGGATGGATATAGCCCAGTGGAACAGCATTTGACTGCCGATCAAGAGATTGGAAGTTTAAATCCTGCCTGTATGTTATTGATATTATACCTGGACAAAAAGTCAGCCTTCTGGACACTGGCCATTTATTTGTGAAATGTGCTTTTACGGTTAAGTCTAACCCTCAAACGTGTGAATGTTACAATATTTTGCCATTTTTAGGAGCAATCCGCCTTTGCGGCTTGCAGCTATGTTTATTATTATTGTTTATTTGTTTACTGAGATGTCTGGGGTTTCTCCCTCCACAGTGGTCCAACTACATCCGTGCTACGGTGCGTAAGGAGAAGGGCCTGCCCATCCTGGTGGAGCTGCTGCGCTCCGACTCCGACAAGGTGGTCCGCGCCGTTGCCATCGCTCTGCGCAACCTCTCCATCGACCGACGCAACAAAGACCTCATCGGTACGACACAGACACGCACGCACACTCCAACTCACACACACACACAAAATCACTCCTACACGGACAGACACACAGTTGTGACTAGTGACGAGATGGTTTGCTCTTCTAACCTGTTCCCGATGCCGTGCTCTGCCCTGGCAGGAAGCTATGCCATGCGGGACCTGGTCAGCAACCTGCCCAGCGGGCAGCAGAGGCCTGCCAAGAACCTGGAGGAGGACACCGTGGTGGCCATCCTCAACACAATCCACGAGATTGTGACCGACAGCTCGGAGAACGCCCGCTCGCTCATCCAGGCCCAGGCCATCGAGAAACTGGTGGCCATCAACAGGACCAGGTAGAGGATGGAAGGGAGGGGCAGGGGAGGGGAGGGGAGGGGCAGGGGGAGGGTGGGGGGGGAGGGTGGGGGTGGGGGAGGGGGGGGGGGTGGGGGAGGGGGGGGGGTGGGGACGCAGCGTAACTTGTCAGAGTTCTGCATGCATTTGCCTTTAAACTTGAATTATTTTGCAGCTTTTCATCCAAAGCGACGTACAAATTGTACACATAAAATTGCTTTACTGCAGCTTTGACTATTGTGGTGCACCACTGAAATGTGTCATCTTGTCACATACAGACCATTGAGTTCAGTTGTTTCATATTAAAGCCATACATTTATTCAATTGATTCAAATACATTTTCAAGTCTTAGATTAGTTTCTTAACCGGGTTCATTGATGGGAAGGGATGCCATTAGCGGTGTTTGGATGCTTACTTGTTGATGTGCCAGCCTAAAGCCTCTACTCATCACAAAGCCATTTTATTAGCTTGACCTTGAATGTCTATTAGCGACATTCTGTTAATAATATTCATGGTGGAGGTTCAGACGTGTCACTGAAAGACTATGATTACCAGCCAGCTAGTGCCTGACTACATTATGCAGTAATATATGTCAATCTCAGCCTCTCTGTAGTGTCATGGGGCTGTCAGCCAAAGGCTGTCTTGACTCTTTGAGGCCAAGCGCACGGCTGTTGCTCACGGTTACACTGTATTGCACAGGCAGAAGTTCAGTCAAAGATTTTGTGGAATTATTTATTGACATTCAAAACATTGGTGCAGAGTAGCATCAAAACCACCCGGGGAAATGATACAGGATCTGTTTTGAAAGCTGGCCCAAAACCACTGGTCCTACAAGACTGGCTTCCCGTGGGTCTGAACAAGCCTGCTTTATTTAATACCAAGTAGATGTGTGTTCCTCGACCCTTGAGATGCAGACTGAGATTGACTTTGAAGTGCTAAACCCCCCATAAATTAATTAACACTGCAACTCGGGAGAAGCTAATGAAAGGAAGTGTGCAGCTCTCAAAGTATGTGTTAAAGGCTATCCCTTTGAGCTCCGCCTGGGAATAGATGGCTTAGTATGTCAGATTAATTGTGTTAGGACCCCACTAGCTATGCTGGCGGCTCTCGTTCCCCAGTCTCCTTTCCTCACCTTCTTCCTCTCCTACCTCCCCTCCTTGCTTCTTTTATTCCTTCCTTCTACCCTTTCTACCTTTTACCCTTCCTTCATTCTTCCTTGGTTATTTTCCACCTCCCTTCCTTCCTTCCTTCCTGCTTTCCTTCAGCCAATCACCACGGGAGACGAAGGCAGCGTCGCACGTTCTCCAGACAGTGTGGAGCTACAAGGACCTCCGGAACGCCCTGACCAAGGACGGCTGGAACAAGAGTCACTTCCAGGTAGGGCCCAGCGCCTGTCGTCAACCTAACCCGTCAAAACATGTCTCTCTCCATTCCCCTAACCTTCATTTACAATCTTTGCTTAGTCAGGCGTCAGCTTGTACTCCCGTAAACCGTGTCGTGTCGTTGATCCTTCTCACTCAAACCTTTGTGGTGTACTCCTACGTGCCTCCCCTCATTAGCCCACAGCTGCATGCGGCCCCCAAAGCAGCCAAGAACGGCAAGCCGGGCTACGACGACACCACCCTGCCCCTGATGGAGAAGAACCAAGGTCAGTCCCGCGCGCCAGGCGAGGCTGGGGATCCCCGGGGGCCTACCCAGGGAAGAGATCACTGTGCTTCCTGTTTTGTGTTTTGCTTCTCGAGGTGCTCCTCCGCCTGTGCTCAGTGGGCGCTCTCACTCACTCTCGATCACGACGGCTCCCTCCCCATAGCTCCCTCCCCACAGCTCCCTCCCCACGCCAAACGCTGCCGTGTCTGGTCATGTGATTCATGCTCCTGACATTGGCCTGGTGTGCTTTGGAAAAGCACCCATTTCTACCCAAGTTGATGTTCGATATGTTCGAAATGCGCGGTGTGCTTTAAAAGGTTTGTTGTAATCGCTTGTCGAGTAAGATTCTTTCAAAGACAGACGTGCTACGGTGGCCCACAAAGACCAAACATCTCATTGACAGAGGAGTCAGGAGCCCCAACAGCATTTTCTCGACTTTATTTTCTCCAGCCATGTGTACCATATCCACATCAAGTGCGCTTGGCGTTTTCCTTGTATTGTCAGCTTTCCTGGCTGGGAGGCGGTGGCGGAGACCTACAGAACAGTGTGTGTGCTGTTCCTCGTACAAACACGATATGATAAATGCTTTTCAGGCACGCAGAAATGTGGCAGTGGTGATGTGGTACCTATGGACGAACTTGGTCCAGGTAAGACTGAGTTTCCATGTCCTCTAAACTAAGACAGAGCAAAGCTGTCTGCTGTCTTCTGTCAAACAGAATGCCACATTTCTACATGAACACCCTTAACCAAAAGTATAAAAATCCAGTTCGTAGAACTGTGGTAATCCCATGTCATGAATTTAGTAGCGGGGGAAAAACGAAATCACTAATTGGATTTTTGACACTCAAAAAAATAAGTGAATACTGTACATGACAGATGTTTTGGTGTTGCTTTATTGATGCTGTAAGACCCCTCTCTTCATAAGATGTTTGTGTATTAATGGCCATTTATCAGAACAGAACTATGAAAGGTTTTGGTGAGACAAGTTTGCTAATATCCGTCCTGCTAGCTGAGGAGATTCTGGGCACCAGGGTGTGTTCGGTTGTGATTGTAGCATCCTGTCACATGGTGTGGCGTGCGGAGCACTTCCTGTCTCTTTCGACGCCCGTTCTTCAGCCAACCGCATCTGATACCTGGGACTAATTGGGCTGCTGATAGCCCCGTGTGTGAGGGCTCAGTCTGACCTTTGACCCCGCCCCCCCCTCCCCCCAACCCACCCCCTTTAGATGGTTACTCCACCATTGACCAGAGAGACAAGGACTGCAAGTACAAGCCTGGAGATGGTTCAGTGGACCTGACAGAACGGGAGCCATTAAAGGTAGACTTGACCTGTCACACACACGCACAAACACACACGCACACTCACCTGCAACTGTCCTAAGGGCAATTATGGATTCTCGAAACAGTTTATCTCTATAATACCTCTCTTTTTCTCTCCTCTCTCTCAAAATCCAATTTCCCATTTGAGAAACAGCTCTAATCGATTCCTTGAGGAGATGTTTTCATTCTATCTAATTGTTGCCGCTCATCACGGGCAGCCCCACTGTGCTGGCCGAAGATGACACCCCTGCTAGATAATTACATTGAAGCTTTGAAGATTGTAAAGTAATTAACACGTCTCCGTGTAGTCCACTCCAGGAGGCGGTCCTGTCTGGCTCAGGGAGAGAGGCCTGGGCTGCTGGCTACATGTTCAGCCCACAGAGCAGAGAGTCTCTCTTACATTTGAGCTCGAGGAGAAAAATCTAACGTGTGTTTCAAGAGGATGTCCTCTAACGAAGCTCCGATAGAGGACCGTGCCGAAATAAGATAGCGAAGCACAAAAGTCCCCGTCACGTTTTTTTGTCTATCCTTTTATGACTCCTGAATGGTGTTCATTAGAACTCAGATGTAATCGGTGCCTGAAGTCACGGCTCGGACACAGTCCCTTTAACTCAGAACTCGCACTAGTCCAGCTCGGACGAGTGACAGTCAATTTCCCAGGAGGTCACGCATCTCTCCTCAGTCTGTTTCGATGTAATCCTCAGTAAGCAACCAGCTTCCCCATTCCCGAAAAGACCCCTGAAACACAGGACCTTCTACCCAGAATGCAACTGGCTGTTGAAAACCGCTTTTGTCCCCCTCCCCTTTTCTTTGCATGTATGGTTTGCTGTTTTGATTCTACTTGACATGACTCTTTTATGACCTACGAACAACTAACACTCTTCTTTTAATCTTTTATTGCCTCGGCTCTGTGTGACAACTATATTGACCTCGTTGTTTTGCCCTTTAACCCCTTCCCTTCTCCCGTTGCTGCAGAATGACACAAATAGGACACACTATATAAGGAGTAACAGGCCTACGGTCAGTCTGGTGGACGATGTTAAACCCCAGCCTGTTGACTCCTGGGTCTAAATGCATGCATGGTAGGTCTGGAATGTTTTGGTTTGTGTTTCTGTTGTCCCCCCCCCCCCCTCCCCTCCCCATCACCGTCCTCCGTTTGTTTGTATTGTTCCGCACTCATTTCTTGTTTATTCCTCACCCGTGTCGCTCCTGTGCGTACCCCTGGCCCCTCCCGCCGACCCGGAGTACTTAGCTCGTGACAGAACGAGAGGACATCAGAACATAGCAGGGCTGCTTCTCCGAAAGCTCTCGTTTAATAGGAATGCGCCGGCAGTCTGCCCAGACTCCCCCGGCGCTTTTTACGCCAAATTGTTGTAAATGATGAAAGGGGAGTGGACGTCAAAGCACTTGAGATGGGGGAACGGGGGGGGGGGTTCATATTCAAAACACACGCACGTCCGGACCCCGCACACACACACACACACACACACACACACAGATGTAGGCTTAATGAAAAGGAATAGAGATCCCAGTGTGTTCCCTATCTTGGACTGCTCTGTATTCACCACACACTCTGTTCCCTGGGACGAAGCAGAGCAAATCTCAACCCGATAAATAATGTATGTCTGGGAGAACAGGCACACGCACACGCCAGGCCGCACACGCACACGCAAGCGCACACACGCACACGCACACACCAGGCTGCACACACGCACACGCCAAGCCGCACACACGCACACGCCAAGCCGCACACACGCACATGCCAAGCCGCACACACGCACACGCACACACCAGGCCGCACACACTCACACGCCAGGCCGCACACACGCACACGCCAGGCCGCACACACGCACACGCCAGGCCACACACACGCACACACACACCTCTAGGCTAGCTACTCTGGGTTAGCCTCCCCGCGCTCTCGTTTCTCTTGAGCTTTCCATCTCTCCTTCCCCCTTTTGTCTCCACTCATCCCCTCCGGTGGCTCTCGAGTCTCTCAGCACACACTGTGATCGTCCACCTCCAGCTCTGTCAGGTCTGCCCGGGGCCACCGGTTCCCATCTGTGTCACGTGATCATCTTCGCCTCATCCTCATGACATCTCTGATCGAGTCGCACGAGTCGTGGTCCCTCAGTAGGCTTTGGGACGTGTGGGGCCTTGCCCTGCACTCACAAAACTGGGATCATTTGGGGCTTAACGAAAGGGAGGCGACTGTACATAGATGGTGCATCTGTCATTTGTTACTTATCTTAACCTGATCAGGTGGCACATAAGGTGAGTACTATAGAATCATTGTTGATCAAGGTATTGAAATGTAACTCCATTTACTGTGCTAACCAAGCTGGCGCTCGGCAGACGTCATTCCCGCTATCACACAAACTAGCTCATCAAAGCCTCGTAACTCTCCATCTCACATCTGACAAATCAACTGGACCGCATGCGACAATACATCATTTGTTTGTGTATTTGTACAATCATCGCATTGTTCCTGTGTAGTCACGGAGCGTAAATCCTAAATCTTGACGTGAAGCTCAGTGTGCGACGCCATCGCGCACGTGTGGCGTTTCTCCCAGTCCTACTAACGACGGTCCCAACTGTGTTCCAGGATTAATCACCACAGCGTCCCGACATCTCACCCAGACCAGGATCTCACCACTGCCATCGCACATGTCGGCTCGTCAGCAGACTTTGTAAAGGGCAGAGAGGAAAACAAGCTCAACGAAATACACAACCATCCAGCAGGCCGACGTTTCATGCTTTTCAGCAAAAAGAAAATGATGAGAAAAAAAGTGACATTCGCACAACAAAAAACAACAAAAAACAAACAAAAGGGGACTACTTCAAGTACTACTTATCATATCTACATTCCCACAGGACATAATGTGTAACCTGACAGCATGGACTCTTCGTAGAGCTCTGGTGTGTGAAGCAATGGAGATAGTTCTGGAAGAAACTGTGTGCGCGTTAAGCCGGAGAACAGAAGGTGATGGAGAGAGGGAAAGGATGTGTCTTTGGAAAGAAGATGGGGGGAGGGTAACAGACTAAATTAATTTCATTTTAACTTTATTTTCCCAAATGCGCTTAGATGGTTTCTCAATGTTCTTTTGCTTTTGTTTGTTGGGTTGTTATTGGGCGTGTTGAGATTCTGTTTCGGTTGACAACATCATTTTTCATCCGTTTTTTCTTTTCTACCGGGGTTGAAGGAGTATGGACTGGTGTGGTGAAAGGTTTCTGAAGGTTGGTTTGGTTTGAGTGTAGGAAATGAGAAAGAACAAGGAGACTGGAGCGGGAAAGACAGGAAAAAAAGAGCGATTTGAACCGTCAGAGGGGGCAAATCTGTTAACACACGGTTGCTCTCATAAACCTATTTTGAATACAATGTTTCACTGTGTTTCCTAAAGTGCACTGAAGTTGTGTTTGTTCAAAGTATCGGTTTCTCGTTGGGTGCTATCCACTTCAATACGCCAAGCGACTGAAGCATGACGTGTGCAAGTTGTGTCTGAGGTCAGGAGAGGTACAGAGAGTGTACTGGTCATGTGGTTACACTGTGGTTGGTCACAACACATGTCCAAGCAAGGTTGAACAAAGAAAAGCAAACCATTAAGAAGAGATATTAACCGAGTAGATATTCCAAGGTGGATCCTGTTTGATGAAGATATGTGAGTGTTCCTGTTGGTTGCTGTTTTTCATGGATATGTATTAAAGGTCAAGAGGATATAAGACATGTTGTTTATAAATGATGCTCTTAGAGAAAGTCAATGGGTTACGTGGTAAAGGCTAGATAAAAAGCATTTTATATTTTTGTTGGTTTTATACAAATGTATATTAGGTTCATAAAGAGGAAAAAAAGAAAAAAAAAGAAATACAATGTACAAACTAGTTGTGTATTCATAACGGGTTGTTTGCAAAGCACATTCGTTTGATAAAAAAAATTGCGGTCTTTGTAAACAGAAATAACCACATAACTTAAGTGTGTATCAAATCTGTAGAGTCATGCTGATGATCACCTATTTATATTTTGTACTGTCAAGAAAGAAAAAAAAATATCTTCAGCTTTCTTTCTAAAGATGATAAATACACATTGAACCGATGATCCGGTGTTATATGAGATTAGAGAGAGAGAGAGAGAGAGAGAGAGAGAAACACAGGATGGGTTCAAATCAACAAAAGGTCACAAATGAAGAGAAGGAGGGATGCAAACGACAGGGATCAACAGCAGATTGAGGGCAGTGTTACGATTCCCTTCTTTTCCACCGCAGTTGCGTGCTGTTGCTGACAACCTAAAATGTGCTTTGCTTTTGCTAATGCATCTTTCAGAAATATTTGAAGTGAGCATGAAACGATGTACAGATGTTTATATCCTTGTTCTTTCGAAGTGCCAGTTTATTTTTGTGGTGTAATTGGATATTGAGTTCATTCACATTTAGAGAGAGGGCAAAGAGACAGTTTACTTATTTACGGTTCAAGGCTAAATTTGTACAGTTCAAACAATACAATATACAGTTTGATTCTTGAATTCAAATGCTCATATAGTGACAGTTGAGAGGCAGTGAACTGACCCTGTGTAGTTGCCCCTGTCTGAAAAGGGACTAGGAGAGGGAAACTTAACTTCACCCAAGTTGAAAAGATTTGTTTGTAGATTTAAAGGTCTAGGTCCAAGTGGACAACCCCCCCCCCCCCCGCCCCCCTATGCTCCCCCCCACCCAATTCCCCCCCCCCACCCATTTCCTCCACCCCTCCAAGGGTCTGACGGGGGGACGGAAGGGGGCCTCCCTGACAGCTTCACTCATACATCAGCTCCAGTAGGCGAAATGGCATGTGCCTGCGTTAAAGTCTGATTTTCTTTGTGACGTGACTTTATAAAGCTTGCATATTTTACACAGTGTTTACAAATTGTGATTTGAAATAAAGAATAAACCTACATGTATGAACTTTGATTTTCAGAGAATAATATTGTTATAGGCCCCAGCATACCGTCCTGTAAGTGTCCTCTGAAGTGTGTGCTTTCATTGGACAATTTAACCCTTGCAACAAAGAACCATAAATGTGCATTAGACTGTCTGTCCCTGGCTGCTATTTGCAGTACCACAACCAAAGGACCTGGTGTTGAATCTTTATAAAAGAGCAAGAGCTGCGTCCAGGGGCTTGTTTTATGGATGTACAACTTCTTGTACATTTACAAAACAACATGTCTAATTGTTCCGTGAAAGGCCACATGAAAAGATGGACGGAAAACGGAAATCAAGACGTACCCGTGTAGATATCACTGGTTCAAGACCTTCAAAATAAAGTAACTGTAATACTCAGTAGCAAATGTGTTTGTAACTATCATGTGCCTTAACCTTTTCCATGGTAGAATAAATAACAAAGTGTGTTTTATATAACGGTATCCCTCCTGTCGTCTCTCCTCTTCTCTCCATCCTATCTCCTCTACATCCCTTCTTTCTTGACATCTGTCCTCCACGAAAAGGTTCCTACCCTCTCCTTTTACGGTGTCACTCCCTTTCCTCTCATGTCCCCCAGTCAAACATCCACTCACTCTGTCCTCAGTGTAGTCTAGACTGTTGGTGGGGTTATGCCTTGTATTACATTGTATTATAAACTTTAAAAAGATAGAGACACTCAAAAAGGTTTGAATTCCTAGCAGAGTAAGTTGTTAATGCTTTCGTAGCGCAGAAGCGATGCCACAGTGACAGAATGTATTATGTTAATTTTACTAATGCCCAGAGGCAAGTATTACGCGTGTGAAAATAACAGAAAAATACTGATTTGTAGAGTATACATTTGGTGTGTTTTCAATAAATCATGCCTGGAAATATGTGATCGTCTGTCTTGTTTATGTTAGGAATAAGACTAGATTAGTAGTCCACAAATTTCAACACTGACTGTTATAAGTGATCAGGAAATGATCCACCTCATGACATAATGGGCGAGATCAAAGGATCCCAAGACACTGATGTGGTAGATCAGAAGAAAGAAATATTTTGTAATGAATGCTGTGAGAAGAGCACAGTGTTAGAGCATTTGCAGTACACATTTCTGCAAATCAATTCGGTTTCTAAAATGGTGTCTATATCAATCCGTGTCATTAAACAGGGCGTCAGACTAGGGGTGTGCGATACTACAACATGTGGTATAGATCCGATACCAAGTAAATACAGGGCCAGTATTATCAATACCAACACCGATACTTTTTACTTAGAAAAGCAGCTTATCTAATTTCGTGTAGGGGAAAGCAATGCCTCATAATTTATGAAATGCACCCCCCTCTATTGTCTGTTCTGTATATCCCAGCATCAAATGCTTCTTACTGTACACTGAGGGCACTAGTATGAGTAACCACAGTAAGTTTCAGGCATGTGACACTTTCCTAGTCAGGGTTAGCAGGGGGTGCATTAAGCCTGTCATGAAATGCACCCCCCTCTATTGTCTGTTCTGTATATCCCAGCATCAAATTATTCTTAAGGGAGTTGTACTGAATGTACAGAAGAGAAATTGAAACTTAAGTATCGATCTCATCATGCAAGTATCGATCAATAGCCTACTGATACCAACGTTGGTATCGATACTATCAATACTTAATAATCGATCCGCCCACCCCTACGTCAAACCAATATAATATTGAGCAATTTATCAAATGTGTCGCTGTCCATTCACATCAGTTTGAAGTTCAATCATACTTCAAAGTTTGACAGTGTCAGTATCTTATCCAGCAAATGATGTTAGTGCAAATGTGTTTCGATTGGCAATAAAAAGTCAACGTCATACTGTTTAAATATTGATTACATTAGAAAATAATAAGGGTAGCATATGCTACCCTTATTATTTTCTAATGTAATCTGATGAAAAGTATTTTCCCAATACCAAAAATACTTTTTATCAGGCACATCGCAGGACACGTAAGAACTCAGTCAAGGTCCTTTCGCAATAACAACATGGCAGCCTTCTGTAGGGGCAGGCACCGGTGGAAACGCAATACTTACTTTCAAATTATAAAAAGAAACGTAACAGGTATCGTGCTACTTATCTGATCATTGCAGGCACACACAAGACCCACATAGCATGAACTATATTAATTACGTTCCAGGCTGTGACATTACTGGCCTTGGCGCAGCTGTCATCCTGATAGTGTTTCGCTGCTACTATCTGCTGAAGGAGAGACTTGAACTGGAGTACAGTTGCATTATGTGTTGGAACCCTTGCGTTGTCTAGCTAGCTAGTGCATTGATATAGACCAAAAAAGCTCAAATCTAATCGTACTTTTTGTTTAACGGAAAACATGAATTGCTAGGTCTGCTTTTTACGGTTTACGGTATGTGTGTTTCTTCACCTAGGGAAATTTGACTATGACCTCGTTGTTATTGGCGGTGGGTCTGGGGGTCTAGCGTGCTCCAAGGAAGGTGAGTTTTTACCTTTAGCAAGCCTCAACAGTATGGCTTTAGTCTGAAGTTCCCTCGACTTGTTATATTTTGCAGTTGCTTGTAGAGGTGAACCGTCTGCATACGTAGCCTTGTTTAGTTTATGGATGTATAACTAACCAACTGGCACTGGTACCTTATTTATTCATATCTTTACAGCTGCTCAATTGGGACAGAAAGTTGCTGTATTGGACTATGTGGAGCCATCTGTTAAAGGTAGGAGATCTCTCTAAAGCCAACTTACCTGTATAACAGAGGACAAACTATTTGATTAAAACAGTACAATGTATAAGCGTTTAAACTGATGTACTCAAAAGGTGGCATATGTTAATGTGTCCTATCCAGGCACTAAGTGGGGCCTTGGTGGTACGTGTGTCAATGTGGGCTGCATTCCCAAGAAGCTCATGCATCAGACAGCTCTGTTGGGGTCGGCTGTAGGAGGACGCCAAGAAGTATGGCTGGCAAATCCCAGGCCCTGTTTCACATGACTGGTAAGACTCGAGATGAGGACACAAGGAAAATGTTGTCGACTGATTTTTAGAGTTGTGAGCTTAAGTGTTTTGACTGAACGATACCATCTAGTGGTTCTCAGTGGTCCTGCTTGACAAACTCTTTTCAAGGTGATTTAGCATCTGGGTGTCTGAAGTAGTCTAGTCTAGACTAGTCTAGTCTAGTTCATTGTATAATACTACAGGACAGTACTTTTAGAAGTGCTTTATTTCATGATCTCTTGAGAATTGAAGTCCTCACAAGAATAGCAATAACCTACAAACTTGTGTGTGTGTGTGTGTGTGTGTGTGTGTGTGGTGTGTGTGTGTGTTGTGTGTGTGTGTGTGTGGTGTTTTCCTAGGCCTACCATGGCAGAGGCTGTGCAGAACTATATCAGGTCTCTTAACTGGGGCCACCGTGTCCAGCTACAAGACAAGTAAGTGACTCTTTTATCTATCATAACTAAGTGACTCTTTGATCTATCATAACTAAGTGGATGTCGTAAAGGGGCAGTTGAAGACAAAGTCAATTGTCAAGTGAGGTAAAAAAAAAACAACAGAAATCGAGGATAGCATGCTGAATGTATTCCCTGAGGACAAACAGGTGTTGACCTGTGCGTATGTGCCCGCACTCCCTTAACAGATGTGCTGGTTGTGCAATAGGATTGCTCACATTTAAATCCAGCACTTGACAACCCTTCAGAGCTCCACTGGGCCTGCCTTGTACTTCTTTACTGCCCTCGGCCAAAAATCTGCCTTTGAGTAAAGATCTTGAAAGTTTAACTGAGTTGAATTCGTTCAACTCACCCCACAGCATAAATACCGCCCTGCCGCAGCGACTCAGACGTGTTGTCTGTGCCCCGCAGGAAAGTGAAGTATCTGAACCTTAAGGGGCGCTTGGTGGACGATCATACCGTCAGCGGGTTGACCAGAGCGGGGAAGGAGGTAATCCACATTAGCAACGGCAAAATAACTGTCTTTGTGTCCTTCCTGTGTTTTGAATGGACATGAATGTTGACACTAATGCTTGTGTGTCTTGGCCTTGTGTCCTGGATGAACTCGCTGGGATTCCCTCCAACTCCACCGTCTCACAGACGATCCTCACTGCTAGGAACATTGTGATTGCAACTGGTGGAAGGCCAAAGTACCCCACACATGTGAGTGTGTTGGCCTCCAAGCTGACTCTCGCCCTCTCCGTCTCCCTCCCTATTTATCACTCTCTCTCCTTCCCTCTTACTCTGTCTCTGCCTCCCTCTTTCTCTTTTCACCTTCTGTCTTCCTCCCTCCCTCTTCCTTCCTCTTTCTCTCTTTTTCCCTCCCTCCCTCCCTCCCTCCCTCCCTCCCTCCCTCCCTCCCTCCCCTGGCTCCTGTCTGTGTAGTGGCCTTGCAGGGTAGACAGGTCAGTGGGAGAGGATGCCTGGCTGATCCTCCCAGGCTGTCGTCTCGGCAACCTCCCTGTAGTACAGCGCAGGCTCTGGCTCACTGCTGATAACGGCTTCACACAGCCAGCGACCCTCTCTGCTAAAGCCCAGCAGAGCTGACCTTCAGCACCCCCTTTAGATTCAATGATGATGATGATATGAACTGTTCCAGGTCCCCGGGGCAGTCGAGCATGGCATGACCAGCGACGATATCTTCTGGCTGAACGAGTCCCCTGGAAAGACGTGAGAAGCCCGCTCTTACACACACACACCCCCACACACACCTACACACCACACAGACGCACCGTACACTCACGTGCACACACACCACACACATACACACACACACGCTCACACATCGCACACAACATTTGATATACCTTTCCCAAATTGTCGCTCGCCTAACTCACTTGCGTAAAGCTGCTCTTTGGTCTTTTCACCACTTGGTGGCGATATGCATTCATTCACCGCCACTTGTCGAGCCCTCTGCAGATTCCTTTCTGAAAGGGCGTTCTGAAACAGTCACCAACACACGCACCAGAATGCACCCAAAATGCTTTGCAGGGAACACTGAATTATCCACTCAAGGAGCACTTGAGTCTAGGAAGCCCTTTCATGTGAGAGGTGCTGGAAGTGTGCCTCTCTTCCTGCCCCGAGGCTGGCAGAGGATGTCATTAGCGCTGGTGTTAGCCAGCAGCTAGCTCTCCTCCTCCTCAGTGGATCCCTGGCAGGGTGCTTCTGTTTGGCAGTGTTGTTGTTGTGCTGGGGAGCTGTCAGCACTGCAGGTGTGTGTGTGTGTGTGTGTGAGGTGCTGTGGAGGCTGACAGGCGGAGGTTGTCGACGACGACCCCAGGTGAGAGGCGTGTGTTTAGCAGGGGCGAGGAGCCTGCACACACCTGAGTTACACGCTCACACACACACACAGACACACACACCTGAGTTACACACTCACTCACACACACACAGACACACACACCTGAGTTACACGCTCACACACCTGAGTCACACACACAAACACCTGAGTTACACACTCACACACACACACCCGGGGGCCACGGGCAAGACCGAGGCTGCCATCACCACGGCAACGAGACGGCTCACCGAGTGAGCGCGTGCCAGCGCCGAAGAACAACCACGCGTGTAGGAGCTAGTGGAGAATGTTGCCACGCAGACGGCCAGACAACAACAACAAGTCGTTCAAGGACTCCAAGCCTCCGGTCGGAGCTGGGTCAAGCATTCTGTCCATGGTGCTCTCCCTTCTGAGGTGTCCTCTTTATGTTGCCATGGGCTTTGACTCCCAGACAGACACGAAGGAGGTACCTGGTTCACACATCCTCTATCGCTGGTCTACACGGGCTGAAATGACTGCTCAAGGTCCCTCCAAGATGAAACAGTACCAAAGCCTGTTTCTGCAACCTACCAAGTCCCTACAAGTCACACACTCCCTAGAAGTATCCAGTCCTGCCATGGTCTGACTCAACAAGGACTCTCCCGTGTCATTCTTTTACATGGTGCAGTGGTATAGGTATGGGATGGGTGTAACTCATGAGAGCGTTTGAGCGCAGGTTCAAATCCCGCCTGCGACTTCAGAGTACATTATTCCAGTGTCTCTGCCTCCGTGAAGACTGCCTCCCTGCTTTCTGCTTCAGCGGGGGCCGATGAGGACGAAAAATCGTACTTTCCACCAGTGAAGGCTGGAGACATTCCCCATGCTCCCCCACTGAGCTCTGGGCCGTGAGACAGAACAGAGGAAGGCCACAGACTGAAACGTATAGCCCAGGCACGAGGACCCAGGGGAAGGAGAGGAACTCGGGAAGCTCCCATCCCTAATCCCCCCCGAAAGCCACCTCACAATGGCCACTAAGTGCAGCTGTCCGTTAGGTGGACACGGGGAGCAGAGGGCCCTCGGTTACTGCTTCACACTGGCCCGAGGGGGTGGGTTAAGGAGGGAGTGGTGGAGGGGGGGGGGGGGCTTACAGGGCTGTCAGGCCCTGGCTGTGGGAGCCTTCAGGGGGGTGAGGGGGGCCCTCCCTGTGGGGGCAGGGCATCACTCAGCAGGGCGATGTATGGACTGAGCCCTGAACATGGTACGCCCTATCCACGGGGATTAGCCTAAATGCTAGCCGTTAGCTCTCCTCGCCGTCACGGATGTCAAGGCTGGGATTAGAGGTGTGATTCACCTCGACCACACACACACACACACACGTTTTCATCACTCGCTTTACTTCCCATGTTCAGGGTTAATTGTGGCCTCTGTCTGTGATGAATTGCTATAGGCTAATCAGTCATGCATATTGTTAAAGCTAAGAAATGTTTGTAAGACATATCTTTAAGGAAGCCAATAATTAATGAATAATGCCGTATTTCTTTTTCTGTTTCCAGACTTGTAGTTGGTGCCAGTTGTATCCTTTCACCCGCCTGTCAGAGGACCTCGGCTTGTGAACGAATCACTAGTTCGGTGACTCAAACTCTGTAATAACCCCTTTACATGTATTGCGTTGTCTATGAATCAATTCATTGCCAAGTCAGTTCATTTGAATCGAATCACCTTGTGACTTGAGTCCAATCACTACCTTGGTGCCTTGTAAAGTTATACCCCTGTGAGTCCCCCTTTTGACTTTTTATTTTATTGTCTGTGAATGACGTATTTGTTAGAAATGTGTTGTGTTGTGGTGTGAAGGCCTGGGTTTTCCTTCACCTCCTGTTGTGAAGATGTGGCTCTGGAGTGTGCAGGGTTTCTGACAGGCCTGGGGCTGGACACCACCGTCCTGGTCCGCAGCATCGCCCTCCGGGGGTTCGATCAGGTAACTGCGCCGCCACGGCCACATTCTTAGGAATAATATGAGTAGTGCATTTCCCAGCGAGCCTGGGCCCCGAGGTCAGGGCCTGGGGTGGGGGCTGACAGGTGCCTGGCAGGCATGCTGGTCTGGGTCTCCCCAGGTAGGCTGAGGCACGGCTGGTTAGTTTACACTCTGAACAGCCTTGCTTCTACTCTACAGCCAGACTCCTACACGCTCTCTCTCGTTTCTCTCTCGCTCTCTCTCGCTAGCTCTCGCTCGCTCGCTCTTCTCGCTCTCTAGCTCTCTGTCTCTCTGTCTCTCTCTAGCTCTCCCTCACTGTCTCTTTCCATCCCTCCCTCCCTCTCTCTGTCTCTCCCCTCCCTCTCTTACTCTCTGTCCAGGCCGACAGCCTGAACCAGTCTCAACCTGCCAACCTGGCTTCTACGTATCTGTGTCTGTGGGTGTAAAAAAAACAAAACAATGACAATATCCTCCAGGCTAGCTGTGGTGTTTCGAAATCAAACATCAGACCGTGTATCCTCTTGTGTGTGGCAGCAAATGGCGGGCCTGGTGACGGACCACATGCAGGACCACGGCACCAAGTTCTGCTGGAGGTCTGTCCCCAGGAGGGTGGACCGGCTGGGCTCGGGAGAGCTGCAGGTGACCTGGACCGACACACGGACAGGCCAGGACCAGGTGGACACCTTCCAGTCTGTTCTGTGGGCCGTAGGTGTGTCTAGTGTGTGTGTGTGGTGTCTGGGGAGAAACGAGTGTGTGTGGGAATACACTTCTGTGTCTCTGAGAACTTGAACACAATCATGGGTGGTTCAACCTCAACAAAACTAAAGTCAATTTTCTGTTGATTCAGTATGATTTCCTTCATTTTCGTGTGCAGAGTTCTTGGGCCTGATGTGACCCGGTATTAGCAGATATTAGTTGAACCAGGCTTTCCTCCCCACCCCAGAGTGCCGAGTCAGCAGATCACCTAGGTATCAAGCCCATAAACAAGGTAATAAAGCGTGAGGGATGGAACCACCAGGGGAGACGTTAATCACTCTCTCTCTCCCCCCAGCCAAGGGCAGGATGTGCCCAGGCACAGGGTCGCCACATTCCCCCCTTTGTTCTCCCGCCCTGGGCCTTTCCTGCCCCCTCCGTGCCAGCCCTGCGGAAACCAGCCAGCCCTGCCCATCTGTCACCCCCATCCCTGTCTGCCATTCCCTGGCCTTGCCTGTCCCATCACTCCCCCCCTCCTCCACTCCCACTATACCTCCTCTCGGCCATCCCTCTCTTCTCTCTTCTTCCACTGTTATGATATATCTATCATTCCAGCAACAATGGAGGGAACATCCTCCCGCTCTCTCTCATCGCTCACGTCTCCCAGGGATTCGCTTCCTTAAAGCCGGTCTCTCCACGCCTCTCCGGGCTCCCCACAGCCGCGTGTGTCTGGGTACTGCCAGCCCTGGTGCGTGTGCCCCCGTGAGTGCCCCCCGTCCCCCCGGTGGCCCCCTGGTGCGGCTGTGCGTGTGACATGGTCCCTGACCTCCGGAGGGAGGTTGTCGCTCGTCCCTCGTCGCGTCCACGCCTCGTCGTCGTGGCAGCTGTGCCGGCGGCGTCCTAGCGTGTCATAGCGTGCGACCGGCGGCGAGGGTTATTTGCACGTCTCGCACTTTTAAGCTCCTGGGCACCAGTGTGGCCCCTGGGCAGTTTATCACTCTGTAACTTACATGTTAAAGAGCAACGACACCCCCCAATTAGCCTGGTCCCTTTGTTGGATTTGTCGGAACCAAGACCAGGATTGATTAGTCGATATTTTAGCCGTGCGGGAATATTAACCATAGCCGTTTAACTCATCATAGGAAGTTTTAGTATTTTGTTACTCTGTAAGTAATGATTCTCAATTATAATTGAGTAAGTGAATAGCGGTAGAGCATGTTAGCAGGATGTTAGATTCTATTAGTCCTCTCCATGGTAACGTGTGTGACAGTCCTACAGGTTAGAGTCTTGACTGAAGGGGTTTTCCTTTTGAAGTGGAACATCTGTGAGTGCTCTGTGGTGTAGACGACCATTTCCTGCTCCGTGACCTTACACTAGAGGTCGGCCCTGCCCCCTGGCCTCGGAGGAGATATAAAAGGCCAGGGGCGTCTGTGAGGCCGCTAGCTGGCCATCAGGGACCTAGTACTGTACATCCTTGCCCTGCCCGGCCCCCCTCCACCCTTCCCATGGCCCTTCCTGCCCCCTGCCCCCCCCCCCCCCCCCCCCCCCAGGCCAGGTGGCTCAAAGACAAACCAGGAAACAACACATTTCCTCTTCTGGTGGACCTTGTAGTCCTCTCTCTCTCTCTCTGTCTCTCTGTCTGTCCAGTGAGGTTGGGGGTAAGAGGGGGGTGCACTCAGGTGCAGGGATGTGGCACCAAGTTGTTCTGGATGTTTCCCGGTGTGTCTTGCTTTCTCTCACTCTCACTCACCCTCCCTCTCTCTGGCCCTCACTCCCTCACATGTCCTTTCTCTCTATCTCTCTTTTTCCCTCTCCCTATCTCACTCTCCATCTCTGTTTCCCTCTCTCTCTTTCTCCCCCCCCCCCCCCTCTTTCCCTCACGCACAGTCACTTCCGCAGAGCCAGAATAAAGAACCTCATTAAGTCATCTTCCCCTTCAGACAGGAAATGGAACAAGCCCTGAATGACAAGCCATTTTCGGGGGAACTGAAAATAATAATAATCTATTTCCAAAACACTCCGCTCACCGCCTTACAGCCTTTTGTCTTTGCTCATTTGGGATCGATCTGATAAGGGCCACCCGTCTCATTTCAAGTCGTGCCAGAGTGCATGTTGTGGCTAATTGGCCGGCTGGCCAGGACACTTCCTCCTCACGCCACGGCGAGCTTTGTGAAGCGGCCTATCAGGGCCACAGCACTGTGTGCGACTCCAGCCTCGACCAGACCTCTTATCAGCTGCCCTCTGTTGTTGTGTCCTCAACACACAATGGGCACCCTGGCACTCCCCCAGCCCCCCAGCCCAGTCCCCCAGCCCAGTCCCCCAGCCCAGTCCCCCAGCCCAGTCCCCCAGCCCAGTCCCCCAGCCCAGTCCCCCAGCCCAGTCCCCCAGCCCAGTCCCCCAGCCCAGCCCCCCAGCCCAGCCCCCCAGCCCAGTCCCCCCAGCCCAGTCCCCCAGCCCAGTCCCCCAGCCCAGTCCCCCAGCCCAGCCCCCCAGCCCAGTTCCCCAGCCCAGTCCCCAGCCCAGTTCCCCAGCCCAGTCCCCCAGCCCAGTTGCCCAGTTCCCCAGCCCAGTCCCCCGGTCCCATAGCCCAGTCTAATAGCCCAGTTCCCCAGCCCAGAGGCAGAAAGAGGGCAGGAAAAGGCTGGGCGACACTGCTGTAGACTGTACACGGGAGAGAGAGAGAAGCGTTAGCGAGATGGAGGTGGGAAAGACAGAGAAAGGCAGCGAAAGAAAAAGGCCCGGGAGAGAGGGAAATACATGATGGAGAGAGAGAGAGACATCAGCCCAGGAGCGACGGCTAAGGAGAGAGAGAAGCAGAAGGAAGGGAGAGAGATCTGTGTCGGCTGTGGTTGCTACAACAGAGCTGTGTTGTTGTGGGATAGGCGGGTCAGGGGTCAGCGACATCAGAGGTCGCTGATGGAAGGAGTTCATTCTCGCGTTTGGAAAAACATTTCCTTCGCTGTGGTTTGGGACAGGGTGACGTTGCCTCGTGCATATCCAGAGGAGAGCGGGTCAGATGGTATCTGGGAGGGCCGTCTGAGAGGGGAGAGAGGCCCGGGGCCTGCCCTCCAGAACAGTGGGGCCTGTATGAGTGAGCGTGGGCCCTGCCAGAGCAGCTCTCAGGGGGGAGCTCTGGTAATCTACCTCTCCCTCTCGTTTGACCTCCCTATCCCCCCCCTCCCCCCCCCCCCCGCTCTCTGAGCCTCTCCTGCGACGGTTCCCTCTGTCTCTATGGCTCCCTCTCGCTTTCTCCCCCTCGTTCAGCCTCTCGTTTTCTCGCCTAGTTTTCCTCGACCGCTCTTTCTGCTCCGCGCCCTCCCGCTTTCTTGCCACATCCTCTACTCTATTGTCTCTCACCCATCTCTCTCTCTCTCTCTGTGTCGTTCTTTCTCTCTCTCCCCCCCTTCTTCCCGCTCCCTACCACCCATGCTGCAGTAATGGGCAGGTCCACCGGCCCTCCAGGTCTGGCTGTAGTGTGTGTGTGTGTGGGGGGTGGGGGTTGAGGGGGGAGAGGGGAAACAGAGGAAGTTGTTCCCTGGCTCCAGCCAGGAAAGGGGTCTTGGAGGGGTGGGGATGGTGTGTGTGAGGGGGGGGGAGGTGGGGTTGTTATTCTTGTTGTATGATAGCATCTACGTGGATCCCTCTGGGTCCTGTGGAGAGGAGGCGGCAGTGTTTATTATGTTACCCAGGCAGGGAGAGCCGAGCCGGGGGGAGGAGGAGCGGAGGAGGAGGGTGGTGGAGTGGAAGGAGGTTGAGGAGAGGAGGAGCGCAGGAGGGCTGGGTGGCAGGAGGAGTGGTGGAGGAGTAGATGGGTTGCCAAGGCAGCAGAAGGCACTCCTTATCACCATGAAGACGAGGGAGGGGAGAGGGCCGGGTGTCGACAGCATCCGTCGTCTGCGGAGCAGGAAGTGGCAGAAGTGACATCTCGGGGCCCCAGGTGGTTGATGGGATCCCTGCCTTATTATTCACTCCTCCTAAAGACAAACCTCCACCCCCTCCCTCTCTCCCTGCCTCCCTGTTTCCCTCTCTCTCCCTCCCTGCCTCCCTGCCTCCCTCTCTCCCTCTACTTCTCTCCCCCAGCTGAACAGATGTTTTCTTTTCTAATTGCTGGATAAGCTCCTCTCTCTCTCTCTCCCCCCCCCCTTCTCTCTCTCTCTCTCTCTCTCTCTCTCTCTCTCTCCCTCGCTCTTTCTCTCCCCCTCTCTCTTTCTTTGTGGGACGGTAACAGAACGTGCCTTTTAAAAAACCTGGCTGCGTGCCAGCCGAACGGTATGTGTCAAGAACACTGACCAGACCCCACCCCCACCTCCATCTCTGTCTCTCTCTCTCTGTCCTCAGGGTGTAATGTAATATAGTGACCCTGGGTGTTTTTTCTCCTCTCTGGCTGCAGGCCGGGCTCCGGAGACCAGGGCGCTGGGGCTGGAGGGCCTGGGCGTGCTCCTCAACCAGGACACGGGGAAGATCCTGGTGGCCGCCGACGAGGCCACGTCCGTGCCCGGCCTCTACGCCGTGGGCGACATCTGCCAGGTGGGTGCCCAGGACCCCCGGAGACGCCAGGAAACACGGCAAACGCCTCGAACGCACCAGTGGGATAGGCGTTTTTGTTTTTTCAGCTGATATTCCGTCACACGATAGCCTGGATAAGGCTACAAAGTGGTCTGTCTGTCTGTCTGTCTGTCTGTCTGCCTCTGCCTGCCTGTGCCTGTCTGCCTGTCTGTCTCTGTCAGGCTGGCAGAGATGCACGGAGCAGTTCTAGCTGCTGTATTAAATATCAGCTGTCTCCCTGACGTGGCCAGCTGGCGCGCTCCTCGCCTCCCCGGCCCTCTGACTCACACTCCGATGAGCGCGGGGGCCTTTGAAGAGGCCGTCCCAGCCCTCTCCGCCTGTCAGTCTGTCACTGCCAGGCGAGGGGGGGGGGGGGGGGGTGGAGGCTTTTAAAGGAGGGCACCGAGCGTGATAGCTCCGTCGATAAGCCTGGACATCTGATTCAGCCACACCTGTGGCCGGGGCTGTTCCACGGTGACGCAGGCAGGGCGGATGTGTAAACACAACACCTGAAAACACCGCCCGGCAGAAGCGTGCACTCATACATGCAACGTACACACACACACACACACGTTCCCATTTCATACTCACACACACACATACTACAGTATCACTGGTACACTGTGCATACCAGTCACTCACACACACACACACACTGCCTGAGGAAAGCAGGATGTATGTGGTAATCAAGACTTCAGACAGACTCTCAGACCTGCCCTGCAGCCCTACCATATCCTCTGTGGTTAGACTGGATGTGTGTGTGTGTAGAAGTGACTAACACAGAATTACCTCAGTAGTGTAAGTTCTGGTGGTTTTGTAGTGTGGTCATTATTATGTTACATAGTCAGTCTCCTACTTATGAACTTGTGGTCATGGATGACGTGTGTGTGTGTGTGTTAACAGTGTGTGTGTGCTCTCTGCTCCTAGGGTCGTCCTGAGTTGACCCCTACCGCCATCAGGGCAGGAAGACTGCTGGCTCGCAGACTGGCCGGCCAGACCGCTCAGCTCATGAACTACGACAACGTGAGTCATCCTTCACACATACACACTCTCTCTCTCACACACACACTCTCTCACACACACACTCTCTCTCACACACAGAGACAAACACTCTCTCTCCAACACACATGCAAACACGTGTGCTCACATCAGCACACACACCAACACACTTTCTCTCACACACACACACACACACACACTCTCTCTTTATCTCATATACTCTCCTACACACACACACACACACGGTAGAATTTCCCTTCATCTCCCCACAGATTGTCCAGACG
This sequence comes from Thaleichthys pacificus, assembly GCA_023658055.1. Lineage (NCBI taxonomy): Eukaryota > Metazoa > Chordata > Actinopteri > Osmeriformes > Osmeridae > Thaleichthys > Thaleichthys pacificus. The sequence goes on from CM042864.1 coordinate 5,468,968, forward strand.
TGCCTTTTAACCTTTTGTTTCATGGGTCTGTGTGACCTAAGTGAAATCAGTGGCACTTTGGGTGTACGTGTTTGTGCTGGGCTGTGGGCTGATGTGTAGGCTACTGTTTGTGGGATGTTGATGGCTGGGCCTCTTAGTCAGTAGCGACAGCAGACAATGGCCATTTTTCCAAATTCAATACAAATAAAACAATCGTATTGACAGATTGATGACCTATTGTTTGAGGTTTCATTTAGTCTCACTCACTTTTCCTCTCGTTTCTCTGGGTCTGTCTGTCTGTCTGTCCGTCTGTCCATCTGTCTGTCTGTCTGTCTGTGTGTGTACCTGTCTGTCTCTCCGTCTGTCTGTCTGTTTCTCTGTCTGTCTGTCTCTCCGTCTGCCTGTCTGTCTGTGTGTGTACCTGTCCGTCTCTCCGTCTGCCTGTCTGTCTGTTTCTCCGTCTGTCTGTCCATCTGTCTGTCTGTCTGTGTGTGTACCTGTCTGTCTCTCCGTCTGTCTGTCTGTTTCTCCGTCTGTCTGTCTCTCCGTCTGCCTGTCTGTCTGTCTGTGTGTGTACCTGTCTGTCTCTCCGTCTGTCTGTCTGTTTCTCCGTCTGTCCGTCTCTCCGTCTGCCTGTCTGTCTGTCTCTCCGTCTGCCTGTCTGTCTGTCTCTCCGTCTGTCTGTCTGTCAGGTTGCCACCACAGTGTTCACCCCTCTGGAGTACGGCTGTGTGGGTCTGTCAGAGGAAGAGGCCGAGAGCAAGCATGGCAAGGACTCCATCGAGGTTTGTGTGTGTGTGTGTGTGTGTGTGTGCTCACACCTGCACCAGGCCAGGGTTGGACCCTGTGGGGACGGGGGCGTGGCCGGTGTGTGAGTGACAGGCCATCGGGAGGTCTGATTGAGGTGTTGTCAAGGTGATGACTGATCGGAGACACCTGTGGAGGTGCATCCTAGGAAACGACAGCTGCGCGGCCGAGCAGACTTGTGTCAGCTCGCTCAATATAAAGAAATGCACAATTACACACACACACACACACACCATATATGTGTGTCTAGTTGGTGATCTAGTACTATATTAGAAATATGCTGGATGATGAGACACTTTTGTTTAACATCGGTGCTTCTCCACTCATACAAGTGCATTGGTACTAAATGTGTTGTATGTAAACATTGTGTACTGATTGTATAGAAATCAGATGTGGGCTGAGTCTGTGTGAGACTATCTATTTCATGCTGTGTGTGTGTGTGTGTGTGTGTGTGTGTGTTTGTTTGTTTGTGTGTGTGTGTGTGTTTGCACCAGGTGTACCATGCCTTCTACAAGCCACTGGAGTTCACCGTGGCTGAGAAAGATGCCAGCCAGTGCTACATTAAGGTACGACCATCACCCCAGTCTACCAGCAGGCCAGGCGCCCGGCTGGCACCAGACCTCCAGAGGCCGGGGGTAGTCACGGTGCTCCTCTCTCCCCTGCAGGTGGTGTGTGAGCGGGGTGGAGACCAGAAGATCCTGGGGATGCACATTACAGGCCCCAATGCTGGGGAGGTCACACAAGGATTCTCGATGGGCTTCCAGTAAGTTCCACCCATATGGCAAATCTCCCACTCCCACACACAGCTAAGGAAATATATGATTACATTTTTTATGTGGTAAGGGTTAGCTGAAATGTTGGATGGGAAAGCCTTTGGGGGTAAAACAAGCTGATAGTGAAACTTACTTACGACCAGATGTTAAATTCACGTGTTTGGATGAGTGTTCTGTATGGTGTATTGTCAGTTGTAGAGCTAAGAGATTATTATTTTTTTATCAGGGCTTTTCAGAGTAATTACCTTTCTACAGATTGGGGTCAGTCTCTGAATAAAAGGTCTTTGTGGTGTGTGTGTGTGTGTGTGTGTGTGTCCAGGTGGGGGGCCACATACAGACAGCTGGTGGAGACAGTGGGCATTCACCCCACCTGTGCCGAGGAGCTGACCAAACTCAACATCAGCAAGCGTTCAGGTCTGGACGCCACCGTCACAGGCTGCTGAGGTTAAGCACCCCCCACCTCTGAACACAGCGAAGCACACAGGGTCGACAGGGTCAGGGCTTGGTTCAAACCGGAGCACTCGCTCTCTCCTCCCTCTCTCTTTGTTGAGCCAAAATGGCCGACCGGTTTCTCCACAGGTTAGGGGGTTTTTAAGCAGCTGGAAGTCAGCTCAGGAGACTTGGGGAAACTTGGGACCCAGGTTTGTGTCACCTAACAAGCAGAGCCAGATTATCCCATGGAGCCCCAGTGTGTGTGTGTGTGTGTGTGTCCTGGTTCTCCTGGTTCTCCTGAAGCTGGCCTGTGGGTCCTGTCTGAGGGGAACCTCCAGCCACAAGCAGCGTCCCTCACATAAACACTCTCATAAATCAGGGTTAGGGCCAGTTCCCGGTTTGTTGAAAACAGAATCGTACGAGAGCGTGGGCCTTAAACGTTTCTGAATATATATTCTGCAAATGTTGTTGTTTCTCCGCCTGTACTTCCTGTCCATTAGTCTTGAAAGTGACACATGCCAGGATGCAGGGAGCACACACACACTCTTACACTCGCATACACACACACTCACACACACATGCCTTGGCCCCTGACACTGATGGATGGCCCTGAGCCGTCGCCGCGGTGACACCACCCCGTTTCCCAGGGACACACACAAACATTCGGCGGGCCGGCTGTCAGTCAGTGGAGCGAGACCGGGACCAAGCCTGGCCAGGGAGCTTGTTCAGGCCTCTGCTCCGACACTACGCCTCCTCCTCCTCTTTCCCTCACCTCCTTCTCTTCCCTCCCCCTCCTCCTTCTCCTCTTCCTTTCTTCCTCCTATTCTTCTCCTCCTTCTATTCCTCTCCTCCTCTCGCCCTCTGAGGAATACAGTGGGACTGTAATAACAGCCTGTGTCTGGCCGTGTGTGGACGCCTGGGCCAGCAGAACCTGGCAACCCTATCCCCCTGCGGGAGAGACTGTGGCAGAGAGCCGTGGTAGTACCAGCCTCTACCTGAAGGTGGCAGTATTGCCTTCAGATTTACCTCCAAAACCTTGCAGGCTGAGCAACTGTGGGATAGGGTATCAAACGTATTCCTCCAAGCACTCAAGCTGCGCATTTAATCCTTTAATCCAGCATTAGTGATATGTGTTATTAGATGAAGGGGGAGTGCTAGAGTGGTATTCTAGTGCCAACCGATAAGGGTTATCAGTTGTGTATTTACACAACTGGCCGTTTAGCCCTTCAGAGTCAACACACAGGGAGATAACGGAAATGTGTTTATTTCACTAAAGCCCTATTAGACTGTTGTGATCCTTTAAATCACGCAGATCATATCATATGAGCCAGAGTCATCACACATGCCCACCTCTCCCTTGTCGCCCGGTCGCCCTGGTCTGAGTGGTGGCTGCATGGGCCTGTGGCACCAGAGGACTGGGCCAGACCTGTGTTGGAGAAGAGGAGGAAGGGGAGAGAGGGAGGGAGGGAGGGATGGGGGGGGGTTAGAGGGTAGACCGCTGGGTCGGTTTATTTATGTTTGAAGTCTAATCTGCCCGGCCTGATTAATGGTCCTGTAGAGGGGAGTGACAGCAGAGCGGTGGAAGAGAGAGAGAGAGAGAGAGAGAGAGAGAGCGCTACCAGGTTTATTTGGATCTGGGGCTGAGAGAGAGTGAGGGGATGCAACTCTGTTGTAGGAGAGGGGGGAGGGGGGGGGAAGGGTTAGGAGGAAAGGGGGATTCCTGTGTGCTGTGTTCAGGGACGGGGTGCTGACTGAAGGACCTGACCCTCGCTCGGCAGGAACAGCTTGACTCCATCGCCCTCCGCAGCACTCTGGAGCACATGCTCCTCCATCTCCAGCCTGCTGAGGCTGGGGCTGGGGCTGAGGCTGGGACTGGGGCCGAGGCTGGGGCTGGGGCTGGGACTGAGGCTGGGGCTGGGGCTGAGGCTGGGACTGGGGCTGATGAGACTGGGGCTGAGGCTAGGACTGAGGCTGGGACTGGGGCTGAGACTGAGGCTAGGCCTTGGGGTGGGACTGTTACTAGGGCTGGGGCCGGGGCCAGATATGGGGTTGCCCCACTCTACTGCTGCTTGGGAGAAGGTGAGAGGCCCAGTAGCATGGGTAAGTGAGCCTGTTGGTCTCTGCAGTGCCAGGCTGAGCCAGAGTCACTGTGAAGGAAGTCATTGAGGTCATTTGTGAAACTGTTATGTCTGTTTTCTTTCGCTCTCCATTTCCTCTCTACCAAACTGTCCCTGTGTTATGTCGGCTGCACAAACGCACAAAAGTCCGAATCAGGATTTAGGTTTTGCTGAATTTGTTTTTCCACTGTTATTTGTATGTATTTATGTACAGGATATTATTCAGTGTAGTTCTCCAGTCCGGGGCCATAGCCAGGAATATTGAAGGGGACCCCAGTCACAGTCTCAGCCTTGTCACGCGTGTTGCTCCCTGGGTCAGGGTACAGCTCTGAGGTGGCCTGCTAATGATGACTTGCACTAAAACCCTCAACAGGGGAGGGCATGTCTGATGTCACAAGGCCACCAACTTTAGTTACTGTAAAAAGAGTGGCTTCATTTGCCATAAAGCTTTGTGCTTTATTATTTATGATGTCAAGTAATAAAATATCAGAATGAGTTTCAATGAGGTGCCTGTGTCTCTGTTGAATCAACAATGGAAAGTTGTGGGTGTGTGCCTGCAAGATTGTGTGTGTGTGGGTGGGTGTGTGTGTGCGTGCGCTGGTATGCAAGCAGGAGTATCTGCGTGTGTGTGCCTGTGTGTGCGCATCAGTACAGATGTGTGTGTGTGTGTTTTCTCTGGAAGTCTGGCGAGGTGTTAGTCGTAAGGGTCAGCTCAGTGGAGGAGGCGGTGCAGGGCTGGGGTAGTCCCTCTCTGACCCCCACGGCCCACCCCCCCCCACCCCCATCTCTCTGCTGACAGGCTCCTATGCAGACCTGTCACTCAACCCTCTTCACCAACAATGGCAGAAATTCCTCTCTGTTTGTTTGGTTAAGGACATGGCTCTCTCGAACCCGGAGACTCTTCGGGACCCTCGGCGGTCTCACTCGTGCACTCGAGGTGGTGTCAATCTGGACGCCAGGAATACAAGTTCGGGGAGCGCCCCTAGAACAGTGGGGGGGCCGTGTTTATGAAGGGGTCGTTTTGATTCATTTAGCCTGAACGAGGAAGCAAACTGGTTACGATTGGAAGATGTCACTGGGCACACCTTAACATGTTGTTCCGCTAAGGTTCCGCTCCAAGGTGGAATTAATCCAGTCCTATTGAAGGCTTGACAGTCTGCATGGGAGTCGACATTCACCGGCCCATTGTAACGTCAGGGCCTCAACTCAACTGCCAACTAAGGAGAGCACACACACACACATCGAGTGCACAGTCCTACGGCCTTCCCAAAGCCTCAGGTAGAGAAATGGACCAACAGCTACTTGTGTAAACATTCACACACAAATAACTAGGCCGGGAGAAGAAAAGGCCGAGGCAGCAGAAGGATTATCCCTCAGATATGAATAGGGGCCGATTATGAGCGCTGTGTTACACAGCCGGCGTCTCCTCCAGAGCTGTCAGGCTGAGATGTCTGGAGGCCGGTGGGGGGGCTCGAGGATGGGGCTGGTGAAGGCTGGAGCTGGTCGGTGGAGGCTGGGGCTGGGTGGGGAGGGTGGAGGCTGGGGAAGGGGTGGGGAGGGTGGAGGCTGGGGAAGGGGTGGGGTTGCGGGGGGAGTGGCCCCTTCAGAAAACGTGAAGGAACAGAAGCCACGGTGAGATTGAAAGCGGTCGGCACAGTGTGGTCTGACCTGTGGCTTGGTGGCCTGTGTTCAACACGATTAGGACGAAGGCCCCTGGAGCAATGTGGTAAGCCTAATGGTAGCTTGAAGCTGAGCTCAAACCATTGTGAATGTGAAGGTTGACCTATGGTTGTGTGTTAAGTGTCACCTTTTAACTACTCTGTACAAATGCCCAGACGATGTCTATGCCAGGGGCATTCTTCCCATGAGCCTCCTCCAAGGCCAAAGTCAGTGACACTCCAAGCGTTGTTTTTCTCCTTCGAATGAAGATTACAACTCCAGAGTCCGAATCACTCCTCACTTTCTTCCAGGAATCTCAAGGTTGTCTCTACTGACCCACCCCCACCCCCTGCTGGGTCGACATAATGGCTCCATGCAGGGCAAAGGTTCTGGGCTCAGATGAGGAGGTGGCTTATATGTTTGAGCCACAATGAACCATCCCCCCCCCCCCCCTCCACTTCCTGAGCCCAAACACACACATGCCTCACGTGCCACACAAAGAAGGAAATGAGAGGAGAAAACCAAGTTTGACACAACACAGTAGGCCTGCGAGATTAAGCTGAGGTGAAGCACTGTGAAATGAGTTTATCAAGCCCCAGATAAGGAGAGATACACTCAGGAATGGGCTTAATGTTTCACACATGGCTTTTGGAGGGCCTCTGCCTGAAGAGGAAATGGGTGAAGATGAGATGAGGGTGGATGCAGTGTTGTGGCTGCCATGGCCCTGCCTAGACCGGTTTGGCCTACCCCACACAGCCTCACCCTACATCCACCTAGAGCTCGCGGCCAATACTAATAAAAAAAAGTAGTGCTAAGTCGTTATTTGTGGCTTTGCTTCCCAGACATAAACAACAAAGGCAATTATGATCGGCAACCACAACTCTTAAATCAACTGATCGTGTCTGGCCACACAGGAAGCCGCCTGGTTTGATCTGGGTTCAAAAGCAGCACAACAAAAATAAGTTGTTTATTAGCAGAAGAGCAGTACGCCCCAAACCACAACGAAGAATGAGATTGATTCACCCACCTAGCAAAACAACAAACAACTACCGTTGCGTTTGGGGTCAAACAAGTTATAAACCCAACACACAATATTTTGACAGATATTCCTGTGAATTTACTGTTCATGTCCTAGTGCCAAATCTATTTGAGGTTTTTCCTTTGCATGAAAAGGCATTCCAGACTAATAAGAAAATAGAATCTTTGCGTTGATAGCATCTCTATCAACGTGTTGATATCTACGTATTGATTTAGCCGCATCATGTAAACAACTACTCTATCGTTTAAGCGATGATTGTCAATGATTGATTCATTGATTATCTCTGGATCATTTGTAGTAGGCCTACCAAGTATGGCCTAGCAGTATGAGTCTGGAAGACTAACTTCAGGATGACAGGGCAACTTAAACTGTCATCTTTACATCGACAGTGTCCTCCCCTCTGCCGCAGTCCCACTGTTATCAGTCGGACCAAGACGACCATAAATCACGCTCTTCCGCCATGACACGTTTCTCTGCTTCGCACAGCTGAAACATAAGCTCAGGGTTGGAGGGACGTGGTCTACTTGATCGACCAGGGCCGGCGGATTGCATTCTCCCGTCGAGTTTGCTGTGAGACGAGTTTGCTGGGAGAGCTCTCGGGGCGCTAGTTCCTGTTTAGCCTCGTGTGTGACTGGAGTGCTGACCAGTTTACGAACGAAAAACTCTCTCGCGCACAAACATACACATATACACACTGTGTCCATGGAGCATTTGACTGCCAATCAAGAGGAGGCAAATTCAAGATGAAGAAGAGGAGGATGCAGAGGCTTTCCCATCTGATCTTACAGCGAGTGACCCTGAGAGCCAGTCAGGGCTGCACCATCACTGTCAGCAAGAAAGGCGGCGGGGAGGAGGAGGGGAGGTGTGAGTGAATGAGGTGATAAGACTATTAACTTCAGACACTGCGTGTCTCCCCTCCTGCCTCTCCTCCACCTCAGACAGACAGGGGAGGGTGGCCTGGTGCTGCTGATAGCAGAGGTGCATCTGCTCTCGATTTAAGCAGGGACTTTATTAAAGGCCCACGGCTCTCCCTCCCCAGACCCCAGCCTCCCCTGGCCTTCCTTCCCTCCCTCCTCAGACTTCTGTCTGCCCAGACCCCAGCCTTCCCAGGCCCCCAGCCTCTCCAACCTTCTCTCTTTCTTTTTCTTCCTCTCCCTATCTCCCCCATTGTCCTTCCCCTGCTAAACACACACAAATGCCCCCACAAGGTTTTCCGAACAATTCTCCCACATGTATCTATATGTACCGAGCCACTTAACTGCAGCTAAATTAGACAGTATTTTGTCTAGCACCAGCAGGCTAACAGTTCGATGAGAGTCATAGTCTAGCCGCGTCCTGTCAGTAAGGGATCATAGCTGTCACTGGGGGCTTGGAACCCCAGCGCAGACAGCAGGGTCCTACAGAACAGGCAGATCATAGTGCAGTCTAAAGGCCCAATTAGCTTAACTCCAAGGTTCTTTAGTCAAACACATGTTTCAGCTACCTGCTTATATTGCATTTAGCTTGAAGTCAGAGCACGCCAGAGGAATGTTGTTTTGCGAATGTTTGTTCTGTCGTGTGTCTTTGTATCCACTATGTCTTTACGACCGTCTGGTTTGTCCTCTGTTTGCCATCTATGGTGCCTTCCTCTGTGGGGAGAGGTGGGGCAGGAGGGAGAGGTGGGGCAGGAGGGAGAGGTGGGGCAGGAGGGAGAGGAGAGTAAGTAAGGGGGAGGAGAGAGTAGCGGGAGTAGGAGCGAAAAGAGGGAGAGAAGAGAGGAAAGAGTGTAGCAGGAGGAGGGGGAGTGAGAGGAGAGAGAGAAAGGAGAGGATGGAGAGGAGGAAGAGGGGACAGGAGGGAGAGGAGAGCGAGTAGGGGGAGGGGAGGGGAGAGGAGGGGAGATGTGTGTGCTGAAGTGAGGTGTCAGGACCCTCACACAGGACACTGTTCTATTTCCCTCTCTGCAGTCTAACTGCTGGTCAGACCGTCCAAAACAGCCTGACCAGGCCGCACTGCACGACTGAGAGCCTGTCTAATTTGGTGATGATCTGTAAGATGACCTGTCTGGCCTTGTGGTGAGATGCAGAGTGGGAGTCCAAGGATTTCCTTACCCTCTCTTTCTCTCTCTCTCTCTTTCTCTGTCTGTCTGTCTGTCTCTCTCTCCCAGTCTCCCTCTCTCTGTCTCACTCTCTCTCTCCCCCTCTCCCCCTGTGTCTCTCTCTCCCTCTCTCTCTCTCTGTTGGCTGGACAATAGCCCCCCCCCCCCTTCCTCAGACCCAGGGAGGCCATGGCCCCGGCTCTCAGCTTTGTCATGCACTCTGGGTAAACTGAGACACCACCAATAATTGATGATGATGTAGGGCATGGCATCTGACCAGGCTAGTCAACAGACACTTTCGTGTTGCCCCTCCTGGGGGGGGGGGGGGGGGGTCATGATCCTACCACCTCCATTTGCAGTAATTGATTTCAGAGGAGATTCTTGCCCCCCACTGCTGCCCTTAGCTCCACCTCCAACCCACCTGTCACCAGCTGTCTCCTCCCATCTCGTCAATGACCCAGATGAGGTGAATAAAACGTGTCAATTCAAATATTTTCCAAGTTGCTATTTGGTGTTTATATTGAAATTATACATCTTGATACAAACAGAAAATACTTTCTGTCAAGGTGGAAACATTAACTGTTTAAGTTTGACTTTGCATATTTAAGATTTTTTTAATTTATTGTATATTCTGTCTCATCCCCCCAGAATAGCCTCAAACACCTGTGATCTTGAATTCTTTCGTTTTTCATTTAGGAGTGCAGGGGAATGGGCTCAGTGTAGCCACCAGCCTGTCTAATCCATGCCCCCTAAAGAGGTTTAAAACACTCTGGTTTCATATAATCTTCTCGCTCAGACCCAGCCGAGCTTGAAACCTCCCCTTTGCCATGATAGGAATGGACAAATAAAGGTCTCTCCTAGCATTCTCATGAAAGGACACTGTGTGCTTGGTGGATTAGGGCCTAGTGTGTTTTTTTCCCCCTTTCTCAATTAGACTGAAAAGGATGGAAAAATAAAGACTCTTCTGTTTGCTCACTATAATACCTGGCCTAAAGGTTTTGCAGGTCTGACCTATCTCTTCAGGGAAATGCATGTGAACCGGGGGAAATGGGGAAAAAATATGTGTGCAGTCTGTGAAATATAATTGTTCGGTCATAAAACAGTGTTTTGCACATCTCCAATGCATGGAATGCAAACAAAAACACATAAGGAGATCATTAAAATATTTTACAAAAATTCTACGAGGTGAACTTCAACCAGTGCGTTGCATACCCACCGGACAGAGTACTTAGAATGATTAAGTCAGGCACTGGAAAGGACAGCTCTACCGGCAAAAAGGGTCCTTCAAGTTCAAAGGCGCATGTTTTGCTTCTCCATGCTTGCAAACACACATCTCTGATTTCCCAGGTACCTCCTTTTTGTCAGTTGTCATTTTGCTCTCCGCAAGCCGTCTGTAAATGTGTATGTGTCGATATCGCTTCACGTTAGAGAAACATTGTTTGGTGTAGCTAGCACTAGCTAAATGTAGGTATGCTAATGCTGCTTCCTGCTAACACCAGCAGACCAGTTCAGTGCAATGCTAACGTTAGCTATGTAACGTTATACTTTCATGTCCAGCTCCACTGAAGGTTGTATATCTAGCCTACCGAATAATTAAAGCTTGTAGTTTGCTGAAGGTGTGCATGTTTTTGATTATGATAACATCTTTTAAAACGGAGCAAGTATAAGATAAGTTTAGAATTCACGCGCCTGAAAATGTCTTCGGAACTAGAAACCCTGTATCTACTAGAGATATTAACATACTTTGGGGGTGCAAAGGCTATCCATATGGTCACGATGATTGACTTCAGATTCAAAACAAAGAGTTTAAGGCAGGACGTAGTGCTGCAGGCACAAAGACTGCCAACCCTCATGTGAGCTTCTTTCCTGCAGTAAGCAAGCAGGTAACCGTTCTCGCAGAGGAAATGGGTGATAATGCAAACAGATAAGGAAGAGAGGTACCTGTTGGCTTTAAGGCTGTCTTTACTAAATCAGGGCACAGTGACAAAGTGCTCCATCAGTGTCTGCCTCAATGAGGTTGAGATGCCATGGAGCCCTTATCTACCACAGCCCCAGAGCAACATTCACGCTGTTGACCTGAACAATGTTGGCTTTTCCCCCCCAGTGCAGTTGTGAGTGACAGCAGGGCGTGGATGTACTTGTGTCCAGCTTCACCCTCTGTCTATCGCTGGGGTGTTTTTCCAGTCCAGATACCCTCCCTCCCCCAGCGTCCAGTCACACAATAAAGGGCGTATGTCCTTAGCACTTCCTACTGTGTTTATTTAACTGGACTTTATAATGGACCTGGCTCTCCATTCAGCATGTTGGTTTCCTCCACCGGAGGATCTGAATGAGGGAGGGAGGGGCCGAGCAGAAAGGCTGACTCATGGTGGTCAAAGTTGCCCCCCAGTGAAGTGGAAGTACCCCATTAGATAAGAGGGAACCAAACCATAGATAAGTTCTGATAAAAGAAACAAAGACTAATATTTGAAGTATGATCTCAGTAAAATGACGGCTAACTTGTTTTGCGAGTGGTATTGCCGTGGATCATGTCAGTGGCTTACTAGGGGTTAATTTGATCTAAAATAGCCCTGTAGTCATTTCTGATTCCGATTTCTGAATCGGGTTCACCCAGAATGCTTTTGGAATCACCTGTATGCCAGACTACGATTGTCATCACGTGTCTCAAATCTCCTATTTGATGTTTATATCAGACCACAGAATCATGGGATCCCAGCCCACTTAATTGCCCTGGTGAGTGTGGGCATTATGGCTGACCTCGGGGTCTGTCTGTGTTCCACTCTGATTCATGAATGACCGCGAGTGTGACGGGGGGGGCAGCTCAGGTGGGGCGCTCACATGATCCCAACTCCAAAGAGCCAGGGGAGGAATGTGGACGGCCCTATTCCCCCAAACTTTGAAGCGTCCATATCATAACTAGCAACCCCCCCTCCACACCCCCGCCCCCCACCCCCGCCCATCCCGTAGAAGCAGCACAGGCAGGGGGCCACGGATAGTGGCTGCGTTTGATCTGAAGGTCGCCAGCCCCTTGCCTGTGTTGAAAGATACCTGGCCGGCGAAGCTGGCTCTTATTTAATAACATGAAGGGGAAGCGGACTCGCTCTCATAATTAGGCCTAATTGCCCCGGAGGTGTTGACAGACTGGCCAAGAAGACACAAACTGGCTTTATCCCCAGACTTAGAGTCAGATTACCGGAGCTGTCTTATCTGTTCCAGGGGCAGGCAGGAGCCTCGGTCCTCCTCTCTCTCTTCCCTCCTCTCCCCGCCGTCCCGTCACAGCCCAGGTATATTAATCAGTCAGTCTGATTTGCTGGATCCCTCCTCCGGACGGCTCCGGCCTGGACGCACACTTAATGAGGCTGGGATCTCTCGCCCCCCGTTCTGATGCTTGTCAGATTCTCCCTGGACACTCCCAAGATCGAGCCCACTAGCCGTGTGACCCAGAGTGGCCAATTCACTGACCCACTGACTTGATTAAAATCTTTCTCAGCCCATCATCTTGTAGAGGTAGGCTACTTAGTTTTGATTAAGGACAGCTAGAGACAGGGGAGAGTTGCTGTTCAGTTTTTGTGTGTGTGTGGTTATTTCAAGTGCAATGGAATTCCAATGGAATCCATCCAGCCCTTTTCGTTTCCCTTAAGTCTGGACTCAATACGCATTTGTTGTGGTAACTTAAGTGGTACTACTCTCCTAAGTGGATAATATTGTGGTTAGATACAAATCACCGCGGGGAGAGCCTGTCGGCCGTGGTGGCCGGCCGCCATGTTTGTGTGTCTGGCAGCTGCTCAAGGTTGGTGTCTCAGCAGAGCCCCCTCTGCCTGGGGTTTGACTGACATCCTGTCACCCGCTTGTTTATTTGTCTCTGTCCTCTGCCACCTCCCACGCACTCGGATGTGTTTGGGTTTGTGGGCTGAGTAACAACCAGGACAGCCGGCCCCATTGTGTTGGGGCAGCCCGGGCCCTGCTGACGCCGACGCCACCAAAACAGAGGACGTCGTTTTTCGTCAACAAAAGGAGGGACAGAGACTCGGTGCAGACAGGACGCTCTCGGCGGTGTCATTGTCCCGATGTCCTCCCCAAGTTGGGGACGTGTCAGTCATCCCTCTTGCTGTGAGTGACGTGGAGCCATCAGCGGGGGGGGGCTGTTTGCTCAAGGAAGCACCTCTGGTTCCAGACATCGGTGGTGTTGTCCGGGCCTCAGGAGGACAATATGGGGACCTTAATCCACCTGTTGTCACGGTGATCCGTTCTGTCATGCTCCGCGCCGTCGGACGGAGGAATGCGGCCTACCCAGCCACGTCACCCCGGCTTAACTAATGGACCTGCCAAAACCCCACTGTTGACATGTTCTTCACGTCGTCATACCGCAAAACCAACAGTGTGCTCTGCGCTGCTGGTAGGCCGCTTTTGGTGCTTCTCTCCGTGGCGGGGGGTTTGGTTCCGGTGAGGAGGACCCTGATCAAGGGGACCCGCTGGACCGGCCTGGCGTCTCGTCCATGTCGCTGGTGTCTTCGCTGGTAAGGGGATAGCGGCGCGGAGATGACTGTCCTCTTTGTGAGACGTCCCGACTGCGGCGCCCCCTCCTTAATCAGGAAGGCCGTCCAGAGGTCCGTCTCTGCTTGACAGATTAACATGGACAATTTAACCACTAACCCCCTGGAAAGAGCCGCTGCTAAATACCTGGGGCTCTGGTTTCGCCGCGTGCACACGCAGGGGTCAGGGGTCATTCCAAATAAGACTATGGGGCCAGGCCGTCTTGAGGAGGTGTGTCAGGAGGGTGGGGGCTCGCCCCGAGAAACTAACGTGGCCTTCGGCAACACCCCAATGGGTATTCGGCAATTATTCGAGAGGAAACGGACGTAAACCGGTTTCCAGTTTTGTGTGTCTGTGTTGTTTGGTAGTCGGGGTGTCCTCAGAGCGCGCTCGTAGCCGGTTGAGAGCGCGCTCGTGTCGGTGGTGGGCCAGTGACACATCGTTTCCTGACGCATTCTTGCGGTCGACTGGATTTCCACCCTGTTCCTGCCTACAGGCCGTCGTTAAAGCCTGCCTGCTCCTAGCCTTCCACTCTGTGTGTGTTGATCAAAACGAGACTGAAAATCTCGGAATCTCTCTCTGTTTACTGTAATTAAGCTGTCGCGAGGCGTGATTTAGGACGTATTGAGTAAGAAGTCTTAGCGTGTAGCCAGGAAGGTATCTTAAACAGTACATTCCCCTCAGCTTTATTTGTATTTATAATCCAGAGACTAGACTGTGAATGCAACCTTAAGATAAGACATTCAGTATTTAATTGTGTTTAATTGTTTTTGGAACATAAAATGAAGATCAATATTATGGCTTGTCCAAGGCCCATTCTTGTAACTGTTATTAGTTTAAATTTGATCTATGCGACAAAACCTTGCCAACTGTGTGTAATACACACAGTTAAGTAGTCAACATTCATTATCTCAAGGTAATGTCACACTGACTGACTTCAGGCAAGTCTCTTACAGCTAGCTGGACAAACTGTTTCCCAAATGACTGATCCGATTCATCAATGAACAAACCTTAACGCTTGTCCAACCTGCAACTCCAAATTCCCCCTTCTAATCAAAATCCAATTTGACGCAAATTCTCGACAAATAAACAACGAATCTCTTGCGCTCTGTAACACAGGTTCTAATGGCAGCTGGATGTTGTTTCTTCCCAGTGGGGGGAGACGCCCAGGGCTTGTGACCAGAGCGTCTGCAGAGCGACCCGGCCATGTCCCGCCCGCCCCCCTCTCCCCTGTACACCCTGCGGGGGGCTGGGGCGCCCCTAAACACCCTGCACTTCAGCTGTGATGGAGGGGACCCCCCTCTGCTGTTCTCTGGGTGAGTACCTCCGAAACCATGGCAACCACACACACACACACACACAGACTACATCCTGTACACTGGGAGAATCCACAACCGTAAAGGATTGCTGTCGTACTAGTTTGAATGTGGTGTTGTCGCAGGTCAGGCAAAGGGGCTGTTCACGTGTGGAATCTGAACACCCGGAGAGCTGAGAAGGTTCTGGAAGGACACTCGGGGAGCTCTGTCATCTGGCTGGACACGTTCCAGTCCAGGGAGGCCCTGATCAGGTATGCTGCCCAGAACACGTCCGCTCTGTGTGGGTCACTCTCATCACTAGACAGTCACCCACCCACCCGACAGTGTTTGGTGCTTAACAACAGTGTTTTGTGGCTGCCTCTGTTTTGTTTTTGTTTTTTTTCCTGTGTGTTTGCGTGTCTGTACGTGTGTGTGTGTGTTCTTGTGGGCGTGTGTTTGTGTGTGTGTGTCTGTGTGTGTTTCTGTGTGTTTCTGCGTGTGTGTGTGTGTCTACGTGTGTGTGTTTCCTGCGTGCGTGGAACGCCCAGCCAGGGCCGGGACATGCGGGTGTGCCTGTGGGACCTGAGTGAGGGCCGGGCCCAGCTGCTGGACTCCCTGTTCACCGGCTCGGTGGGCTTCTGCTGCTGCGGCCTGCTGCAGACGGGCCCTGGGGCTGGGCTCCTGGCCCTCCCCGGGGGCCACACCGAGGAGGTGAGCCACCGCTGGGGGGTAGGGGCTGGGGGGGGGGGGGGTGGGTGGGGCTGGTCGCTCAGCAACCACGTGTGTGAGTAGTCGCTGCGCATGTGTGTGTGATGAGTTTGCTTGTGTGTGTGTGTGTTACTGGTCGCCGTGCAGCGGAGCGCTGCAGAAAGGGGACAGGCCGCATTTCAGGCACCTTTATTGCCTCCAGATTCATGTTACTCACCTGCTCAGGTCGGGCCGGGCTTGAAAGGGGCAGGCGGGTCACTGTGCCCAGCCCAGCGTGGCTCCGCTCCCCACGGCCCCCCGAGGACGAGCCGGCGGGGCGCCTGCAAGCCCGCCTCCTCAATCATGCCATTGTACACCCCCCCTCCCCCTCCCGCCCCACACACACACTCTGTCGCACACACACACACACATCTCCCTCTCATTTGACCATGTCCAATCCCTGGCTTCCTCCTTCCTACGGAACACGCATACGTCACGTCCGCGCACAGCTACAGAGCACGCCCCCGCTCTAGAAAAGATCCACAGGCCGCCCATCCTCCATGTAGACCTGCCCTCCCCCCCTCCCTGCCCCCAGAGGCACTGGGTAGAACAACCATCAGTTTTCTGCTAGAACAGGGAGGGGCAGCGTTTTACCGCCGGCTAGAGACATCTGCCAACGGGTGACTGCCATCATCATCACACAGGCATTAATTAATAGAATGGGTGTTTTATTTACGGGCAGTGTGTGTGTGTGTGTGTGTGTGTGTACCACACAAGGCACCTAGCAGCACCTGAGGCAGGCAGCTCCTTAAAGGCCTCTTTGTCAGTTGGTCAGACAGAGGTAAACACGCGGGGCAGATGTGGGGCAGTGCTAAAATACAGATGGCTCCTTCGACGGGGATGTTTAATCTGCCCACTAATGAGGATGAATCTGGACCATCAGTGAGGAAGTGCTGTGGGTACAGGGCCTCACTCTCTCTTCCTCCCCCCCCCCCCTCCCTTCCTCCTTTCCCCTCCCTCTCTGTCTTCCTCTCTCCGTTTCTCTTTCTCTCCCTCTCTATCACCCTCCCCCCCTTCCTCCCTCCTTCCTCCTCTACTCTCCTAGCATCATTAGAGTGTGTGTGTATTCTATCAGAATCAGTGCAGGCGCGCAGGAAAACACCACTCACGTCTGGGTTACGGCTCGACCAGGATCCATCATCCACCAGGCGACCGCAGCCTCCCAAAGCAAGGTCC